>OZ018334.1:62707615-63062615 GCA_963969495.1 Ceratothoa steindachneri | reverse complement strand
ATTACTGAGTCATTCACGAGTTGGCAACTTAGAGTGATCCTAATCAGGATTTCCTCCACTGTGGCACTGTGTCAATTTATTAAACCCCTTCTCTGCGTTTGCTCTCACGCTTTTGTTGCCACCTTTGAGTGCGACCTATTTTGAAAAAAGATATAGAGTTGCGAAGCGACTTCATTGCCTCGATCTGCGTTTCGAGTTACCCATTAAAAATATTCATCAGTGGTGGCAATTTTTGACACTCATCGTTTTGCGCCTCCTACAACAGTGACGCACTCGATTCTTCAGATTCATCGACTCACATCATCAACTCGGCTGGTCACGATTTCGTATCTGCTGTCGCTCTTCCCCTGTAGATCAATTCAACTGTCACCTGATCAAGCACCCTGCCCTCCCAGCCCCAATTGATTCCCTTGTCTAAAATTAGATTAAAACTATCTTAGCTTTACTCCTTCTAGATATCCCCATTTTCCCATTTTACATATTATTCACTGACCAGTTTTCTTCAACTCATCACTGGCTGGAGGAGATATCTCCAATCCCTCTTATTTCCACCAGACAGACGGGAAAGCGATAAAGAGCTCAAAGATATGAAGTTTAATGGAATATTGTAGATTTGATTATCCATTATTTTCAATTTAATTAATCGTATCTTATTATCGTCCCGAGATACAAATTCCAGCCATCGCCCCATTTACCCAAAGGGTTTCATTCTCGAACGCCTTCGAATTAGAAATACGCCACTTACCTTGACCCAGTTAGCGGATTAACTCTGCTAGACCTCTTAGTGAGTTCTCTTAGACTAAGAATGAATACTAAAATTAGCGAAATGTTTAGAACTTTTCAGTGAGGACTGAAACATATATTAAGTTAGATCCTCGATCGAGGATCATTAGTGCATAAAAGATGTTACTTTAAGAAAAGGTTAGGTGGGAAGTCGCCCATTAACTTAAGAAAATAAAGTATTCTAAAGTAGATTCACCCATTGTCGTGCATGGCAAGATTTAATTGCTCTGTTTAGTAAGGCAAACGGAAATTGACGTAGTGATGGTCGTGCATGGCAAGATATAATTGCTCTGTTAAGTAAGGCAAACGGAAATGGACGTAGTGATGGTCTGCGGTTAGTATAGCAACGAGTTGCCATCTTAACACTGCATTGGGCACGCCTAGGGGGAGGGGAGGCGCTCTTCATACAGGCCAAGAGAGTGATTTAATTCACCCATACGCCACGGTTAAGTAAAAACGATCCTGTGTACTACAACGGCAAAAGTAAAAGTTAAAATACCCAATTAATACAGGTATTTTTACGAAGATTGGTCCCTAGCTTAGCGTGGATGCAGAGCGGCTCACCGCGAAGGTGGCTGCTCGTTGCTATAATGACGCTTACTCTGGCTTAAACTTGCCCAATAACAGCCAATCCAAGCAGACTAGCAAGGAATTTGTAAGATGATTGATATTATTTGAAAGATTATGATATTGGTAATTCATTTGGCAACGGATGCTTTGTAAAGGGTCCTACCACTTGTTAAGAAAGTTTGAGCGTTATCGCTATAGCCGAATTCAGGGACTCGATAAAGGTTTGAAAATCTTTGAAATGAACCTGGAAGAAGACATCTCCGGCAGAGCTTCTCTCTGTATGAATCTCACCGTGATATGTCAAAATTAAAAGGACAATTTGAAGGTTTGTTTATTTAAAAGTTTGAGAAATAAATGCACCGTGAAGTCTAAACATTGGTAAAATTTGTAATTGGGGGTATTGAAATGAAAATGAGTGGAAATATTGATCAAATATGCAATTATTAATGATCCTTTGTACTTTTTGTGTGGAATAACTAAACTCGTTTTTTTAAAACTCGAATTAAAAGTGCAATAGCAACGAAGCTGTGACAGGGAAAGTTTGTAAGAAGAGATATGTAAAGTGGCGAAGAAGGGGTGGGGGTGAAAATGTGGGGAAGATATATAGCCGCTGATCCTCCTGGAGGTGTTGGGACCGTAAGGGAACGCAAGACTCCAGATGTCAACTGAAATCCCCTTACGAATAGGAACAAAGATAGGTATGTAAACGGAAGATTGGTAGGTGGAGCTGGGGGAAGGGAGTAGAATGATAAAGGGGAGAGAAGAATGCAGACATACTAACTACACCTACCCAAACCAGAGAAAAGAGGTAAGGGTAAACATGTCCCTCTTCTCCCCGACACGGCCAAGAATGAATGGACGAAAGCTGGTTGGCGACTAGCCTGCGATATTAGCCACCAAACGAGAAAATAGGTATAAAGAAGCTTGTAAAAACAGTGATGAAATAGAAGAGCAAAGTGAAAATGCCCATCTTTGATACAGTATTTGCTTTAGGGTGGCTAAGGAGCGTCCGCCAGACGTCCTTGATGCGGTGTCGAAGAGGAAAGCCATTGCTCTTTTAACCGCATTTTATTTTTATTGGAAAAAGTTAATTTTCTGCATATATCCAAAAGAGAGGAAGCTATGCTTGCATCGCAAGAGAACTTGAGCTCAACCTTACCACCACCACCTTCGAGGTCATAGCGCGAATGTTCTTACTTTGACCAAAATCGCCTAATTGGAGCGAAAAGATTCCTACGTTTTAAACTCGGCTTTGTTAAATTCGACCTCGTAAGGGGCGCGGCGATTTGTCATCCTGGCCGCCGTGCTGACGGGACTCAGCACCCCGTCCGACCGCAGCTTAGCCTCTTCTCCTTCCTTCAAAACACTTGTTTCCTTTCTTTTCATACAACCTCTCCCACAACATACAATGGTCAGCCTCTAATTTCACAGGGTAGATGCTGACCTTCCTCTCAGGCAACCTTCTCGCATAGGGGCTGAAAAGGTAAGGGACAATGTTCCCAAACCCCTGAGCTCCGGTCTGGGGTGGTTGGTTTTTAACAACCTGCTTCATCCCCACCCATACCTTCCTCACATCTCTTTTCCTCACTTCACCGTTTATCCTTGATTTTACGCCGTGTTCAAGGTGGAGCCGCCATGCTGATGGACTGCCAGGCCACCAGGCGGGAGGGGTGGTCCCAAATGGCGGCGCCTGGCTCTGCCAGGCCTGTAAGCACCTCTTACAGTGCGGGAAACTGCAAGAGGTAATGAGCTATTGCGTCCCGTAACACAAAAAGGGTCACCATGCCCAATGATGAAAATAAAAAAAAACCCAACCCCCAAATTCCCCTGAAAAAGCGACGGAGCCGCTCTCGGGCAGCTCCAGCAAAAAAATAGAGGTACCCCCCCTGTGCTTGCGCAGGGGACCCTCCATATCTCTTCAACCGGAGAGGAGGCTTACTCCTCTCCTACGCCTACGGGTGAAGGGGACTCCCCCTCACCCCCTTCTCTGGAGGTGCTTTCGGGCACCTCCCTTTTACCAGCGGCAGTCTCCTATGTTCTTTCCAAGGGGACTGCCAAAAAAGCCAGCAGGCAGCCCTTAGCCAGCCGCGCCACATTGAAGCGGCTCGGTAGGGCAAACCCACTTAAGGGGGAAAGGAAAGCTAGGCCCCTTCGGTCGCTTCTCTCAAAAGACCTGCTGGCAAGAATATTGAACCTTGCCGGGGTCAAGGCCCATGCCTCCCCAAAGAAGACTAGTGACGATACTGCCAACGGGACCTGCGTTGTCTTGGGGGGGGGGCGGGGAGGATGGCCAACTGGAGGCCCCCCTTTAGATAACCATGGTCCTTGAGGAAACCCAGCGTCAGACGGTAGGGCCTTCCATGGGAGGGAATCCGGGCTCGGCGCCAAGCACCGAATTCAAATCCGCCCCTATGCAAGGTCCTCCTCAAACGGCCGTGGTTTCTGAAGCAGTAGAAGGAGGGGAGGGATCTCCTCCGACCGGTGCCCCCACGACTACCAGGACCTTCTCTATTTTGGAGAATAACCTGGCTGAGGCCGGTCCATCTGGCCTGGGGGCTTCTACCGGCAGGGGTGAGAAGCGGGTTCATTCCCCGCCCTCCTCTCCAAAAAGGAAAAAGACCAAGACCAAAAAGACGAAGAAGACTCGGGGCCCCTCTCCATCCGCGGAAGCTGTGGGGACGGATGGGTCTGCTGCCACTCAGGCAAGCGACCAAGCCTATATCGGCACATCCAGCCCCTCTGCTTCCCTGGTTGCGGAGCCCCTGACTAAGACCAAAAATGCACAGGGCAGAGCCTCGATGACATCGGGGCCCTTGATTCAGAGGTTACCTGGCGTTTTCGATCCCGCTGGCTTCAAACGCTTCCTCGTTTTTCGCTCCACTGATGGCACCATGTTGTCCAAGGGCAACATGATCCATCAGAGGAGAGGATTAGCTAGTGCAATTGGTAGAGAGCCGAAGGTGACCCGTTTCTCGGACGGGAGCCTTCTGGCGAATGCAGCAAATCCCGCCGAGGCGGCCAAGATAAGTGCTGTTTGGACAATTCATGGTACCCGGTGAGTGTGACGCCACACTCTACCATGAACTTTGTGAAAGGAGTAGTTTATGCAAGGGAACTCGTTGACTACTCCATTGAGGAAATCACCCTAGAGCTGGCCGGCCATGGGGCGGTTAAGGTTGAACGTGTGATGAGAAAACAGGGAGGGGCCTCGAGACCCACCCCTACACTCTTCGTCACGTTCGACTGTAACAAGCTCCCTAAGTTGGTGCGTGCCGGTTGGTACCGCTACCGCGTGAAGGCATTCGTGCCACTGCCGCGGCGGTGCTATTACTGTCACCGCTTTGGCCATACGAATCGCTCATGTAGACGTGCAAAGTGGGGGTCACCCAAGGTTTGTGTAAATTGCTCCAAGATCGCAAACGATAAGTCCAAATCGTGTGTGGCCAAGTGTGTCAATTGCGGAGAGCCGCACCCCGCTTCTTCAGAGCTATGTGGTGCATATCTGATTGAGAAAGAAATCCTGGCCGTTCAGGACTAGGATCGACTCTCATTCCGCGAGGCTAAGGACTTGGTCCTAGCGCGCTCGGCTCTGCCTGGGACGTCATATGCCTCAATAGTTAGAAAAACACCCTCTGCTTCTGGCCCATCCAGGCCAACGAGCAAGTTTGTTTCCGTGCCCATTCGGAGCTTTTCTGTGGGCTCTACTCCACCCGGGCCTCCACTGGTAAAGCTGGTGGCAAAAAGGGTTTACACCCAGCCCCAGGTAAAACAAGGGCTCTCCCCCTGCGTGACCGTTTCCGGTAAGGCGAAACAGCCACGCGCCTCTACAGAGTTGTTAGACTCACAGGAGGCAACACCATTGAAGATGGTCGCTAGGGAATCTTCCAGGGTTCCTAACGCTGTCCTTCGCAAGGAGGACAGCAACAAAGAAGGTTTGGCTCCTTTGCCCACGCCCCAAGGTGGAGCGAGTGGCTCGGAGACGGTGGTTTCTCGGAAAGAGGGCCCCCCCGCCTCCGAAGCCGCAACGCCCGCCTAAGGTTTCAGGCGGAGGGAGAAAAAGACTCGTATGGCGAGCCCAACCTCCCCCAATAAGTCCTCGAAGGCGACAGCACTTTGTTCGGCCAACATGGCCCGGGGTTCTTCCGTTGGGGAAGCGTACGGCCATTCCCGTGAGGGTCTTCAGTTCAAGGAGGGCCCCCGCGTTTCCTCCGAGCTAGGCCTGGAGGGCATATTCCTTCAATGGAATTGCCGTGGACTCCGGGCCAACTGGGAGGATCTGCGGAGGCTCGTCTCGTCACGTTTCCCCTTAGTTATCATTTTTCAGGATACCGTACTAGGCGCGTGCCCCCTGCCTGCCCTCGCGGGGTATAAGGGTCTTGCGACCCCACCACGATGGGTTGGCCGGGCTGGGGAATGCGCGGTTTACACCCGGCATGATGTCTCCGTTCTTCCTTTCTCTTTAAATACCTTCTTTGAGGCAGTGGCTGTGCAGCTGCACCTGGATAGGAGGTATACTATCATTTCTGCGTACATTCCACCGTCAGCTGACTTGAGGCAGAAGACTTCCGCTGCGTCGTGGCACGGTTGCTGAGGCCCTATCTCTTGCTTGGGAAGCTGAACGGCAGGCATCCTTTCTGGGGAGATTACTCCATAAATCCCAGGGGACAAATCCTTGCAGATCTGATCGAAGAGCTTGAGATGGGTGTCCTGAACGTGGATGAGTTTACGCATCACTGTCCGAGAACCGCCTCATTTTCTTGCCTCGACCTATCTTTGTGCTCTTCGGATGCACAGCCTGATTTTGATTGGGGGGTGGTCGATGACCTCCATAGGAGTGATCACTTTTCCATTCAAATGTCATTTTCAGGGCAACTGCCGCCTGAGAGACCACCTCAGTGATGCTTGGCGCGGGCGCGGTGGCCTGCATTTCAGGAAATGACTGAATTCTCTATCTCAGTCGAGGAGTTTAGGTCGGTAGATGAGGCCGTTGAGTTCTTCTCCGGCAACCTCATCGCCTTGGGCCTGACTACTATTCCTAGGAAGTCTGGCCGTTTTGCACGCCGACCACTCCCATGGTGGTCTGCAGGGTGTGAGACGGCCCTAAAACAGAAGCGTTATGCCTACATGCGCTATAAGCGCCGCCCGAACGATTTTACTGTCGCTGAATTTCGTATATTTTAAAGCACGCCCGCCGCTCGTCTTGGCGGGCATACGTGTCTTCACTTAACGGAAAGACCCCTTTAGCTGAGGTGTGGTAGCGAGTCAAAAGGATTCGAAGCAAGTTCTCGCAGGACCCCCCTCCCGTTCTCCAGGAGAATGGGACCGCAATCTCGGACCCCGCGACGTGGCGGAATCCTTACCGACCACTTTTTCCGAATTCTCTAGCCGTGATGCTGCTCCGCCGGAATTTAATGCACGTCGTGATGTCGCGGAAGGCCGCCAGCTGGACTTTACCTCCAGAGGCGGAGAACCCTTCAAAGACAAGTTTACTGTGAGTGAGTTGCGCTCCGCTCTCGCTTCGTGCGCGGACACCGCAATGGCCCGGACGATGTCCCGTACGCCATGCTTGGACATCTAGGTGAGCGAGGCATGGCCTTTCTGTTAGATTTGTTCAACAGGATCTGGGTGGAAGGTCTTCTCCCAGACTCCTGGTGAATCGCTACTGTGCTCGCCTTTCGCAAACTGGGAAAAGATCACTCTACTCCGACAGGTTCCAGCCCAATCTTTCTAACCTCTTGCGTGTGCAAGTTGATGGAGAAATTGGTAAATGTTAGATTAGCCTTTTTCCTAGACAGCGAAGGCCATCTGTCTTCCGCACAGTGCGGCTTCCGCAAGTTCCACTCCACGTTGGATGCTCCGCTCCGACTGGAAAATGCCATCTGCGAGGCTTTTCTTCATAGACAGCACTACGCTACGGTCTTTTTCGATCTGGAGAAGGCCTATGATTCTGCATGGCGATACGGTATCATGGAGAATCTCCACACGATGGGGGCGAGGGGACGCCTCCCAATGTTTATATCTGAATTTTTGCGAGATCGTCAATTCCGCGTACGCGTGGGGGGGAGCCCTTTCTGGCCTCGAAGGAGCAGGAAGAGGGTGTCCCGCAAGGAAGTGTCCTCAGTGTAACACTCTTTGCCCTGAGCATCAATGGCATCACCTTGGTGCTGCCAGAAGATGTTCTCGCTACGCCCTACGTGGACGACCTTTCGATCTCTTTTGGCGCGGCCCAGATGCCAACATTGGAGCGTCGACTCCAACAGGCATTGAACCGCGTCTCTTGATATGCCGAAGCGCACAGGTTTCGGTTTTCTTTGGCCAAGACTAAGGTGGTGCACTTCTGCCGCCATCCACGGCTTCACCCCGACCAAGATTTGTTTCTTAATGGGGTGCGCATTGATGTGGTGGACTCGCACCGTTTCCTTGGTCTTGTATTCGACCGACGCCTCACCTGGGAGGCTCATATTCGCAGCCTTAGGGTCTCTTGTACCCGCGCCATGAACATTATCCGTTCCGTGACGTTTAGTGCTTGGGGCGCTGATAGGGCTGCTGCCCTACATTATTATCGATCCTTTGTTCGTTCGAAGCTTGACTACAGATGAAAGTTTTATGCATCCGCAGCCGAGCGTTTATTGGGGAAGGTGGATTCGATCCACCACACCGGCCTTTGCGTTGCGACCGGTGCCTTCCGCACTCCTCCCATTGAGAGCCTGTTGGTCGATGCTGGGGAGATGCCACTCGCTTTGCGCCGCGTGCAGTGCATCACTCGCCTGTATGCGCGAGTACGGCACCTCCCTCAGTCGCCAACAGCTTTCACTGCATCCGCAGCTGATCTCGACGGTGCCTATGCCGCCGAGAGACGCAAGGCATACCCTAATCCCTTTGGGTTTAGGGCCAGGAAACTCCTTTGAGAGGTAGATATAGCTTTTGGGCCGGTGGCGCTCACGGTTCTGCCCAGGACGCCACATTTGGCAATTTGTATCCACGCCTCTGCTCCCAAAGCTTGTACTGTGCCGGGAGTATTGCGTTCAACCTTTTTGGAGCACACATCGTGTCACGCTGGTACCGTTCCAGTTTATATGGATGGCTCCAAGTCCCAAGAGGGGGTCGGCTTCCATGCTGTATCCCCTCTGTTTGAAGTCAGCGTAGCTCTACCAGGCGCTGCGTCTGTCTTCACGGCCGAGCTGGTGGCAATACACCATTCGGTACGGGAGATTACGCGACGTGCCCGGTTCGGAGACCGGATTGTGATCTATAGTGACTCACAAAGCGCCCTGAGTGCTCTCGGGGCATTGGAATCTTCGCATCCTCTGGTTCGCGAAATCCGTGACGCCACGGTTTTGGCGAGCCAGGCAGATGTCGAGATTATCTTCTGCTGGGTTCCTGGACATGTAGGAATTGCGGGGAATGAGCGCGCCGATGAGGGCGCCAAAGAGTCCGCGAGGACTCTGCCACCGGACCAGCGTTTCGCTCTTCATCACACCGACTACATGGCAGGAATACGGGCAGCTCTTCGGACTGCTTGGCAAAGAAGATGGGAGACGATCGAAGGGAACTTAAAGTTGCGTGCTATTGCGCTGCGACTGTTTCCAGGGACCTATCCTCCAATGCCGCAGCGGCTTCAGGTTGCTTTCTGTCACCTCCGAATCAGACACACTCGTGTGACGCATCGCTATTTGATGGAGTGCTTGCCTGCGCCCTATTGCAACGACTGCGTCGTCCCCCAGACTGTTCGGCACATTCTTGTTTTAATACGGCGACTAATGGCCAAGTATGCAGTCGCCAGATGAGCTCTTTAAAAAAAAAAAAAAAAAAGAAGTTAAATTCACCCTCGAAAATGGATTTTTTTATCGGATTCCGGTTTAATTCGACTAAAAGCTCGTTTATAGCCGGAGACATGACAAATCTATTTGAACAGAACTGGCAAATATATTTTAACAAACCGACAAATCAATTTGAACAGAACCGGCCAATCTATTTGAAAATTACTTGAAAATCTATTTGAACAGAACCGACAAATCTATTTGAACGGAACCTGCAAATCTATTTGAACAGAACCGACCTACTAATTTGAACAGAACCGACAAATCTATTTGAACAGAACCGATAAATCTATTTGAACAGAATCGACAAATCTATTTGAACAGAACCGACAAATCTATTTGAACAGAACCGACAAATCTATTTGAACAGAACCGACAAATCTATTTGAACAGAACTGACAACTAAATATATTTGAATAGAACCTACAAACCTATTTGAACAGAACCCCCAAATTAATTTGAATAGAATCGACAAATCTACTTGAAAGAAACCAACAAAGAATTTTGAATAGGTGTTAAAAGGTTAAGCCCAGGATACACAGCCGCGTTTAACGAAGGGGTATAGTTGCCTGTAGGCTAAAATTAGATACAGGTCAGATATTAGTGGTTGTCTTATCCACCACTTTTATTATTGGTTGTTGGGAGACCCATATGAAGTTATCGTAATCTTCGAGGGTCCCCGTCTATTTCATCCATGATGCCTCCTTTCTTTTAAAGGGAAGGCCGTACTCTGAAACATGATACAAGATGTCGTAGAACGAACCCTAAGTTGTGTCAGGCCTAGAGTGAAGGCAAGACGTACGCCAGTACGCCCGTGTCACTCCTGAAACCACCTGTTCGGAGGTCGCAAAGAGGAATAGCACCGCTCCAGCAAGCAAGACGAGAAACGGAAGAGAGTAGGGAGTCCTATATTTGGAAACTCCCTGAAAGTTCAATGCGAGGTCAATTAGGAACAAGTTTCTTGAGCCCCGTGGCCTCGTAGCAATAGAAGAACCTGAGATAGTGGCCATTACGGAGTTGTGGATAAAAACCTCAAGCTGAGATTTTGAAGGGGAATTCATGATTCCCGGTTACCAGCTCTTCCTGAAAGATAGGCCAGACAGAGAGGGTGGCGGCGTGATGTTGTATGTCAAGGATACTCTCAACTCGACGGATTGCAACATCGTATCCGACCATGAACTACTAGGTGTTGACTTAGAGATAGTTCCTTCCAAATATAGGACCCTGGTGCTTTATAGACCTTCTGCCCAACTCGTCGGAAGGGACAGAGATCTGTACGAGCTACTAAGAGAACTTGTCGAAGACAGGTTGTGTATCGTCATGGAGGATTTCAACACACAAGTTGACTGGGAAACCAGAGAACCCTGTGGCGAGATCGCACTACTCCTGGAGTTCGCAAACAACGAGTTCCTCACTCAATGGGTCAGAGAGCCAAAGAGAGGAGACAATATCCTCGACTTGGTTTTCACCTCTTAAGATGACATCGTTGAGGACCTCTCTGTTGGCGAAGAGCTCGGTGGAAGTGAACACCGACTAATTAGATTTGTAGTCTAAGTCCCCAAAGCAGAGCCTGCAACTCGTAAATCGAGGAAACTTGATTTGAGAAGAGCAGACTTTGCAGGTATACGTGCTGGACTGACTGACGCGAGGCTAAAAGTGTGCGAGGCTGTTGAAGACTCGTGGAACAGTTTCAAAACCATATTCATGAGTCTTCAACCGCGTTTCATCCTTCTAAAATGACCCCGTCGGTCTTCTGTTTAACCAAAGTGGTTTAATCGAGATATCGGCCAACTTCTTAAGGAAAAGAGAAATGTGTACCGGCAATCGAAGATCTCGGGTGACTTTGACGAATATCGGAGTGCCTCAAGGTTCTGTCCTGGGACCACTACTATTCATTATCTACATTGACGACATGGACGGTGACATGGTTGCCAAGATTTCCAAATTTGCCGACGATACCAAGCTTGGTATGAACGTTGCAAAGGATGGAAATACTGCCCGCCTGCAAGATGATCTTCGAAAGATTGGGGAGTGGTCTGATACGTGGTAAATGCCTTTCAACGTAAACAAATGCAAAGTGATGCATATCGGCCACCGAAGTCCACAATCATCTTATATTCTTAAGGGCGCTGCTCTTGAATTCACCGACACTGAGGAGGACTTATATGTAACTATCACCAGTGACCTCAAGTTCTTAAAACAATGTATTGAGGTGGAAAAGAAAGCCCAAATGATGTTAGGGTATATAAAGCGACAGTTTGGATATCGAAACAAGAAGATAGTACTCTGTCTGTATAACTCCCTCGTCCGACCTCACCTGGACTATGCCGTACAATTTTGGAGTCCTTCGTTTCGAAAGGACATCGCGAGATTGGAACGCGTCCAAGCCTTGGCAACCAAACTTATTCCCTCTATCAGACATAGAAGATATAATGATAGACTAAGGGAATTAGATATGTTCTCTCTGGAGACCCGAAGACTACGTGGTCAGCTTATCGAAGTGTTTAAAATACTTCGAGGCTTCGACAGACTGGACTACGGGAATATTTTCCAGCTGAGCGAGGGGAGAACAAGAAATCACGGCTACAAAATTGCATTGAAGCGATACCCCTGTGATCTGTTAGGGAAATTCTTCACATACAGTATCGGTGGTAGTTGGAACGCACTTCCGACGGAAGTTGTCAACAGTGAATCGGTTGACCAGTTCAAGTCAAGACTAGATAAAGTCTTGCGAAATCACCGTTAATATCCTCGCGAGTGATCTTCGAGGTTTGCCAACGGACACCCTCGATGATTGTGCCAAAAGTACCCTCTTTGTATGGACCGAAAGGTCTTCTAGGGTACTTATTTTTCTTGTAGCTCCTTGTAGCTCTCTCGAAGTTACGACTTTAAAACTAGGGTAGAGATGCGTCATATTTTTCTTTTCACTCTTTAATCGAATTCCAAATATTTGAACTTTTAATTTGTCCACAGATCACGCGTCTTCATCTCTTATACCAAGCGAGTCAATGCTAAACAGATATTACAGCCACGAATCTAAATCAGAATCAGAAAATATTTTACAGGATTAAAAGAATATGATGACAGGTTCAGGAATTGACAATCAGTTCGGATTCTTCGTCGAAGTTGGATTCTGCTTTGAAAAGCTCTTTGAACGATTGAACCTATTCCTCCCACCTTCTTCAGATTAATTTTAGGACCGCTGGAACCGACTCCAATCAGATTACTACGGGAGAAGGGACTTCGCTGAGCCATTTGTGCTGATTTTGTCCTCGCGTGGCATCCCCTTCTTGTTCTGAAGAGAAATCACCCACCGAACGTAACTGATAAATACCGATCACATACCAGGAGGAACCTTTGAGATCTTTGCAGGCTCAACCAGCCTTTGTGCCTCTAATTTCTGTCTAGTTGGGGCTAGTGGCTGCTTTATTAAGTGAGGTTCCGACAGTACCTGGGTTCTCCTCGTGACAAAGACCACTTTTATGGTGAATTACCGATACGGTAGACACTTTCGTAAAGTATTAAACATAATTCAGTCGCTAAACAACCTACCCCCACTCCAGGTACTCTGCATTAAACAAATCCGGATAGTAAATTAGGGCCATTCAAGATAACAGCCAATCCGTTTAATCTTTTCTTTTGAGGTGAAAGAAATTTCAAAGTTTTTCTCTGGAAGGGAGACGCCGCTTCCCATCAAGGTCTGAGCAGTAGGTTCCGTCGTTATATCCCTCCAAAGGTGAATTTGACACATAAGATTAAATCGACTAGGAACCTAGCTGAAATTAGATGAAGACCAAAGAAAAGGACTGGCTCCAAATCTCAAACGTGTATGATATGTGTACGGGTTGAAGATTTAATTGTATTCCCCAGTCCAAAGTTTAAAGTTAAAGTACAAAATAAATAAATTTGTACTAAGTTCTGTAACCAATCTACAACATTTTGCAGATCAGACATCTACTATTAGTGCTTCAACCTGCCGGTATTATTAACACGAATTGTCAGCGTTGTGACTACTACAGGGCATAGGGCTAAAATGTAAGTCTCACTCTTAGAAGCCTTGCATTAGTGAGACGACAAATAAGATAGAGAGATGTAGGACAAAATTCCGACAAATGGCGAGAGGATGATCACAGTTCTTGTATGCATCAGTTATTATCACTTTGAATTGTTCTAACATTTCGTCTGCAGAGTAGTTAGTACAATATATTTGATAGTTTGGTCGACTTTTAACCTTTGAACTCTCTCTTATTGTAAGATTGTATACGATAGTTTTAAAAGATAAATGAAAGAAGCTTTGGAAAGGATTTGTTCAAGAGTTAAAGAAGATTTGAAATGGGTTTAAAAAGGATTTGGGGCGTTCTTTAAACGGAATTTCCTTGTAAAAATGCCTGGTACTCCCCAGTTTTCCCACACTACCAATGGTACGGTTATAATTATTAAATATATATTGAAGGTTAAGATAGTCAGTCTCGATCGTCAACCTTTACTCCCCTTTGAAAAGTGTTGACAATGTGCGATAAATGTTATGAAAAGTTGTTGATTACCCGCCATTTTACTGTCAAAGGAGTTCATATTAAATCCTTTGAGTTCCTAAAGAACGGAACGGACCTCATTCAACCACAGAGATAACCATTGCAAAAATTAAATCAGGAGATCGATTCTTACTTTAAGATTTTAGAGAACTTAGAATCGATGATTTTATGGCGATTCAAGGAATTTCCTCTTCATAACTAAAGTGATATCATAATTCTCGTCAGAATTTCAGAGATGCTTTACAATTAAAAAACCCTATTCTCTCAGATAACTTTTGATACCTCATATGTTGCAGAGTTTGAAATATTTATTTTCAATTCAATTCAGCTTTCAAATTGGGATAAAAGGATAGGAAAATTTAGCTTGTCGTGAGAGCCAGAGAAACTAACAGGAAAAAATAGGGGGAAGGTTGATGAAAGATTACTTTAATGCCACGAAAAAGCTCTGAGATTCGAGTAAGATTCATTAGTGGATGTTTTAGAGTTAGAAAAGTTGAATTATATGTTCTTCAAAGGAGATTTCAAATTAGATTTTACTTCTAAATCGAAATAAATTTGCAAGGACGTCTCTTTGTAATCAGGCTTCAACTACGTTGAACGGTTGGTAAATTTCCGGTTCTATTCATCGAACTGTCCCAGAGAAGCAAAGAGAGTGTGCATCTTATCTAAGTTAATATGCAAATCATCTTTTGAAATTGATTCGGACTCACCTGAACTTAGTCTTTTAAGAATTACGTTGATATTTCGTTTGAGTATGGCACGATTCTCAATTAACAATTTACTTATCTATTCACATTTCTCAAAGAATAAAATAGAATTCTCACATAACATTTTGAATTTAAATTAAATAAATGAAAAAAAAAAATTAAATGAAGAGTTTAAAAAAAATGTAATTTAAGAAACTTAAAATGGTAGAATGAAAGTATATGAAATCAAGGATAAAACCCGATGCAAAGAGATACATTTTCTTGAACCAAATTTAAATTTTAGATTTTTTAAAGTTAAATTTGATGAGAAATCCCTTTTCAAGTTTGTTTAAACCTGGAATTCATTTTCAAGTTTCTTAGTTCAATCGTCCAGAATTCAGGAGCAGGAACCAACTTATTAAGGTTCGTTTGTGATAATCGCTAAGTTGATTTTGGTAGAAAAAGATTTTAGCCTTTTCGGACAAAATCCTGATAGCGAGTTTATCCACTATTATCTTCTGTAGTTAAGAATTAATAGTTTAAAATGAGAGTTTGAAATATAATTTCCCTCGAAATCGATTAAAAGGAAATAATTTTTTATTCGCCGCTTTGTTGGTATGTAGTACCATTGGTATTCCGTATCGTTGACCGGATTTCCGGACCATATATTGAAATACAGGTACTCGTAAGAAACAGAATGAGAGTCACTGGTAGTACCAAAAGTATTGTGAACAAAGGAAGATTTTTATTTTTTTAATTAAGGGGCTATCTGGCGACTGCCAACTTAGGCATAAGTTGCCGTAAACAAACAGCCTAGTTCTAGGCTACTTTGAAAAATTAAACAGGAAACAACAATAAAAAGAAATAAAAATAACAATAACAAAGCAATAACAAAAACAATAACAAAAAAAACAACAAAATTAAACCGGGTTAAATGAAAGGGAGAAGGCCGGCCTCCGCCCGAAAGTCAATAAGTCCACCAGTCATGGTGCACGCACTCGTCCCGAGTACAAGGGACAGGCGGTAACGACGCCGCCCCTTCCAGTACCGGGACAGGTGTCGTGCGCGAAGATCACCCAGACTGGGAAATTCGAAAAGAATGTGCCGAACAGTCTGGGGGACGACGCAGTCGTTGCAATAGGGCGCAGGCGAGCGCTCCATCAAATAGCGATGCGTCACACGAGTGTGTCTGATTCAGAGACGACAGAAAGCAACCTGAAGCCGCCGCGGCATTGGGGGATAGGTCCATGTGAACAGTCGCGGCGCAATGGCACGCAACTTTAAGTTGTTTCGACCGTCTCCCATCTTCTTTGCCAAGCAGTCCGAAGAGCTGAGCGTATTCCTGCCATGTAGTCAGTGTGAGGAAGAGCGAAACGCTGGTTCGGTCGCAGAGTCCTCGCGGACTCTTTAGCGCCCTCATCGGCGCGCTCATTCACAGCAATTCCTACATGTCCAGGAACCCAGCAGAAGATAATCTCGACATCTGCCCGGCTCGCCAAACCCGTGACGTCACGGATTTCGCGAACCAGGGGATGCGGAGATTCCAATGCCCCAAGAGCACTCAGGGCGCTTTGTGAGTCGCTATAGATCACAATCCGGTCTTCGAACCGGGCACGTCGCGTAATCTCCCGTATCGAGTGGTGTATTGCCACCAGCTCGGCCGTGAAGACAGACGCAGCGCATGGTAGAGCCCCGCTGACTTACAACAGAGGGGATATAGCGTGGAAGCCGACCACCTCTTGGAAACTGGAGCCATCCGTATACACTGGCACGATACCAGCGTGACACGATGTGTGCTCCAAAAAGGTCGAACGCAATACTCCCGGCGCAGTACAAGCTTTGGGAGCAGAGGCGTGGCGACAAATAGCCAAATGTGGTACCCTCCAGGGTCGCGTCCTGGGCAGAACCAGGGGCGCCACCGGCCCGAGAGCTATATCTACCTCTCGAAGGAGTTTCCTGGCCCTAAACCCAAAGGGATTAGGGTATAACTGGCGTCTCTCGGCGGCATAGGCACCATCGAGATCAGCTGCGGATGCAGTGAGAGCTGTTGGCGACTGAGGGAGGCGCCGGGCTCGTGCGTACAGGCGAGTGATGCACTGCACGCGGCGCAGAGCGAGTGGCATCTCCCTAGCATCGACCAACAGGCTCTCAATAGGGGAAGTTCGGAAGGCACCGTTCGCAAGGCGAAGGCCAGTGTGGTGGATCGAATCCACCTTCCCCAATAAACGCTCCGCTGCGGATGCATAAATCTCGCACCTGTAGTCGAGCTTCGAGCGAACAAAGGATCGATAAAAAAGTAAGGCAGTAGCCCTATCAGCGCCCCAAGCGCTGAACGTCATGGAACGGAGAATGTCCATGGCGCGGGTACAAGAGAGCCTAAGGCTGCAAATATGAGCCTCCCAGGTGAGGCGTCGGTCGAATACAAGACCAAGGAAACGGTGCGACTCAACCACATCCAGGCGCACCCCATTAAAAAAAAAATCTGGGTCCGGGTGAAGCCGTGGATGGTGGCAGAAGTGCACCACCTTTGTCTTGGCCAAAGAAAACCGAAACCTGTGCGCTTCGGCATAGCGAGAGACGCGGTTCAATGCCTGTTGGAGTCGACGCTCCAGAGTTGGCATCTGGGCCGCGCCAAAAGAGATCGAAAGGTCGTCCACGTAGAGCGTAGCGAAAACATCTTCCGGCAGCACCGAGGTGATGCCGTTGATGCTCAGTGCAATGAGTGTGACAATGAGGACACTTCCTTGCGGGCCCCCATTTTTCTGCTCCTTTGGGACGGAGAGGGCTCCCCCCACCCGTACCCGGAATCGACGATCTCGCAAAAATTCAGATATAAACATTGGGAGGCGTCTCCTCGCCCTTATCGTGTGGAGAGTCTCCATGATACCGTATTGCCATGCGGTATCATAGGCCTTCTCCAGATCGAAAAACACCGTAGCGTAGGGCTGTCCACGAAGGAAAGCCTTGCAGACGGCATTTTCCGGGCGGAGCAGAGCATCCGACGTGGAGTGGAACTTACGGAAGCCGCACTGTGCAGAAGACAGATGGCCTCCGCTGTCCAGGAAATAGGCTAATCTAACATTTACAAATTTTTCCATTAGCTTGCACACGCAAGAGGTTAGAGAGTTTGGGCGGAAACCGGTCGGAGTAGAGTAATCTCTCCCCGGCTTGCGAAAGGCGAGCACAGTAGCGATTCGCCAGGAGTCTGGGAGAAGACATTCCACCCAGATCCTGTTGAATAAATCTAACAGAAAGGCCATGCCTCGCTCACCCAGGTGTCGAAGCATGGCGTACGGGACATCGCCGGACCATGGGCGGTGTCCGCGCAAGAAGCGAGAGCGGAACGCAACTCACTCACAGGAAACTTGTCGTTGAAGGGTTCTCCGCCTCTGGAGGTAAATTCCAGCCGGCGGCCTTCCGTGACATCACGACGTGCATTAAATGCTGGCGGAGCAGCATCACGGCTAGAGAATGCGGAAAAAGCGGTCGCTAAGGATTCCGCCACGGACGTGGGGTCCGAGATTGCGGTCCCATTCTCCTGGAGAACGGGAGGGGGGTCCTGCGAGAACTTGCCCCGAATCCTTTTGACTCGCTTCCACAACTCAGCTAAAGGGGTCTTTCCCGTTAAGTGAAGACACGTATGCCCGCCAAGAAGAGCGTCGGGCGTGCTTCGAAATATACCGGAACCTAGCCCTAGCCCGACGAAATTCAGCGACAGTGAAATCGTTCGGGCGGCGCTTATAGCGCATGTAGGCATAACGCTTTTGTTTGAGGGCCGTCTCACACTCGGCCGACCACCATGGGAGTGGTCGGCGTGCAAAACGGCCAGACGTCCTAGGAATAGTAGTCAGGCCCACGGCGATGAGGTTGCCGGAGAAGAACTCAACGGCCTCATCTACCGACCTAAACTCCTCGACTGAGATAGAGAATTCAGTCATTTCCTGAAATGCAGGCCACCGCGCCCGCGCCAAGCACCACCGAGGTGGTCTCTCAGGCGGCAGTTGCCCTGAAAATGATATTTGAATGGGAAAGTGATCACTACCATGGAGGTCATCGACCACCCCCCAATCAAAATCAGGCTGTGCATCCGAAGAGCACAAAGATAGGTCAAGGCAAGAAAATGAAGCGGTTCTCAGACAGTGATGCGTAAACTCATCCACGTTCAGGACACCCATCTCAAGCTCTTCGATCAGATCGGCAAGGACTTTTCCCCTGGGATTTATGGAGTAATCTCCTCAGAAAGGATGCCTGCCGTTCAGATCTCCAAGCAAGAGATAGGGCCTCGGCAACCGTGCCACGACGCGGCGAAAGTCCCCCGCGTCGAAGTCAGCTGACGGTGGAATGTACGCAGAAATGATAGTATACCTCCTATCCAGGTGCAGCTGCACAACCACTGCCTGAAGGGAGGTATCTAAAGAGAAAGGAAGAACGGAGACATCATGCCGGGCGTAAACCGCGCATCCCCCAGCCCGGCCATCCCGCGGTGGTGTGGTCGCAAGACCCTTATACATCGGGAGGGCAGGCAGCGGGCACGCGCCTAGCATGGTCTCCTGCAAAAAAATAGCAAACGGGGAACGGGACGAGACGAGCCTATGCAGCTCCTCCCAGTTGGCCCGGAGTCCACGGCAATTCTATTCAAGGAATATGCCCTCCCGGCCTAGCTCGGAGGAGACTCGGGGGCCCTCCTCGAATTGGAGACCCTCACGGGAATGGCCGTACGCTTCCCGGGGGCAAAACCCCGGGCGCTGTTGGCCGGACAAAGCGCTGAAGACGCTGTCGCCTTCGAGGACTTATTAGGGGAGGTTGGGCTCGCCATGCGAGTCTTTTCCTCCCTTCGCCTCGAAAACTTAGGCGGGCGTTGCGGCTTGGGAGGCGGGGGGCCCTCTTTTCGAGGAACTACCGTCTCCGAGCTACTCGCTCCTCCTCAGGGCGTGGGCGAAGGGGCCAAAGCTCCTTTGTTGCTGTCTTCCTTTCGGGGAACAGCTTTAGGAACCCCGGAAGATGGCCTAGCGACCATCTTCAGGGGTGTTGCCTCCTGTGAGTCTAACGACTCTGTGGAGGCGCGTGGTCGTTTCGCCTTCCGGGAAACGGTCACGCTGGGGGAAGAGGGGGGAGCCCTGGTTTTAGCCGGGGCTGGGTGTGAACCCTTTTTGCCGCCAGCTTTACCAGGGGAACACCCGGGTGTAGTAGAGCCCGCAGGAGGGCTCCGAATGGGCGCGGAAATAACCGTGCTCGTTGGCCTGGATGGGCCAGGAGCAGAGGGTGCTTTTCTAACTATTGAGGCATATGACGTCCCCGGCAGAGCCGGGCGCGCTAGGACCAAGTCCTTAGCCTCGCGGAATGAGAGTCGATCCTGGGCCTGAACGGCCAGAATTTCTTTCTCAAGGAGATATGCACCACATTGCTTCGAAAAGGCAGGGTGTGGCTCTCCGCAATTGACACACTTGGCCACACACGATTTGGACTTATCGTGTGCGACCTTGGAGCAATTTACACAGACTTCGGGTGACCCCGATTTTGCACGTCTGCATGATCGATTCGTATGGCCGAAGCGGTGACAGTAATAGCACAGCCATGGCAGTGGCACGAATGCCTTCACGCGGTAGCGGTACCAACCGGCACGCACCGACTCAGAGAGCTTGTCACAGTCGAACGTGACGGAGAGTGTAGGGGTGGGTCTCGAAGCCCATCCCTGTTTTCTCATCACACGTTCGACCTTGACCACCCCATGGTCGGCCAGCTCTAGGGTGATGTCCTCAATGGAGTAGTCAACGAGTTCCCTCGCATAAACTACTCCTCTCACAAAGTTCATGGTAGAGTGCGGCGTCACACTCACCGGGGTGCCATGAAGTGTCCGAAGAGCACTTATCTTGGCCGCCTCAGCGGGATTCGCCGCATTCGCCAGAAGGCTCCCGTCCGAGAAACGGGTTTTTTTTCGGCTCTCTACCAATTGCACTAGCTAATTCTCTCCTCTGATGGATCATGTTGCCCTTGGACAACATGGTTCCATCAGTGGAGCGAATAACGAGGAAGCGTTTGAAGCCAGCGGGCTCGAAAACGTCAGGTAACCTCTGAATCAACGGCCCCGATGTCATCGAGGCTCCGCCTTGTGCATTCTAGGTGTTAGTCTTAGTCAGGGGCTCGGCACACGAGGGGGTAGAGGGGCCGGATGTGCCGATCTTGGCTTGGTCGCCTACTAAAGTGGTAGCAGACCCATTCGTCCCCGCAGCCCCCGTGGATGGAGAGGAGCCCCGAGTCTTCTTCGTCTTTTTAGTCTTTTTCTTTTTAGGAGAGGAGGGCGGGGAATGAACCTGCTTCTCTCCTCCGCCGGCAGAAGCCCCTATGCCAGATGGGCCTGTCTCAGACATGTCCTTCTCCGAAATGGAGAAGGTCCTGGTAGTCGTAGGGGCACCTGTCGGAGGAGATCCCTCCCCTCCTTTTACTGCCTCGGAGCCCTCGGCCGTTTGAGGGGGACCTTGCATAGGGGTGGATTCAGGTTCGGTGCTTGGCGCCGAGCCCGGATTCCCCCCATGAAAGGCCCTACCGTCTGAGGCTGGGTCTCCTCAAGGACCATGTCTATCACAGGAGGGGCCTCCCGTTGGCTATCCCCTTCCAGGACATCGCAGGTCTCCTTGGCAGCATCAAGAGTCATTTGTGGGGTTTGTGGGGAGGCACAAGCCTTAACCCAGGCGAGGTTTAATATCCTTGCCAGCAGGTCTTTTGAGGGATGCGACCGAAGGGGCCTGGCTTCCCTCACTCCCTAAAGGGGTTTGCCCTACCAAGCTGCTTCGATCTGGAGCGGATGGCTAAGGGCTGCCTGCTGGCTTTGGTGGCAGTCCCCTTGGAAACAATAGAGATTACTGATCCTGGTAAAAGGGAGGTGCCCGTAAGCACCTCCACAGAAGGGGGTGAGGGGGAGTCCCCTTCACCCGTAGGCGTAGAAGAGGAGTAAGCCTCTTCTCCTGTTGAAGAGATATGGAGGGTCCCCTGCGCAAGCACAGGGGGAACGACCTCCATTTTTTTGTTGGAGCTGCCCGAGGGCGGCTCCGTCGCTGTTATAGGGAAAGTTGGGGGTTGTTTTTTTGTTTGCTTTACATACATGGGCATGGTGATCATCTTTTTAATACGGGACGCAATAGCTCATCACCTCTCGCAGTTGCCCGCACTGTGAGAGGTGCTTAGAAGCCCGGCAGAGCCAGGCGCCGCCATTCGGGACCACCCCTCCCGCCTGGTGGCCTGGCAGTCCATCGGCATGGCGGCTCCACCTTGGACACGGCGTAAAATTGATAGAATGTGAAGAGGAGAGGAAAAAGGATGTGAGGAAGGTATGGGTGAGGATGAAGCAGGTTGTTAAAAAAACCCATCCCCAACCGGAGCTCAGGGGTTAGGGAACAATGTCCCCTTCCCCCCCAGCCCCGATCCGGGGTGGTTGGCTTGAGAAAAAGGTCAGCATCTACCCTGTGAAATTAGAGGCTGACCAGAGAAAGTTGTGGGAGAGGTATGAAAAGCGACGAGGTAGGGGAGAAATCGGGCTATCTGAAGGAAGGAAGAGAGGCTAAGCTGGGGCCAGACGGAGGAACAAAGGAAGATTGAGTGATAGCAAATTTCACACAACCAAAGAAGGAGAGAGATGATAATTAGGGAGCAGCAATAAAAAGGTATAAAAAATGTGGAGAAGTCGATAGAGGTATAGAATTAAATATCCCCAAATAGGGTGAATCTCGAAAGATACAGATAGGATATTCCTACGCTTGGCAATTACAAAAACAAGAGAAGATGAGATAAGCAGATAAACATAAGGTGCCTCTTCGTTAATGAGAACGACATCACCAGCCTTAGGAGACACTTTCCCTAGGTTGTTGATAGGACCTACGCTCAAAGCGACCAGGTTTTCTTGATGCTTACGCTCCCATGACCTCGGCCGCAGACGTTCCATCTGATCCATTGCGCGCGTCTTCCTTCTCGAAGGTCACCTAGAGGGGCAGCTTCTTATAACCTTTAACGATGGAAAGACCCCAGTTGTGCCATCCTAATAGTAGGCTAGCCGCTTGATAAAGCGAGAGAATCTTTCTCAACCAGATATCTTTCCCTTCCTACTTTTATAAACCCAAATTCTAAGCCGGTGTTACATTTTTCCGGTGTGACATAGTGATTGGGAGGGCCTGTGAGGGGACACTGATATTTTCCAGGCCTTTAAAAGAAAGATATATCTCTGAAAGTCACGATTCCGAGTCCGCGCACCAAATGTGGACAAATGAAGATAGCAAATGTTACACAACCAAATAAGCAGGGGGCCAACAGGGAGACGGGATGGACAGTCTAGGCCAGTCAAAATATCGATAAATAGAGGAAAAGAAATAAATATCTCCAAACAGGGTGATTCTTGAATGATATAAATAAGATAGTACCAAGGTGACAATTCCAAAGGGAATAGAAGGTGGAGATACAACCAGCGCTGAAACGAACTCGATATAAACTGGCAGGCAGAGATGTGTACTATTACACATCAGTTACCGAAATCTGGGCAGATTAGAAACTAACTCAAACTCTTCGTGTCTAAGGGGTGGACCCGTTTACCATCTTCAGGTCCACACAAATCACCCATTAGTGGTCTTAGTATGATATCTTTTCTTGTACTATGGCAACCTTCCTGCGATCTTCACTCATATTGAGTATTTGACCGATTAAGATCGATATGTATTTGTTGCCGTTGTATAGAAGAAAGGTTTGTAGCCTCCTCTTGGAGCTATTTATGAATAATCGCCATTCACTTGTAGTGTATTTCGATATACCTGTTTTCATCAGCACTCCTTTTGTTGCAGAAAAAATTTTCTCTTTTGAGAAGAAAGGCAGCAACTTTCCTTTCTGTCGCTTATAGCGTAATTCGGTTTCTGATTGCAGTTATTTTTTCTCCAAGCCTAAACGCTAACAATTCCGATGAGGTCGTTCAATTCGTGTTGACTAAAACTTTCTGAACTGATAACGAACCTTTGAAATAAATCATTATCAATTCGCCCATATAAGGTTTCTTTTTCATTATCTAATTCATTATCTTCTTGATGGAGTTCTGGAAGATGTTTGAATGATAAGACAGGTATCGCATTTAAACGTGCAATATTCTATGTCAGATTCGTATATTTATTCCTGTTACGTCAATTAATGCCCTTTATATTCACGAAACAAAAGCACAGTTACCCCAGTAGTTTCTTTGTTCTCTGCATAATATTGGTCTATCAAATATCAAGTACTCTCTCATTCCGTTGGTTCATTAATACTGATGCTTCGTACACGTTTAGAATACACAATTTGAGGGGCCCATAACTTATCATGGTTCCCGAGTTATACTTAAAAAATAGACAAAATAAGCTGTTTTCACAAAATCAGTAGTATTTCTTCTTTCCTCAATGAACGTGTATTCTCCGCAAATAGAACAAAAAACCATTTTGATAATTTAATCACCTTTCAAGAAAGCTCAAAAGAAGATATTAACATATGCAATATCTAAAAAAAAACTAGAGCTTCTAGAACAAAACGGATGGTATTTTATGAATCAATGTCAGAGAAAAATTAAAAATGCCTAAAACCCCAGGTACCAAATTTCATACAATTTTACACGGTTTTCATATGTAGAGTAACAGGTTAGTCAATAAAACTGCCGTTATTTTCGAGGACGGTCTTGATCCGGATTCGTAAACGACTGCATGCCTGAATCATAAAGTTCTCATTGATGTCACACATAAGTCCACGTTTGCAGCTTCCAACTAGTGCTTGGTATTGTTGGGCTTTAGCTAGTCTCTTTCATTGAAGCCCAGGCGTAGTTGTCCAAAGGCTTGAAACCTCAAGTGCTAGGTGGCCACAGACTGACAGGATCACACGGTTCTGTGTGTAGTTGGACATGAACTGCTCTTTCATCATTACGTAAAGCTTTTACATGATGTCCTCATGCATTATCTGTATACATATATATATATATACATATATATCTATATATATCTATATATATCTATATATATATATATCTATATATATCTATATATATATATATATCTATATATATATATATATCTATATATATATATATATATATCTATATATATATATATATATATATCTATATATATATATATATATATCTATATATATATATATATATATATATATCTATATATATATATATATATATATATCTATATATATATATATATATATCTATATATATATATATCTATATATATATATATATATATCTATATATATATATATATCTATATATATATATCTATATATATATATCTATATATATATATCTATATATATATATCTATATATATATATATATATATATATATATATATATATATATATATATATATATATATATATATATATATATATATATATATATATATTTGTTTGTGGCTCTCGCTAAATAGAGTTGTTTAGAAATGATACTCATTGACTTACTTAGTCATCACTTATCCTTATTAGGCCTGATTGAAGAAGTTAGCTATCTGAACGGCAGCTGACGGGTAAGAATCATTCTTTACCCTAGTTAGGCAGGACGCGTTCTCGCCTAAAGCTTGTTGCTCCTTTATGACATTAAAAACGCACAAGAATGTATCATTCTTACAGTTGCCGTGTTTGGCTACTATGGTGAAGGGTACGGCGTGCGTTTCACCTCCTGTATCAAATTGGAAGGTGCAAAGATAGGTGCGTAATAGAGAGATGATAAAGTTTGGGGTATTTATGGTACGCTAAATCGTGTTCTCAAATACCTGGCTCCCGAGAAGAGAAATAACAAGGTTGGATTAAATGTATTGCTTCCTAAATTTGTGTTCACAAATATCTGCTTCATCCTGCAGGTTTGTGCAGAAGTATAGAACGTGAGTCAAGGTAAAAATGGGAAGAAAGTAGTGGTGGAGTTTTGGTATCAGATAAAATCTCGGTTGATCAACTCATTCATAAAAACATCGGAAATATCATCTTCTAAATTGTGAGTGGTGGTTGGAAAAACAAAAGGAGGATGTTTGTGGGTGAGGTTTACTTAGATAAATTGACTAGGTATCTGCTGGCGGATTTCATTCGACAACAATAATAAATATGAAAACGTACTGGGAGAAGAATATATGGTGAATGGATCCATATATGCACAAATTGAAAGGTAAATATGAAATATAAGAGACAATAATGTTGGTGGCTTTTCGTATAGAGATTAGCGTTTCGCTTTTATTGATGAATACGAATTGGCTCTGTAAAAGAGTAGAGCTAAATGGGTGTAGACGTGTAAATTAAGGTAACCAGTTCTTATAGTTGAGGGAAAGCTTAGAAGAGTTGAGTTTCAGTCTGTAATCCAAGAAATCCTAGTAGTTTCATTTTACGGCTGTTCGAAGCATGTACCTTGTATACAGTTTGATTTTCCTTAACGTCACTGTATTCTTTACGAATCTATTTTAAATTAATAAAAATTACGTGGAAATGATAATCTTTACTTGCAAAATATAAAGTACAAGTATAAAGTAATAGTAGTGTTGTAGCGAAAGTATCTAAGTTACCTGAGAGCTTAGATTCCTCCATTCTCAGAGCAACATTACATGGTGCAGTTTTACAACTATTTGCCTAAAGAAACAAATGAATCCAGTCTAAGTAGTTTCACTATCCCTGCCAGGATGTTAGAAGATTCCTTTCCCTATAAACGTAGTTATGGCAAAGTCGTACCTCTTAGGAGGCTGATCTTCCTCACTCTCTCCCCTCAATAAAATTAACACATATTACTCTCAAACGGACCCACTGAGCTCGTATTTTTGCCCTCGTTTGTATCTTAGTTGGAGGACACATTTTTTAAAGGAGCCAAACTTGCAGCTGCCTACCTAGGCATAAGTCGCCTTAATCACGGCTAGTATTATCACATCGCCAGGCGGTATCATACGCCTTCCCTATGTCGAACGATACCATAGCGTAGTGCTGTATACGAAGGAAGGCATCGCAGACTGCATTTTTCAGTTGAAACAAAGCATCCGACGTGCAGTGGATCTTGCGGAAGCTACAATATGCGAAGGGCAGGTAACCTCTGCTGTCCAAAAAAATGGCTAGTCTAATATTTAGCAGTTTCTCTATCATCTTACACATGCAGTAGTTAGAAAGATTGGGCGGAAACTGGCCTAGGTAGAGTGATCTCTCCTCAGTTTGCGAAAAGCGAGCACATTAGCCATTCGCCAGGAGTATAGAAGGATACCCTATACTAGATCCTGTTGAACGAATCTAACACAAAGGCTATTCCTATTTGACATAGGTGTCGAACCATGGCATACGGGACATCGTCCGGACCAGGGAGGGTAAGGCACACGAAGGGAGAGCAGAAGGCAACTTACTCATGTAAACATGCCTCTAAAGGGTTCTCCGTCTTTGGAGATAAAGTCCAGTCGGCGGCCTTTCGTGACATCACGACGCTTATTGAATACTGACGGAGCAGTATCCCGGTAGGAGAATGCGGAGAAAGCGGTCGTGAAGGACTCAATCACGGATGCCGGGTCCGAGATTGAAGTCCTACTCTCCTAGAGAACGGGAGAGGGGGTCCTGCGAGAACTTGCCTCGAATCTTTTTGACTCGCTTCGGCACATCTGCTAGAGAAGTCTGCCCATTAGGTGAAGAGAAACATGCCCGATAGGAAGAGCGGCAGGTGTGCTTCAAAACCTAAAGGAACCTAGCCTTAGCTCGATGAAATTCACCCTCAGTAAAATAGTTTGGGCGGCGCTTATATGCATGTAGACATAATGCTTCTGTTTGAAGGGCATCTCACAATTGGCTGACCACCATGGAAGCGGTCGGAGTGCAAAACGGCGAGACGTTCTAGGTAGAGTAGTTAGGCCCACGGCGATGAGTTTGGTGGAGAAGAATTTAATAGCCTCATTCACCGACCTAAAACTCCTCGACTGAGACAGTGAAATTACTCATTTACTGAAATGCGGACCACTGCGCCCTCAAAAAAGGCACCAGCGCGGATGTCTCTCAGGCGGCAGCGTTCCAGAAAATGATATTTGAATGGAAAAGGGATCACTACCATGGAGGTAATCGACTACCTCCTAGCCCAAATCAGGCTGTTCATCTGGAATGCACAGGAAAAGATTAAGACAGGTAAATGAAGTAGTTCTCGGGCAGTGAAGCGTAAACTCATAAAAGGTTTAGGACACCTAACCCAGTTCCTCGATCCGGTCGTCCAGATCTTAACCCCTGAGAATGATCATGTAGTTTCCCCAGAAGGGGTGTCTACCGTTTAAATCCCTGAGCAGTAGAAAGATCCTCAGAAACCGTCCCACGGTAAGACGGAATTCCCCGCATCGAAGTCGGCTGACGGTGGAATGTACGCCGAAATAACAGTATACCTCCTATCCGCCCTGCGGGTGTTTTTGACTAGGACTGCGTCGCTTGTTCGTTTCGCTCGCAAAAAGAAGTGTGAGGAAGAAAAAGTTTTTTTTTATTTCACAAACAAATTAAAAATTAGTCTACAAGAAAAAAAAATCGTTTCATAAACATTAAAATTACATTCCACAAAGCCACCATGGCTATGGGACCGATCTCTCTGTACAGGTAGAAACATTCCTCCTGGTGCTAAGTACAGGGAGAAAAAATTGAGTGGAGAGCTGTAATGATAATAAGAAATAATACTTAAAAATAATATTAAATAATAATAAATAATATTAATAACTTCTACTATTTATTATAATAATAATTAATACTAATCATATTAAACACTTTAAATTATTATTAATTTTTGACAAATTTTATTATTTTTTCTTATATTAATAACAAATATAAAACAATGCCAAACAATAATATTAATTAATAATAATAAAATAATAACAATAATAATGCCAATAATAATAATAATAATACTAATAAAACGGGAAGTAATTCCGAGTGAGGGCGAGGGGAAAGGCCACCGACAACTTTCCAGACCAAATCAGAGAGCTCTCGTCAACCCAGTGATTGGGCCTCCCTGATTTACCCTCAAGCCAGGGGCACGTGCAGGTCCTCCAGGTACCAGAGTATCCCTAATTTGACTCTAAGCCCGGGGCACATGAAGGTCATTCAGGTACCAGGGCGGCCCTAATTTGCACTCAAGCCGGGGAAACGTGGAGGTACCAGGGCCTTCCTAATTTTTCATCAAGCCAGAGGCACGTGCAGGTCTTCTATGTACCAGGTTATCCCTAATGTTCACTCAAGCCGGGGGCACGTGCAAGTCCTCCAGGTACCAGGGCGTCCATAATTTCCACTCAAGCCGAGGCACGAGAAGTTCCTCCAGGTACCAGGGCCTTCCTAATTTGCCCTCAAGCCGAGGGCACGTGCAGGTCCTCCAGGTACCAGGGCCTCCCTAATTTTCCCTCAAGCCGGTGGCACGTGCAGGTCTTCCAGGTACCAGGGCATCCATAATTTCCACTCAAGCCGAGGCACGTTTAGGTCCTCCAGGTACCAGGGGCTCCCTAACTTGCCCTCAAGCCGGGAGCACGTGCAGGTCCTCCCGTTACCAGGGCCTACCTAGTTTACCCTCAAGCTGGGGGCACGTGCAAGGCCTCAAGGAACCGGGTGCAACAGGCTACACAGGGTACCCCATGCGGGGCGGGGTATTGGAGGACACACCGATGGCCTTCTCGGACTTTATTACGGACCCTGGGCACGAGTACTACTTTCCCACATGTATGGCACAGAAAGCTTCAGCATTGAGATTTTCACAGGGTTGGATAAAGTAGGAAGAGCCGGCAATAAGTTTTGCGAATCGGTAGGGAAAAACAGAGGAAGGGGGATGGCTGTTTGTGGGGGTCTTAGGACAAGTCAGGACCTGTAGCGACACGCTCCGGCCTCGTCTATTTAAGAAGCAGTAGCTGATCGCAAATCGTCAGTCACAAATTTTTCAACAATGGAAAAGGTTGAGCACCGCACAGTGATCCAATTTTTTGACCAAGGAAGGCAAGAATGCAAAAGAGATCCATGAACACATGGCATCAGTGTACACCAACACAGCCCCTTCTTATGCAACCATTGCTCGCTGGAATAGGGTGTTCCGCCATGGTTGTGAGTCCCTTGAAGATGACCCCCGTCCAGGACGCCCGTCAGACGTGACCAACGAGGACAATATGGCCCGTGTGGAGTGGATGATCCTCGAAAATCGACGGATGAAGGTCGAAGAAATCAAGCGAGAACTTGGAATATCACATGGAAGTGTTATCAACATCATCCAAGACAATTTGGCCATGACCAAGGTCTCTGCCCGTTGGGTCACTAGAAACCTCACACCCCATGATCGACTTCAACGTCGTCAAAGTCCACAAGGCCAGAGTTGCACAAGCTGCCCTGCGCGAGTGCGGATTCGAGTAGCTCAACCATTCCCCCCTACAGTCCAGACCTAGCCCCTAGCGACTACGTTTTATTCCGCCAGCTCAAGGTTGCACTGCGTGGATGCTGGTTTGGGGAAGATGAAGATGTCCAGCTAGGCGTCCAGGAGTGGATTAAACAGCAGTCTGGGAGATTTCTTGTTGTCGGGAGATCGAAGCCTCAGGGACAAGTGGCGCAAGTGCATTGAAGTCGCAGGTAGTTATATTAAAAATTAATAAAACACTTTTCCTCATATATCGTTTCCTCATATCCGAATTACAAACTTATTGACCGCCCCTCGTATTTAAGAAGTTCTTTTTTTTACTGTTGTTCTTCACTTACTCTCAGCTTTCTTTCGCTCTTTCGCAATTTAAATGATATTTGGGGCAGTATATTCTCCAGCCGTCTGTCATTAACTACGACCGTGCCTCTTTTTATCCACTAAAATAATGCATTTTTTATCCTTTGTCACCAGTGGAAATCATGCACTATTCATCATCTGTAATCCCCTGAAATGATGCACTTTTATCCTCTGTCACCTTTGAAATCATGCAGTATTCATCATCTGCCATCTTCTGTAATGATGCACATTTATAGTTTGTCACCATTTAAAATCATGCGCTATTCATTATATGTAATCCTCTGAAATAATGCACTATGTATCCTCTGTTACCTTGTGAAATCATGCACTATTCATGATTTGTCATCCTCTGAAATAATGCACTTTTATTCTCTGTCACCTTTTTAAATTATGCACTAGCCATCATCTGGCATCCTATGAAATAATGCACTTTTTCTCTGTCACCCTTTGAAATCATGCACTATTCATCATCTGTAATCCCCTGAAATAATGCACTTTCATCCTCTGTCATCCTTTGAAATCATACACTATTAATCATCTGTGATTCTTTAAAATAATGCACTTTTTCTCATCTCTCCCATTTTGAAATCATGTACTATACATCAGCTGTCATCTTCTAAAAAAATAAAGATTTTATCCTCTCTCACCCTTTTAAATCATGCACTATTCATCATGTAATCCTCTAAAATAAAGCACCTTTTTCTCTGTCACCCTTAGAAATCATGCACTATTCATCATCTGCCATCCTCTAAAATAATGCACTTTTAATCATCTGTCACCCCTTTGAAATCTTGCACTATTCATAATCTACCATCTTCTGTAATGATGCACCTTTTATACTCTGTCACCCTTTGAAATCATGCACTATTAATCATATGTAGTCATCTGAAATAATGCACATTTATCCTCTGTTACTCTTTGAAATCATGCACTATTCTTCGTCTGTCATCCTCTGAAATGATGCACATTTTATCCTCTATCACCTTTTTACATCCTATGAAATAATGCAATTTTTATCCGCTGTCATCCTTTTAAATCATGCACTAGCCATCATTTGCCATCCTATCAAATAATGCACTTTTTATCCGCTGTCACCCTTTTAAATTATGCAATAGCCATCATTTACCATCCTATGAAATATTAAACTTTTTATCCTCTGTCACCCTTTAAAATCATGCCCTATTCTTCATGTCCATCCTATGAAATAATGCAATTTTATCCCCTGTTAATCTTTAAAATCATGCACTATACTTCGTCTGTCATCCTATTAAATATTTCACATTTTATCCTCTATATTCCTTGGAAATCATGCACTATTCATCATCTGACATCCTCTGAAACAATATACTTTTGCCCTGTCATTAAAATCATGCAGTATTCTGTATTTACCATCCTCTGAAAAGATTTACATTTTATCCTCTGTTACCCATTGAAATCCGGCGCCTTTCATCATCTGCCATCCTCTGAAATAATGCACTATTTATCCTATCTTACCCTTTGAAATCGTGCACTATTATTCATCTGCCATCTTCTGTATTGATGCACTTTTTATCCTCTATCAACTTTGAAATCATGCACTATTCTCCATTAGTCATTCTCTGAAAGGATGAACTTTTTATCCTCTATCACCTTTATAAATCATGCACTAGTCATCATTTGCCATCCTATGAAATAATGTCCTTTTTATCCGCTGTCACCCTTGTAAATCATGCACTAGCCATCATCTGCCATCCTATGATATATTGAAAATTTTATCCTCTGTCATCCTTTGAAATCATGCCCTATTCTTCATTGTCATCCTCTGAAATAATGCACTTTCATCCTCTGTCATCATTTAAAAACATGCACTATTTATCATCTGTGATGCTCTGAAATAATGCAATTTTTATCATGTATCACCTTTTGAAATCATGCACTATTCATCATCTCCAATCCTTTGAAATGATGCACTTTTTATCATTTCATACATTTTGAAGTCATGTAATATTCATCATCTGTCATCTTCTGAAAGGATGAACTATTTATCCTCTGTCACCCTTTGAAATCATGCACTTATCATCATCTCTCATTCTCTGAAATAATGCACATTTTTTTATTTTACCATTAAAATCATGCCCTATTCTTCATCTGCCATCCTCTGAAAAATGCACATTTTATCATCTGTCACCCTTTGAAATCATGCACTATTCATCATCGGCTATCCTCTGAAATGATGCATTTTTATCATCTGTCACCCTTTGAAATCTTGCACAATTAATCTTTTGTCATCCTCTGAAATATTGCAAAATTTATCCTCTGCGACCCCTTGAAATCAGGCACTATTCATCCTCTGCCACATTCTGAAATGATTCACTGTTTATTCTCCTTTACCCCTTGAAATCATGCACTATTCAGCATCTGCCATCCTCTACAATGATCGACTATTTATCCTCTGTCATCCTTTGAAATCGTGCACTATTCTTCATCTGCCATCCTCTCCTATAATGCACTTTTCATCATCTGTCACTATTTGAAATCATGCGCTATTCATCATCTGGCATCCTCTAAAATGGTGCATTTTTTATCCTCTGACACTCTTTGAAATCATGTACTATTCTTTTTGTGTCATCCTCTTAAATAATGCAGACTATATCCTCTGCCACCCCTTGAAATCATTCACTATTGATCATCTGATGCACTTTTTATTCTCTGTTGTCCCTTGAAACCATGCAATATTCTCCATCTGCCAACCTCTGAAATAATGCACTTTTTTTCTTTCAAACGTTGATTTTTTTTTTTTTTTTAAGGGCTATCTGGCGACTGCAAACTTAGGCATATGTTGCCGTAAACAAACAGCCTAGTTCTAGGCTACTTCAAAAAATTGAACAGGGAACAATAAAAAGAAATAACAATAACAAAGCAATAACAAAAACAACAACAACAATTAAACCAGGTTAAATGAAAGGGAGAAGGCCGGCCTCCCCAAAAAAGTCAATAAGTCCACCAGTCAAAGTACACGCACTCGTACCGAGTACAAGTGACAGGCGGTAGCGACCCCGCCCATCCCGGTACCGGGACAGGTGTCATGCGCGAAGATCACCCAGAATGGGACATTCAACAAGAATATGCCAAACAGTCTGGGGGACGACGCAGTCGTTGCAATAGGGCGCAGGCGAGCGCTCCATCAAGTAGCGATGCGTCACACGAGTGTGTCCGATTCGAAGACGACAGAAAGCAACCTGAAGCCGCCGCGGCATTGGGGGATAGGTCCATGGGAACAGTCGCGGCCCAATGGCACGCAACTTTAAGTTCCCTTCGACCGTCTCCCATCTTCTTTGCCAAGCAGTCCGAAAAGCTGCCCGTATTCCTGCCATGTAGTCAGTGTGAGGAAGAGCGAAACGCTGGTCCGGTCGCAGAGTCCTCGCGGACTCTTTGGCGCCCTCATCGGCGTGCTCATTCCCCGCAATTCCTACATGTCCAGGATTTTTTTTTTTTTAATTTTATAGAGCCCATCTGGCAACTACCCACTTGGGCATAAGTCGCCGAAAAACACGACAGTCTAGAACTAGGCTACTTTAAAGTAAAAATATGAAAACTTAACAATGATATAAATTGGAAAAACTTAACAATCGAAGCAATCTCCGGCAGCGGAGGGAGGTCCCCCTCACCCCGGTGGAGGAGAGTGCAACCTACAAACAAAACAATAACAAAAAAAGGAACCTTAAATAAAGGAGAGAAGGCCGGCCTCCCCCCAAAAGTCAATAAGTCCACCAGTCATGGTGCACGCACTCGTCCCGAGTACAAGGGACAGGCGGTAGCGACCCCGCCCATCCCGGTACCGAGACAGGTATCGTGCGCGAAGATCACCCAGAATGGGACATTCAACAAGAATATGCCAAACAGTCTGGGGGACGACGCAGTCGTTGCAATAGGGCGCAGGCGAGCGCTCCATCAAGTAGCGATGCGTCACACGAGTGTGTCCGATTCGAAGACGACAGAAAGTACCTGAAGCCGCCGCGGCATTCGGGGATAGGTCCATGGGAACAGTCGCGGCGCAATGGCACGCAACTTTAAGTTCCCTTCGACTGTCTCCCATCTTCTTTCCTAAGCAGTCCGAAGAGCTGCCCGTATTCCTGCCATGTAGTCGGTGATGGGAAGAGCAAAACGCTGGTCCGGTCGCAGCGTCCTCGCGGACTCTTTGGCGCCCTTATCGGTGCGCTCATTCCCCGCAATTCCTACATGTCCAGGAACCCAGCAGAAGATAATCTCGACATCTGCCCGGCTCGCCAAAACCGTGGCGTCACGGATATCGTGAACCAGAGGATGCGGAGATTCCAATGCCCCGAGAGCACTCAGGGCGCTTTGTGAGTCGCTATAGATCACAATCCGGTCTCCAAACCAGGCACGTCGCGTAATCTCCCGTACCGAGTGGTGTATTGCCACCAGCTCGGCCGTGAAGACAGACGCAGCGCCTGGTAGAGCCCCGCTGACTTCAAACAGAGGGGATACGGCGTGGAAGCCGACCCCCTTTTGGGACTTGGAGCCATCCGTATACACTGGCACGGTTCCAGCGTGACACGATGTGTGCTCCAAAAAGGTCGAACGCAATACTACCGGCGCAGTACAAGCTTTGGGAGCAGAGGCGTGGCGACAAATAGCCAAATGTGGTACCCTCCAGGGTGGCGTCCTGGGCAAAACCAGGGGCGCCACCGGCCCGAGAGCGATATCTACCTCTCGAAAGAGTTTCCTGGCCCTAAACCCAAAAGGCACAGGGTTTGACTGGCGTCTCTCGACGGCATAGGAACCATCGAGATCCGCTGCGGATGCAGTGAGAGCTGTTGGCGACTGAGGGAGGCGCCGGGCTCGCGCGTACAGTCGAGTGATACACTGCACGCGGCGCAGAGCGAGTGGCATCTCCCCAGCATCGACCAACAGGCTCTCAATGGGGAAAGTGCGGAAGGCACCGGTCGCAAGGCGAAGACCGGTGTGGTGGATCGAATCCACCTTCTTCAATAAACGCTCGGCTGCGGATGCATAAAACTCGCATCCGTATTCGAGCTTCGAGCGAACAAAGGATCGATAAAAAAGTAAGGCAGTAGCCCTATCAGCGCCCCAAGCGCTGAACGTCACGGAACGGAGAATGTCCATGGGGCGGGTACAAAAGACCCTAAGGCTGCGAATATGAGCCTCCCAGGTGAGGCGTCGGTCGAATACAAGACCAAGGAAACGGTGCGACTCAACCACATCCAGGCGCACCCCATTAAGAAACAAATCTGGGTCGGGGTGAAGCCGTGGATGGCGGCAGAAGTGCACCACCTTAGTCTTGGCCAAAGAAAACCGAAACCTGTGCGCTTTGGCATAGCGAGAGACGCGGTTCAATGCCTGTTGGAGTCGACGCTCCAGAGTTGGCATCTGGGGCGCGCCAAAAGAGATCGAAAGGTCGTCCACGTAGAGCGTAGCGAGAACATCTTCCGGCAGCACCAAGGTGATGCCGTTGATGCTCAGGGAAAAAACTGACACTGAGGACACTTTCCTGCGGGACACCCTCTTCCTGCTCCTTTGGGCTGGAGAGGGCTTCCCCCACCCGTACGCGGAATCGACGATCTCGCAAAAATTCAGATATAAAAATTGGGAGGCGTCTCCTCGCCACCATCGTGTGGAGAGTCTCCATGATACCGTATCACCATGCGGTATCATAGGCCTTCTCTAGATCGAAAAACACCGTGGCGTAGTGCTGTCTACGAAGGAAAGCCTCGCAGATGGTATTTTCCAGTCAGAGCAGAGCATCCGACGTGGAGTGGAACTTGCGGAAGCCGCACTGTGCGGAAGACAGATGGCCTCCGCTGTCCAGGAAAAAGGCTAATCTAACATTTACAAATTTCTCTATCAACTTGCACACGCAAGAGGTTAGAGAGTTTGGGCGGAAACCGGTCGGAGTAGAGTGATCTCTCCCCGGTTTGCGAAAGGCAAGCACAGTAGCGATTCGCCAGGAGTCTGGGAGAAGACCTTCCACCCGGATCCTGTTGAACAAATCTAACAGAAAGGCCATGCCTCGCTCACCTAGATGTCCAAGCATGGCGTACGGGACATCGTCCGGACCATTGGCGGTGTCCGCGCACGAAGCAAGAGCGGAACGCAACTCGCTTACAGTAAACTTGTAGTTGAAGGGTTTTCCGCCTCTGGAGGTAAAGTCCAGCCGTCGGCCTTCCGCGACATCACGACGTGCATTGAATGCTGGCGGAGCAGCATCACGGCTAGAGAATGCAGAAAAAGCGGTCGCGAAGGATTCCGCCACAGACGCGGGGTCCGAGTTTGCGGTCCCATTCTCCTGGAGAACGGGAGGGGGGTCCTGCGAGAACTTGCCCCGAATCATTTTGACTCGCTTCCACACCTCAGCTAAAGGGGTCTTCCCGTTAAGTGAAGACACGTATGCCCGCCAAGAAGAGCGGCGGGCGTGCTTTGAAATATACCGGAACCTAGCCCTAGCCCGACGAAATTCAGCGACAGTGAAATCGTTGGGGCGGCGCTTATAGCGCATGTAGGCATAACGCTTCTGTTTGAGGGCCGTCTCACACTCGGCCGACCACCATGGGAGTGGTCGGCGTGCAAAACGGCCAGACATCATAGGAATAGTAGTCAGGCCCACGGCGATGAGGTTGCCGGAGAAGAACTCAACGGCCTCATCTACCGACCTAAACTCCTCGACTGAGATAGAGAATTCAGTCATTTCCTGAAATGCAGGCCACCGCGCCCGCGCCAAGCACCACCGAGGTGGTCTCTCAGGCGGCAGTTGCCCTGAAAATGATATTTGAATGGGAAAGTGATCACTACCATGGAGGTCATCGACCACCCCCCAATCAAAATCAGGCTGTGCATCCGAAGAGCACAAAGATAGGTCAAGGCAAGAAAATGAAGCGGTTCTCAGACAGTGATGCGTAAACTCATCCACGTTTAGGACACCCATCTCAAGCTCTTCGATCAGATCGGCAAGGACTTGTCCCCTGGGATATATGGAGTAATCTCCCCAGAGAGGATGCCTGCCGTTCAGATCTCCAAGCAAGAGATAGGGCCTCGGCAACCGTGCCACGACGCGGCGGAAGTCCCCCGCGTCGAAGTCAGCTGACGGTGGAATGTACGCAGAAATGATAGTATACCTCCTATCCAGGTGCAGCTGCACAGACACTGCCTGAAAGGAGGTATCTAAAGAGAAAGGAAGAACGGAGACATCATGCCGGGTGTAAACCGCGCATCCCCCAGCCCGGCCATCCCGCGGTGGTGGGGTCGCAAGACCCTTGTACCCCGGGAGGGCGGGCAGCGGGCACGCGCCTAGCATAGTCTCCTGCAAAAAAATAGCTAACGGGGAGCGGGACGAGACAAGCCTCCGCAGCTCCTCCCAGTTGGCCTTGAGTCCACGGCAATTCCATTGAAGGAATATGCCCTCCAGGCCTAGCTCGGAGAAGACGCGGGGGCCTTCCTCGAACTGAAGATTCTCACGGGAATGGCCGTACGCTTCCCGGGGGCAGAACCGCGGGCGCTGTTGGCCGGACAAAGCGCTGGAGTCGCTGTTGCCTTCGAGGACTTATTGGGGGAGGTTAGGCTTGCCATGCGAGTCTTTTTCTCCCTCCGTCTCGAAACCTTAGGCGGGCGCTGCGGCTTCGGAGGCGGGGGGCCCTCTTTTCAAAGAACCACCGTCTCCGAGCCACTCGCTACACCTCGGGGCGTGGGCGAAGGAGCCGAAGCTCCTTTGTTGCTGTCCTCCTTTCGGGGGACAGCTCAAGGAACCCCCGAAGATGGCCTAGCGACCATCTTCAGGAGTGTTGCCTCCTGTGAGTCTAACGACTCGGTGGAGGCGCGTGGCCGTTTCGCTTTGCGGGAAACGGTCACCCTGGGGGAAGAGGGGGGGAGCCCCGGTTTTAGCCGCAGCTGGGTATGAACCCTTTTTGCTGCCAGCTTTACCAGGGAAGCGCCCGGGTTGGGTAGAGCCCGCAGAAGGGCTCCGAATGGGCGCGGAAACAACCGTGCTCTTTGGCCTGGATGGGCCAGGAGCAGAGGGTTCCTTTCTAACTACTGAGGCATATGACGTCCCAGGCAGAGCTGGGCGCGCCAGGACCAAGTCCTTAGCCTCGCGGAATGAGAGTCTATCCTAGGCCTGAACGGCCAGGATTTCTTTCTCCAGGAGATATGCACCACATTGCTTCGAAGAAGCAGGGTGTGGCTCTCCGCAATTGACACACTTGGCCACACACGATTTGGACTTATCGTGTGCGACCTTGGAGCAATTTACACAGACTTCGGGTGACGTCGACTTTGCACGTCTACATGAGCGATTCGTATGGCCGAAGTGGTGACAGTAATAGCACCGCCGCGGCAGTGGCACAAATTCCTTTACGCGGTAGCGGTACCAACCGGCACGCACCGACTTAGGGAGCTTGTCACAGTCGAACATGACGAAGAGTGTAGGGGTGGGTCTCGAAGCCCCTCCCTGTTTTCTCATCACACGTTCGACCTTGACCGCCCCATGGTCGGCCAGCTCTAGGGTGATGTCCTCAATGGAGTAGTCAACGAGTTCCCTCGCATAAACTACTCCTTTCACAAAGTCCATGGTAGAGTGCGACATCACACTCACTGAGGTGCCATGAAGTTTCCGAAGAGCACTTATTTCGGCCGCCTCGGCGGGATTCGCCGCATTGGCCAGAAGGCTGCCGTCCGAGAAACGGGTCACCTTCGGCTCTCTACCAATTGCCTTAGCTAATCCTCTCCTCTGATGGATCATGTTGCCCTTGGACAACATAGGGCCATCAGTGGAGCGAATAACGAGAAGGCGTTTGAAGCTAGCGGGCTCGAAAACGCCAGGTAACCTCTGAATCAGGGGCCCCGATGTCATCGAGGCTCCGCCCTGTGCACTCTTGGTGTTAGTCTTGGTCAAGGGCTCCGCACACTAGGGGGTAGAGGGGCCGGATGTGCCGATCTTGGCTTGGTCGCCTACCAAAGTGGCAGCCGTCCCATGCGTCCCCGCAGCCCCCGCGGATGGAGAGGAGCCCCGAGTCTTTTTCGTCTTTTTAGTCCTTTTAGTCTTTTTCTTTTTTGGAGAGGAGGGCGGGGAATGAAGCCGCTTCTTACACCCGCCGGCAGAAGCCCCCAGACCAGATGGACCGGCCTCAGCCAGGTCCCTCTCCGAAATGGAGAAGGTCCTGGTTGTCGTAGGGGCACCTGTCGGAGGAGATCCCTCCCCTCCTTTTACTGCCTCAGAGCCCTCAGCCATTTGAGGAGGACCTTGCATAGGGGCGGCTTCGGGTTCGGTGCTTGGCGCCGAGCCCGAATTCCCCCCCATGGAAGGCCCTACCCTCTGAGGCTGGGTCTCCTCAAGGACCATGTCTATCACAGGAGGGGCCTCCAGTTGACCATCCCCTTTCAGGACATCGCAGGACCCCTTGGCAATGTTGCTAGTCTTGTGTGGGGAGGCACAGGCCTTGACCCCGGCAAAGTTTAAAATTCTTGCTAGCAGGTCTTTTGAGGGAAGCGACCGAAGGGTCCTGGCTTCCCTCTCCCCCCTAAGAGGGTTTGCCCTACCGAGCTGCTTCGATGGGGAGCGGCTGGCTAAGGGCTACCTGCTGGCTTTCTTGGCAGTCCCCTTGGAAAGAAAAGAGGGGACTGCTGCCGGGAAAAGGAAAGTGGCCGAAAGCACCAAAAAGAGAAGGGGGTGAGGGGGAGTCCCTTGCACCCATAGGCGAAGGAGAGGAGTAAGCCTCCTCTCCGGTTAGAGAAATATGGAGGGTCGTCTGTGCAAGCACAGGGGGATGGGCCTCCATTTTTTTGCTGGAGCTGCCCGAGGGCGGCTCCGTTGATGTTTCAGGGAAAGTTGGGGGTTGTGTTTTTTTTTTTGGTCATCATTGGGCATGGTGACCCTTTTTTAACACGGGATGCAATAGCGCACACCTCCCGCAGTAGCCCGCACTGCGAGAGGTGCTTACAAGCCCGGCAGAGCCAGGCGCCGCCATTTGGGACCACATCTCCCGCCTGGTGGCCTGGCAGTCCATCGGCATGGCGGCTCAACCTTGAACACGGCGTAAAATATATAGATTGTGAAGAGGAGAGGAAAAGGGATGTGAGGAAGGTATGGGTGGGGATGAAGCAGGTTGTTAAAAACCAGCCACACCAGACCGGAGCTCAGGGGTTAAAAAACATTGTCCCCCACCCCCTCAGCCCCGATGCGGGACGGTTGGCTGAAGGGAAGTTCAGTATCTACCCTGTGAAATTAGAGGCTGACCAGAGAAAGTTGTGGGAGAGGTTGTGTGAAAAGAGAGGAAACAAGTGTTTTGAAGGAAGGAAGAGAGGCTAAGCTGGGGCCGGACGGATCGCTGGAGCCCATCAGCACGGCGGCCAGGATGGCAAATCGCCGCGCCCCTTACGGGGGAAAGAGAGGCTAAGCTGGGGCCGGACGGAGCGCTGGATCCCGTCAGCACGGCGGCCAGGATGGCAAATCGCCGTGCCTCTTACGGGGTTCTCACGTTGAAATGACGCACTATTTTTCATCTGCCATCCTCTGAAAGGATTCACTCTTTTTCATCTGTCACCCTTTAAAATCATGCACTATTCATCATCTGCTATCCTCTCAAATGATCCACATTTTTCCCGCTGTTACCCTTTGAATGCATGCACTATTTATGTTGTGTCATCTTCTGAAATAATGCACATTTTATCTTCTGTCACCCTTTGAAATCTTGTAATATTCTTCCTCTCTCATCTTCTGGAATGAGGCACTCTTTATCCTCTGTCCCCATTTGAAATTATGCACTATTCTTCTTCTGTCATCCTATGAAATAGTGCACACTTTATTCTCTGCCACCCCTTTAAATCTTGCACTATTAATCATCTGTCATCTACTGAAATGTTGCCCTTTTTATTCCCTGTTTGCCCTTGAACTCATGCACTATTCATTATCTGACATCCTCTGAAATGATGCACTATTTATCCTCTGTCAGCTTTTGAAGTCAGGAACTATTCTTCCTCTATCATCTTCTGTAATGATGCACATTTATCCTTTGTCACCCTTTGTAATCATGCACCATTCATCATATGTCATCTTCTCAAATAATTCACTACTTATCCTTTGTTACCCTTTGAAATCATGCACTATTCATCATATGTCATCTTCTCAAATAATTCACTACTTATCCTTTGTTACCCTTTGAAATCATGCGCTATTCATCATATGTCATCCTCTGAAATAATACTCTTTTTATCCTCTTAGACTTTGAAATCATGTACCATCTTCATCGTTCCTTCTCTGAAATGATACACTTTTTATCCTCTGTCCCTTTTTTAAATCATGCACTAGCAATGATCTGCCATCCTATGAAATAATGCACTCTTTATCCTTTGTAACTCTTTGAAATTATGCACGATTCATGATCTGCCACCCTCTGAAATAATGCACTTTTTTCTCTGTCTCCTTTGAAATCATGCCATATTTTTCAACGGTCATCCTCTGAAAAGATTAATTTTTTATCATCTGCAACCCCTTTGAAATCATGCACTATTCCTCATCTTTCATCCTCTGAAATGATGCACTATTTATCTTGTGTCATCCTCTGAAACAATGTACATTTTATCATCTGCCACCCCTTGAAATCTTGTACTTTTCATCTTCTCTCATCTTTTGAAATGATGCACTTTTTATCCTCTGTCACCGTTTGAAATCATGCACTATTCTTCATCTGCCATCCACTGAAATGCTGCACTATTTTTTCTCTGTCACCCTTTGAAATCATGCAATATTCTTCATATGCCATCCTCTGAAATAATGCACTCTTACTCTTTGTCACCTTTGAAATCATGCACTCTTCTTCATCTGACATCCTCTCAAATGATTTACATTTTATCTTCTGTTACTCCTTGAAATCACGCACTTTTCTTCATTTTCCATCCTCTGAAATGATGCACTATTTTTCCTCTGTCACCCTTTGAAATCATGCACTATTCTTCATCTGCCATCTTCATTAATGATGCACTTTTTAGCCTTTGTCACCCTTTGAAATCATGCCCTATTTATCATATGTCATCCTCTGAAATAATGCAATGTATATCCTCTGTTACCCTTTGAACTCATGCACTATTCATCATTAGTCATCCTTTGAAATGATGCATCTTTTCTCCTCTGTCACACTTTGAAATCATGTTCTATTCTTCATTGCCATCCTCTGAAATGATTCACATTTTATCCTTTGTTACCCCTTGAAATCATGCACTATTCTTTATCTGCCATCTTTTTCAATTATGTACTTTTTAGCCTCTGTCACCCTTTAAAATAATGCACTATTTATGATATGTCATCCTCTGAAATAATGCAATTTGTATCCTCTGTTACCCTTTGAAATCATGTACTATTCTTCATTAGCCATTCTCTGAAATGATGCACTTTTTATTCTTTGTCACCCTCTGAAATCTTGCACTATTCTTCATTAGTCCTCCTCTGAAATAATGCAATTTTTATTCCCTGTTACCCTTTAAAATCATGCACTATTCATCATTAGTCATCCTTTGAAATGATGCACTTTTTCTCCTCTGCCCCCCTTTGAAATCATGTTCTATTCAGCATCTGTCATCCTATGCAATGATGCACTTTCTATTCTCTGCCATCTTCTAACAACTTGTCTTCTTCATCCTTTGTCCCTTTAAGGCCACCTACAGTTTCATGATGTTTTTTCACCATTGTTCTTTGTTTCCCTTACTCGTCTTTCTTTGTGACAGCGACTCTTTTCAATGCATTCATCCACCATATATCTTTTTTTCTCAGTATGGTATACCTAATTTATATAACACACTGTGTTTTGCAGCTTTAGTGAATGTTAATATGTACTTTTTATGTAATTAGCATGTTTATATAACTGATCTTGAAAACAAGATTTCATGGCAAGTTTTCTTCTCCATGTAATATTTGAAAAGATTATGGGAAAGATAAATTTTTCATTTTCCGCTTAGTTTTGCTGATATTGTTGGACAAAGTGGTGGTTGCGTAAAGAGAGGTTTTATCTTGACACTTAAATAAATACAAGCACTAAAGGGGAAAAAAATATGCTGTTTGATTAAACGAGATAAATTCTTTCCAAGATCTTTTCCTGGGTAAAATTTCATTTTCTATTCATCATTCTCACACTTTACAGTTCAATGCTTTATAATTGGGCAATAATGGAATGAATAACATGATAAAAAGTTTTATTCAAAGTTACCCTGAAAAGTGAAAATGTATAAAATCTTCTATAGGCACCCGCAAATGAGCTGCCTAAAAAAGAAATATTGCAATCTCTGTCCGATATTCTGCTGACCCCTTAATTGCTTTTGCAAGATTGGTCGAGAAACGAGGGGACGGCAAGGGGGAAATAAATTTTCTTTTATATTACAACGACTTTATGAACACTCTTTAAGCCTGTTCCCAGGTCGTAAACGTGTCAGCGGGGACTGAGAAAAGCCATATAATCTGAGAAAATACAATTTTATGTTAGAACTCGAGAAAGTAACAGAACGACTTTTCTCCTTTGTCCAACGGAGAAGTAATTTTAGATGATTTGGCTCAGCGTTTTATTAAATCTGTCATATTTTAAGAAGTAAAGAGTTACGTGCGGGGTTAATTAGACTAAAGAAATGTAATTCTGCTATTTATCAGTTATTCTTTTTAAATCACCATCATCATCTTAAAAAGATCACATAAAAGTAAGGTCTGTGCACATCAACTCCACTAAAACAACTTTACCCGTTCACCGTTTATGGCTTGATAACATCACATCAGTTTGACTTTTGGGGGCACTGTCTTTGCTTCACTACGGTTGAGTATTATGTGCTGTAGCATCTAGGCCAACTTGGGTTCAAACAGAGATATGGCCTCAACACGCCTCTACTCTTTTTCAATCTCCCTCCATGCAGCATCTATCATACACATCATTTATTAGTCCCTCGTCAGTACTCGTATCCTTCTATACTTATGATAAATCATCCCTACTTTGCGCCCTCTTTTAACCTTTCGTGCAGTAGAACATCTACTCATTATATTCTCCTCAACAAGTCTATTTTCACACATTCTTGCATTCCTTTAACCGTTCAGAATATTTTCGGCTACAACCTCGTTAGTATATTCCCTACGCCTTATTTATACGTATATATCTATCTTCCTAACGTTTTCACAACGTATCTCTCGCTCAAATCCTCTATTTACACTGCTTTGCTTTTCGATCTTTACTTTTCCTTCAATATCGTATTTAGAGTAATTTTGATATGATGTTGACATGAAAAATTGGTGTCTGTTCTTAGTTAAGTTATGGCTAAATAGTTATTCAATGTGAGACAATATTATCACTAATAAAAACCAAAATACATAGATGTGTTATTATTTCATATTACTTCATAATTTTTTATTATTTCTGTATAATTTCTTACTTTGAAGGTTAAAAACGCTAGACTTCAATCCTGAGATCTGATTTTTACTTATATTTGATCGAAGGATTGTGTTTTAGGAATAATAACAAAAGATCCTTTTACATTTTTTTTAGCAGAAAATGTTATCGGTACAAGTTTCAATTGCAATTATTATTATTAATTTTTAAATTTATATTTTTAAATGGACTGTAAAGTTAATTTTGTGCTTTACGTATTGTTGGAACAAATCCAAAATTACAGAAAATAAAACAAGGAAGGAATTTTAAATTAAACTTTGAAAACTCGTTTAATCTATCGAAAACATATTTGCACAATGGAAGAAAAATATGGACCGATGGACCAACAAGGGAAATGATTGAATTCTTAGGAAGAGGAGAAGTAGTAAAATATAGTGAGAAAGATAGGGCCTCTAATAAAATGCTTTAACTTTAAGAATAGGGAAGGTGTTCTCTCCCCCACAAATACTCGATTTATATCCATTTTTACTTTTACCATTCGTTTATGCTAAGCTTCTTTCCTAGCTTCTGTTCCTCTCCATCAATGATTTCTAAGGGGTCTTAAGGTTTTTGCTAATCCCCAATTCCTCCGTTGAGCGAAGTTAAACCACATCTTTCGTGGTTTAATATAGTCGGATCGACTTCCGTTTCGGGATGATTTTGTCGCAGCTGCTATATGTTGGAATGATCAATAATTTGTATTCCACTTTATAACTTTAGCTACCCATAGATATTGGCATTAGGCAGTGTATGAATTGGTAGAAAAAACCATAACTAATTATTTTCTTCACCCAAAACATGAGGTTTGGGAATATTATTTTTCATCTCTCCTTAAATTCCTTAAAATTCGTAAGTTGGAGCAAGCTTCATTTCCAATTATTATGAGAGCCAAGGTGGCTGTATATGCTTATAAACCTCTAGTGGAGTGTTTCCCAACCTCTTCCCTCCAAGGGAACACTTATGTTTCAAGAAAAATGTCTGCCTCCCGGTGGTTGTAAAAAAAGTTTAAAGAATTATAAATAATTTTAATATTATCTTAATCATTGGATACAAAAGGACATATTTATTGACAACGAAATAACAAATTTATCACTTAGGTTTAATGAGAATCTTTTACCTGCAATCAAAAAAGAAAATATAGTCAATCACAACTTACCTCAGATACCAAGCAATTGAAAGCGACGGAGCTAACTTAGATAAAAAAACAATTTTTATCTCACTTGATATACTTGTTGGTTGACAAGTTGTCATTTAGCAAAATTAAAAAAAATAAAGAGATGGATGCTCATTGTCAAAATAATATTTTTGTATCCCACGCTGACGCCTACCGGTGGAACGTACGCCTCACGTTGGGAATCAGTGTTCTAGAGGAAGTTCATATGTCGCCAAACGGGGAAGGTCTAGAAAATTTTCTCATTTTCCTTCATTTCTAGTTATCTTTCTATTTTGACTAAACCAACAAAATATTTCCACCTTTTTAATTAAAGACGTGATCCAAGTCATAGATATGACTGGAGAGTTGTAATGGAAATATGAATTCGAAAATCATTGCACGAGTTATGAGTATAAAAAATGAATTGTGACAAATAAAGTAGACAAATAGAGTAGACATACCATTGCTCCGAGGAACAGAAGCAATTTTAAATCCAGTAATACAAAAGCTACACAGTTATAAGAAGCAATCAAGAATATTTTAATTCTATATTCCACCTATTCTCAAAGATGAATTTAAATTATCTTTAGTCATTGTTTGCGCAGGAATGTTGAGAAGAGACATACAGTACCTTTGATAAGCAGTCTGACATAAATTAGGCAACGTTGGCAGACTTACGAAAGTTATGCCATCTATCTAAGTAGTCTTCTATTTAGGCCATCCAATTTTACATACTTTCCTCACCTTTAAATTTCCCCCTAACTTTAAAATTCTTTACAAACGAATTCGTTAAGGCCTAAGACATTTTATCATTAGTTTACGTCTTCATAAACAAATAAATGTATAAATAAGAAATTTGCATGTATTTATTAATCCACAAAAAACCCCAAATAAATCACTATTTAATTAAATTTTCATTCATATTTATTCTAGAAAACAATATACCACGAATTCATCTTCCTTCTAAGATTAATCATCTTTTTATAGGTAAGGTTTTTAATAGTAGAACTTTCACTCTTCTAAACTTTTTACAAGACATCAGCTCATACTTTTGCGATAAAAAAGAACTTTAGACCTAAATTTTCTTGTGCTGATGTGGATATAGTGCGCTTCCCAGAAATATTTTTCCTCTAATGTTCTTCGCCATTAGTCTGGAACAAATACTAGAGCTAAAACTCATTGTTTCATCTGAAATTACACCATTATTCCGTCAAAATTAAGAGCAAAATTTAAAAGGTGCCACCTTTGACAAATCATATGAATAGAGCTCTAATTTCGTTTCGTTCCACTTCATTTGACTTGTAAATAAATGTCTTTCTTGTTTGCAGATGATTTTTTTTTTCTTACAGTGACACAAACTATCCATCATTCAAGTTTCAGAGGAAATATAAATGTGAAAAATGAGATGTCAGACATGAGAAAATAAACTAATAAATTTTATTGTTAAAATATTTACATTATTATTTCATATTTGTTCATTTTGTCTCGTTCATTAATAAATGACTCAACTGATGATATCAACTATATTGTTGAAATTCTTATAAAAATAAATTCAAACTAATTCATGTTAAAATTCTTCCGACTCGGTAAAAATTAAGAGTAAAAATATTTCTATTACTACTACCAGTAATATTATATATGTAATTTGATTTATACGTCAAAAATTGTCCAATTAACTAAACAGCAATAAAAGATATTAATTACAACACAATTCTTTGCGCGCTGATACGAGTATATTAGACATATTTATTGAAGCTAAAGAGGCCGGTTCTAGTCATTTCAATTCAGGTCTGTGGATGGAATTCTATTAGATACCAAGAGATTTTCATTCAGTTTTATTTTTTTACTGAAGTAGAAACAAAAGATAGAAAATAATTATCCGGTGACTCAAACTTACTGCTTCTGTTTGGTTCTTTTTTTTACAAGAATTGTAACAAAATTCTTCAGTAACGTCTGAAATCGGCGCTTTCCCATTCTCAATCAATTTCAATCAATTAATACTATTGTTATATTGCTTACCCCCACCTTCGTGGGTGCCAACGACCTTAAGTATCTTTTGTCTGTTTGCCATGTCTGTAAAGTCAGTGCAGTAATTTTACTTCTTTTTTTTTTAATCCAGCTTCACACGTATCATACGAGACCCTCTTGGAGTTAAAGAATCTTTACCATCGAATTGGCAATTGTTCTACAAAACAAAGAAACTTTCCCCAAAGATTAGTAGAGCAGGATTGTGTGGTCCCCGGAAATAAAAAACTATCGACTAACCACTGTTTAAAGTTGATGAAAACTATTCTCCCAAACTATTTTGAATATTTATTTACATATACACCTATATAGAATCTTATAACGATTTCATAGATAGGAAGGTTTGTCTTCCTGAGAATGATCATCTGATTTTGTGTTCCTATCAGCAATATAAAATGGGAAGGGAAGTGTTTCAGATTTCTCCCTATTACTAATTAACAAATTTGAACTAAGGAAAATGGTAATAATAAAACTTGATAAATCACAAATGGAGAAATAATTCAACTAACATTTTTTTATATATTTTAATTTAGGAAAGAGTAACTAACATTGGAATATTTACTGACTAAAGAAAAAAAATATGGTTGGAAGAGCCTGATGAAAACGTAAACCAAATAAATAGAAATAAATATAATAAATATGTCAAGATGATTGAGAAGTATGTAATCTTAACCCTAAATAAGTGGGATGAAAGAGCATATTATACACCTTCAGGTACAAAATCTTACCAAGGATGGGGAGACATAATTGTAGAGAAGAACTCTATTTGTGATATAGTAAATGAAACAAACATGGCAAGGACTACAAAAACACTCAGAGAAAGGAAGAGGAAACTTTAAATTAGTATCCTATTTGAAGAAAAAATAAAGGATGCCCTCAAATAGAGTAGCGAATCTGTAATCTTATACGAACAAGGTAGAACGACACGAGGCGACGCGCTGGATATCGAATGCTCTACGTCACAAAAAAAAGACCTATCGATCAAGATTTTTCCCCCGGGCAAAAGGTCAAAAGTTTTGTTTATTACTCAGGAGTTTGTAGCGGTTTAATGAAAGAAAATGTTAGTGCTTTCATGGATCTACCTACCTTCTAAGACTTTTTTTTTATCCCCTGGTATAAAAGTTTGTTTACGCATAACTATAAAAGTGTACTGAAGTGAGGACGCTGATAATGCCGTTAGAATACGAGAAATAATAAGAGTACAGGAACAAAAAATAAAGAAGCTTCATTATCAAATTTCTTTGTACTTTTATATCTGGATTATAAACGTAGAAATTACGATAAGTTATTAATGACCAAAGACTAAAACAGAAAATTTCCTTTTGTATATATTTTCATCCATACAAGATAAAAGGAAAAATAATTAATTAAAGAACACCTCATCACAATAGTCATTTACTGGAGGTCAAAGAGCTCTTGCTAGTCGAGTAGATACGGCACTGGTCGGCTAACGTCGCGGTACTGGGTTCGATCCCGACATGAACAGACACAAACGTCAGCGCACGGAGAGATCTGGCTACCAATTAGTGGACGCGCTCTGTACTTGGGGTGGGTAGGTCTTACAAATCTCATCACACACATAGCCAATTATAACACTGCTTTCTTTCCTCTCCCGTCTTCGAAGCACAACACACTCATAGACACACACTCTCCCTCTATACAAAGATAACCACGTACCTTTGACGTTGAACAGACCCCCCTGCCCCGGGGCGATAAAGGTTCCTAACCGTACACTGTATGCCAAAACATAATACTTCCTCTTCAAAGAGGACCAGGCACCCCTGGTTCCCTCAGGCTCACCAGCGATTGTCATACTCATCTTCATGTCTATTTAATTATCCGGTCAAGATCGGCCATGGCCAAGCCAGGATGGCAGGGGAATAGTGAATTTAGATGATAATTGACATATATCCGCCATTTCATCTGTGTGCATTGCTAGGCACATTTTTCTGTGCCTGTCTTGTCAATATGAGCTTGCTTCGGTGCTAAAATGCGATGGAAGAGGCATTTTATTGCTTTCGAGAAGAGATAAAGTGACTATTACTTTTCATCCTCATTTGTTTTGCTATATCAGCGAGTGTCTTGAGTCGAAAGGCGAACGTCCTTTAATGAAACCTTCCTCGAGATGGGGGGGAAGAAACGTATAATTTTCTTAGCTATTTTCCTGTCATGGCCAGAGTCTCCCCCCTACAATTCCAACAAACGAGGTAATTATCAGTTATTATACAATCAACGGGTTTATACTCTTCGGATGAGTTTAAAGTACAAGGGAAGTTATGGAAGACTGAAATGAAAGATAATAAAAATCCTAAGATGCAGTAGAGATATAAATAAATAAATATGATTGCACAGAAAGTTTAGTCTGATTCATTACATTTATTCAAAGAAACAAAACGCAATTAATCCATTGGTTTTAAGTTTACTCGTATATTTCTCTACTCTTAATTCTCAAGTGAATTTTTATTAGCACTTCTGATCTACATAATGATGTAGCGAATATTTCTCGGAGAGTTGTATTCTAAAAATTAAAACATTCTGATTTAAAATGGTAGGTTTATCATGTGAGATGTTGTGGTATGGCCATAGACCAATGTTTAGTTAAAATATCTCACACCCTTGACTAATTTTGTTTGATATAGTTGTTTTTCTCCACACTAAGAAATCGTATTAAAGGGTCTCGGTGGGATATGGGGTCTAAATTGTAATATGGAATAAGATACTCAAAGAAACCCCTCAAATGAGCACTTTATGTGTTTTATGAAATATTATAATGGTTTCACGTTAAACCAAAATAACATTTGACTCGATGGGAATTCGAATGGATAATAGTGGACTAGAAAATGCACTGTTCACGAGGGCGTAGTCCCTCTCTTATATAAGAGTCCGAATGGACAGTGGTCAAAAGACCATTTTTTTGTTGTTCCCTATGCTAATACAATCTGTATAAGCGGTGCAAACTACAATTAGTAAATATAAAAAAACTACACAAATAATAACGAGCGCCTAAGGGTACTACTATCAATCCACTTAAAGAAGTTAGGAGAGCTCGTGCTGGATCTTAGGAGTTATAGGTTTAGTGCTAAAATCACCGCTCTCCTGAAGTTCAACATTCGGCTCGAAAAGCAATTAGTAAATTATATAAAAATAAATAGCGTCAACATTATAATACATATTTCACTAACTAAAAGAATATATAACTTCAGTCATATTTTTCCAAGATACTGTCCTTTTCGTACCGCAGTTCCTTATTGTGTCCCTAACCTACATAATTTTTTTATTTCCGTTAACTAGATGAAATTTAGTACCTGTTTAAAAAAAAAAAATCTCTCTAAACGAGTGTAGGTAATAATTAATATGCAATGATTTCTATATATTTAATTTAAATAGGTGGAGGATTTAAAAAATAGTTATTTGATAACTATTGAAGGGATGTTTTCCAGACAGCACCATGCCAAAAGATTAAATATTCAAACTTATCCCTCTAAGTAACTTTAATATATATCTTTAATTAAAAACGACCAATATACAATAAACTAAACTCTAAAAATCTTTATTTAAATCTATTAAACGCTCTAATTATGAACCCATTTTATCAAAGAAATACCATGTAAAAATACCTTATTAATTACTTGTGTATAATAAAAAATAACAATTTCAAGATTATATAATAATAAAACAATGTACAAATTTAATGTTATTTGAAAACATATTGAATGTACAAAAGTTAATTCCATATGAAGACTTTCTAAATTCAAGCATAATAAAGAATACTGAATCCAACACAGGAAATTTCTTTACCCTTAAAGAATCCTTGATTACCTTTACCAAGCCTGCAATAAAACAGCAAAGAAGATAATTCTCCCACTTCAATTCAGTGCCTCACACAAAAGGCACTCTCCATAGAATCAAATTAGTAGACACCAAGCCGAACCAAGAACACTGTCTGGCTACCCACGAGTTGTACCAAAACTAGGTAACAAATCACCCATGGTAACTAAACACCTCATAACAGGGTAACGACACCTATAACTGTTGAACCACTTACATCGATCGATAGTGATCAAACGGAAATGAATTCAACAAAAGAGCAACAAGCTGTTTATTTTACACACCAAGAAGTGGAACTTGCAAATTCAATCGCCATCAGGCCTCGCGTCTTCAATGAAACAGCAGTTACGCGATGGTTTAAAATAGTGGAAAGCACAATTTCACATTTCGAGGATAATTTAGGAAGACTCAAAATTATAGCAAATCCTGGGTGCTTTAACTCTCGGGGCAGTCGATTTTTTCCCGCTTCGGTTCTTCCATCGCAGAGCTACCCTCTCCTAAGGACAGAGGTGATTGGACTTTGTCAAAGGACAAAACTAAAACTATTCGAGAAATCAATCAATGCAAATCGGTCAATCGCCAAAAGCTGTGAACGACACCACTGCATGATGGAGATGGTGAAGAACTTGTGAGGCACAAGTTCATCCAATCCTTCCCACCAAACATCGCGTCCATCATCGCCGCGCAGACGGACTTGACTCTTGCTCAATTAAGGAAACTTGCAGACAAACAAATCCCATTTTGTAGAAAACAGTGTTTTAGTGTAAATACTAAATAATACTGATAAAGATGAAAGTAGTAACAGATCATTTTCCAATATAAGTGTAATCAGTGTTAATGATATGTGTAGTAGTCAAATAAATGGTGTACAATATATGGAAAAGTGCGCATTCAGTGCCCATCACTACGTACCCTGCTGATAATCGATCAAATTTTGTGCCTTAAAAATTATAAGAATGATAATACAAAATGTTTACCATTAGGACTACGGCGTTTCCATAGTAATCAAAAGCCTGTTGTGTGCCGTGCAGTAACTGCGACAACAAGCTTGCTAACTTTATTCACTGTCACTGTGAGACTAAATAATAATAAAAGTGAATTATTAATTGGTACAGGTACGGACGTATCCATGATTCCATTGAATCTTGTGCGATTTTGTGAAGTGCGTCAATCAAGTATAAATATTTTAACTGCTAATGAAGGAATAAGGTATGCGGTGAAGTGCAATTAGATATATGTATCCCTAGTTTGTGCCGTTCATTTAGAGGGGTGTTTGTAATTGCGGATACTACGTTGCCATTGTTAGGAGCAGATCTTCTTGGTGATCTTTTGGTGGATTGTACTGAGGGCATCCTCGTTGGAAAACAGACTTGGCTTGTATCCAAAGTAAAGCAATCCATTGCACATGTGGTATCGTTAATTATTAATGACCTCTCGTATCTCCCAACCAAGCTGCGCAACATTTAATACTAAAGAGAGGGGTTGGTATTGGGTTGAAGATAAGTAGAAGAGGGTACGGTAGCCCCGATACCCTAACAGTAGCGTGAATGAAAGTAGACCTCTAAGCAAGCTCTTCGGTTTAAAAAACCTTAATAGGGACAACAAGCAAAAGATTTACAACGATCTCATGAGATTGAAACTAATCTACCCACCAACATACAGAATAACCTACATATGAGATCACTCTAAAGATTACAGAACAAGACAGTTCTCTTAATCAGCAAAGTCAAGAGAAGGGAAGATCGGAAGCAGAGGAACTGCACCAAGAGCTCCAATTAACCCCCATTAATATTGGATTTCAGGCAAAAAGACAGAGAGAAAAAGAAGAAAATCTGATATACAAACGAAAACAAGATCCCAATACCTCGCAAAACACAAACCATCAACAAAAGAACACATAAGATAACACTAGTACAATGAACGCGAGATACTAGAAAGAACACCTATAAGACATCAAATGCCATAAACAAGAAATACAAATACAACAACAAAGTTAGAGACAACTGAACGCCTAAACAACAACAAAGTAGAAAGATAAAAGAAGAACACTTAAGTGAACTAACATCTGCAGTACTCTTTCATCAGGGATCATTTTCTTTTATCTCCATCTACCCCTTTCTTTTATTTATATCTTTCTCTCGCCCCCTCTCTCATAAATATATATATATATATATATATATATATATATATATATATATATATATAAATATATCGGGTGCTTACCCCAAAATAACGCATTTTATAAAACATAATATCTCGGTAACCTCATTTCTATTTATGTTATAAAGTGAAAAAAAACTATAAAAGCTATTTAAATTCCGATTTGTATTCGAAAAGGGAATATTAAAAGTATCTTGCATAAGAAAATTGACATAAATAAAAAGGAATTAACTGAGATATTAATGTTTTAAAAATGCTTTATTTTTTGTGGGGCTACCCTATATAAATCTATCTATATATATATATATATATATATATATATATATATATATATATATATATATATATATATATATATATATATATATATATATATATATATATATATATATATATATATACCGGGTGTCCCAGAAAAAAGTTAACCGTACTTTGAATTAGTATAGCTCAAAAACTATTTGAGACTTTTGAGTCCTGAAAAAAGTGTTTGATTTACCAACTATTTATCTGTCGAATCTATAAATTTCATTAAATTTTCTTTCATGATTTTGATAAACTAATGGGTTTAGTGGAGGTTGTCAAAAATATGTTAACGCCGACTCGTGCTCCGACCCAGGGGACCCAGCCAGAGGGAAGGAGGACCGCCAGAAAGGCGACCCGGGAACTGCGCGCGTAGTCCAGCTGGGCCCCAAAACGTGGAAGGCCAACGGCCATCCCCTCGAAATTGAGCAGGCCACCCAGCCTAGCCCAGAAGGGAGAAGACTCGTCGACACGTGGGGCCCATTCTAAGGCCGTGGTTGTCTTATTTCTCATCTTCGGGGTGAGGCGGGTGAGACTGGAGCGCAGGTCTATATCAACGCCTAAATAGACCAGGCGATGGGTAGGGGTGAGCACCGATTTCTTCTCATTGATTTTTATTGAGGAATCGCGGACAAGCTGAATAAATCTGAAGAGGGCGGAGGGGCTGACTAGGCTTCTAAGATGTTCAGCCTCGCGTTTTTGACCTCTTTTCTATTAATAACGGTGTTATCAACGAGCATATCTCTCGTTAGGTTAATATTATGTACACACTCCATTTGTTTCTTAGGCCCTCCGCTTTGTAGATGCGTAGTTAAACGTCTTGGAAGTGTAATGGTTATCATGCAAATATATTTGAGTTATTATGAAACTTACAGTCTTTATCGGGGCAGATGAACTCGTAAACTATGTTGGTTGACTTGAGATTCGAGGAGTTTGGGAAGATGATATTTTTCATCAGAAGATTGCTGCCTTTTGTTGCTTTATAATAGATGATGAGTTGGATTTTAACGGTTTGATTTCTAACCTTGATGTTACGGTTAATAATCGTCTTGATGTTTTTTCATCTATTTTATAGGTCGTGGACATCTGGTTTCTGAAATACACTTTGATTTTGTTGACTTCTATATGATTACTTTCAGTTTTATCCTTATGTTCGCAATGGTTATAAAAAATGATTGGAGGTGTTTGTCAATCATACTGTTTGAGAAACCATTATTCACGAGTATTTGCTTTACTCGTGCAATCACTTGGTGGAAAAGTTCCCACGTAGAGCAGCATTTATAAGCTCGGCGGATGTATGAGCCGATTTCGGTTATTTTATACCATTCAGTGCATTCACTCTCAGCATTGAGGAATCTTTCCATGTCCGTACTTTTCCTATGTACTTTAGTGATGTAGCTGCCATTGATGTTTTGAACCTCAAAGTCCAAAAAAGGAAGTTTATTGCCTGCGCTCAATTCATCAGTGAATTTTAACACGGAGTTCTCCTCAAAATGCTGTGGATAAAACGGAAAGTAATCAGGGAGAAGTCAACACTATCAAAGTGTATTATAGAAACCAGATGTTCATGGCTTAGAAAATAAATGAAAAAAACATCAAAGAGATTATTAACCGTAAAATCAAGGTTAAAAGTCAAACGCATAAAATCTAACTCATCATTTATTAAAAAACAACAAAAGCCAGCAATCTCCTGATGAAAAACAACATCTGCCCAAACTCCTCGAATCTCAAGTGAACAACACAGTTTATGAGTTCATCTGCCACGATAAAGACTGTAAGCTTTATAATAACTCAAAATATATTGGCATGATAACCACTTCACTTTCGAGATGTTTAACTATGCATCTACAAAGCGGATGGCCTAAAAATCATATGGAGAGTGTCCATAATATTAACCTGATGAGAGATATGCTCGTTGATAACACCGTTATTAAAAGAAAAGAGGTCAACAAAGCGAGGCTAAACATCTTAGAAGCCATATTAATAAATAAAGATAAGCCGGCCATCAACAGTCAAGCGACAAGCTGGAATCACCCATTAAAATTATTTTAAAATTCCACTCACCGGAGTGGCCCATTTCCTTTAACGTTACGATCAACCTAAGCGGAATAAATACCCCTTAAAAATCGTTTTCTTTCACTCTGTCAGATCCTCACTCCACTCATTACATCGGTAAAGGAGGCAAGAACATATCAAAACGGTCCGAAGATGATCGAATGAGATCGAAAGCTTAGCAATTTAGTTTGATTTTCACCAAACAAATTCATTTAAAAAAGAGATGAATACAGGACAAGTGATCCACCATCTACAAAATGGAATAAAAAAGATAGTTAGAAGAAGAGAAAGTTGCCAAAGAAAATTAATTAAGGGAAAATACACAATGGTCTTGAACAAAATTTGCATTCAGTACAGACTGATATTCAACGACACTAATATATATATATATATACATATATATATATATATATATATATATATATATATATATATATATATATATATATACATATATATATATATACATATATATATATATATATATATATATATACATATATATATATATACATATATACATATATATATATATATATATATATATATATATATATATATATATATATATATATATATATATATATATATATATATATATATATATATATATATATGTATGTGTATGTGTATATCTTTATCACTTTATATGTCCAATGTCCAAGGGTCCAGATGGCAGAAGGTTTCGTTCTTTGAAAACTTGGAAAAAGATTATCCGTGAACTGAGTTAAGGTACTGGCCTACTTGTCCGCTTGCAGGTCAGAGTAAATGCTAAAGTGTATAAAAAACCTCTTCAAGCAAATGCACTACCCCATAGGAGAGCTGCCTCTGCCCAACCTTCCATTTTTATGCCGTATAACGCACCTTGCCACACAGCACAATAAGGGAAGAATTTCCTAGATCAGGAGGCAGTAAGTTTCGTTAGAAGGGAGAAGGAAGGACAGAAACCAAAGCATCGTTGAAGAGCTTCGGGGAATATTAGATGAGGAATGGAGAAAAATAACACCAGAAGAATAACTTTGGTTCGTGCGCTTCTGTGGCAGAAGATGTTAGTGCGTAATTGATAGTAAAGGTCTATATACCAAATACTACTATAATGTAACCACCGAAAAGTATTGGTTGACTAACTTATATCTCTGTACCTTCTCTTCTACTTCTATTGAGTTGTCTGTCCGGATCATTTTAACTACTATATGTTTGGAATAAAAATGCTCTTATGCACTTAACTTGAAGTTTCATTCATCTTAACATTTTACAATGCACATGTAAACCCTATAGCTCTGTTTATTTTATATTTGTAATTTATCATGCATTAATTGAAATAAACCCGAAAAGTGAGCTTTGAGTGTGGTGGAGCTCCGTCTGTTTGAAAAATTAAGTCTTCTTGTTCATTTGCAATGACATCCATTAATTAGTTCTGAAAACTTTGCAGATATTTCTATTAAAGAAAAATGGACCATTACTGAAAACAAGACGTTCAAAGACCTAATCTCTTTCAGATTTCGTATAAAAGTACGAAACTATACAAACCTTATAAGAAAAAAAACAGAAAGTAAACTCTCTACAAATCTGGATTCATCAGAAAGAAATATATATAACACTATAGCAAAAACACTGCACAAGGGGACAATACGGATGCCATCGAACGGTGGAGGAAGGAAGGGAGCCGAAGTCGGCGATGTCTAGGGTGCGCGGCCTCAAATATTCTACCGAGTGAAGCATTTGCAGATAAGCATCGCTTGTCACATTTCTATTAAAGAAAAAAACGGTACCTATAGATACTTAATTCTTGTAGATGGTGCAGAACATATTCTCTATGATGGATCCCTTTCGTGCTTAACTGTGGTATGGGATTTTCTTTGACCCAACTTCGAACATTATGTTGTTGACTTTGCCATTCGTATGAAATATGGCTCATCACTCTAAACAAGACGTTCAATGAACTCAAGTCTTTCAGGTTTCTCTTGCATAGCAACGGAGAAGTGTTTGCGCTTTCATTTTTGAACTGCATTTAAGGCTTGAATAAGCTGCAGCTTGTACTCAGGACACGCCAAACTTCCGTTAGAGGGATCTGGGTTTCAATAATTGCTCTTATGGATTTCTTGGAACTTGGAAAGAGTTTTTCGAGAACCCGCTCGAACCTCTCACCTGATGCTGCTGGTCGTAAGAAACATTTTGACCAGCATAGACAACTTTCCGCTTTGAATCTTTTGTGCCATGTCAAAATCCGCATTGCTGTTGGTGCAGTTTTACAGAATTCTCTTACAAAGCAGGCTGCACTGCCCTGTTTTACTGTATTCGAGCATAATTATTTTAATACTTATTTGTACCTCCTTTTGCTTTAATTACAGCTGTAATTCTTCGTGGGATAGATTTCACCAAATTTTCACAAATTTCTGATGATATCTTACTCCACAAAGAATGTAATTGTTCATAAAGTTGTGTTTTATTTGTACTTGCGTTACTTCTTATTGGTATTCCAAGCATTCTCTGCAAGTGTTTTCTTGGATTTAACTCTGGGCTCTGTGATTGACACTCCATAGTGGTAAACCCGAATTCTCCAAAACAATTATTGATGTTGTTGGGTGTAGACAGGAGCATTGCCCTGCTGAAATATACCTTCGTTTCTTTGTGTTGTTGGAAGAAATTTCAGAATAGATGGCTCTAGAACTTGTGGCAACATTGTGGCATAAGTTGTACATAGAGTTCATTCTTCTCTGGCATAAAACATATTCCGTGGCTCTGATAAAGACATGCATCCTCATACCATAATAGAACTACCTCCACCTCCAGAAGTGCTGAAAGTCTGAAGAGATTGCTTAGAAAAAATAAATTTGTAAATAGTTTTCTTCGAAGATACATCTTAATGGAATTAAATAAATTACATGTAAAACAACACTACTATACTCTTTCTTACATACCTGATAAATACATTTATCTGATCAGATAACTTTAGGCGATTGGTCATGTGTGTAATTTTTTGTGATATTTGGCGCAACTATGACGTTTTTTCTGTCCATCTCAGATATACAGGGTGTACGAACAAGAAAACTTGTCATCCTCAGGTGAAATAGAGTTAAAACAATCTAATTTAGATCTAAACAAGAAAGAATAAATGGTGTGGAAATCTAAAGATCTCAACATAAAGATCTACAAGAGCGACGTTATGCCACTGCCAAGACAATTAAAACAAGCAGATATTCTTCAAGCACTCAAAGAAGAGAATGGAAAATGGGTTGACAGAAGCAACCAAAATAAAAAAAAATCGAAAAACTATTGAGAAGAGAAAGAATTAGGGTATACCGAGGCGAGGTAGTAACTCTCTCACATGCAACCAACGAACAAGCAAAAAATGGGAAATTTAATCCTAAAGTCCAGTTAGGTAGGAGAGCTACGCGACAAACCACTAATAAAGAAAATTAAAATTATGATCCTACTAGACCTTCCGCAATTAAATAGGAACAGATGAAGCAATAAAGAAAGAACAATTAGGAACTACATCAGAAAGATCGATCCATATATTTTGATCATCTCGGAACAATGAATAAAAAACGAAAAAAAATAAATTAAAAATATACAATTATAGCTTCATAACAAACAACCCAACAAGAGAAAGAAATGATTGGGCGGCTATAACAATCAAATGAGGCCTTAAGTGCACCGAAATATCAATTGCAGACGAAGCATATATAGCCGCTAAAATAGAATTAGAAATACCTCCAATGATAATATCAACGGGATATCAACCGCCAAAGAGAAATTATTTATCAGTACATAACTTCATAATGATATTAAGACGACACCCAGCAATATTAATTCATGGGTGACCTAAATGAATTAGGCCAAGCAAGTGGATACAGAACAACAAATAACCATAGCAAAAACTTAGAAATGATGTTAGAAAGAAACATCCCAAAAAGAGTGAGACCAGATCACCCCACATATATTACAGCAAACACTAAGCAAAACCAGTATAATATTAAATAGCTGTGTAATGCCATTAAATTTTCATACAAAACAAATACCAATTGCGAGCAGTGACCATTTAGGAAAATTGATCCAGTTGAATAAAATTCGATGCAGGTACATGCAATTATAAGGAAGCAATATTACAGAGCGGAATGGAGGAACTATAGTGAAGATTTAAATGTATATATACCTCTAGACTTGGCGAGGAAATGAAGCGGTTAACAAATGCCCTGTAAGCCGCAGACTCGAGATACGTCTCTGAGAACAAGTGACTGAATAAAATAACAACAACACAAGTGGACCACTGAGATAAAAAACAAAAACAAAGAGATAAAAATGGCATATAAATCAATATGGCAAGGAGGAACTAGAACAGAAAAATCAAACTAATTCAGAAGACTAAAAACGGAGATAATATACTCAATAAATAAACAGCCGAAAAAAAGCTGGGATGATCTTATTAATCAGATAAATTTAAATATAACACTAAGGGAAAATTGGTGAGCAATAAATGGAGAAAGAAGGTTCAAACAAAGAATGAAAATAAAAATAAAGGATGAAAACGGTAACATATTCCAAGAAGATCAGGAAATCGAACAAAAATTTAGACGCCACTGGAAATCACTTTTCTCAATTTGGCCTGAAGTAAATGAAGACTTCTGTGTAAAAACGGGAGAAAGATGCATGAGTTTCTACGGAATAACATCAATTGTATTACTCCAGTCCATTCAGTTGACCCAAACAAGGAAGAACAAGTAGGATCGGCGGCAATAACAAAAGAAGAAGAAATCATGAGCGCAATTCACTCATTCAAACAGAAGGTGCGACGACCATAGGGACGTACAAAGTTTAAATTCACCAACGCCCCGAATACCATCTTTAATGCAAGGTTAAACAGCGGATAATTCCCTTTCGTACTAAAAACGGCGAAAATTTTGCTCTTTCCAAAACTAGACGAAGCTGCGATTATGTTAAGTAGTTTTAGACCGATATCGCTATAAGACTTTACCGTTAAAGTATTTGAAAAAAATAATAACAAGAAAATTAGTGGAACATATAGAGGAAAACAATCTATATAATAATTTGCAGTTTGGATTCCGGAAGAACAGATCCAACCATGGCTCGTGGAATAATTACAGAAAAGATAGCACTAGCGAAAGCGAACAGAAGTACTAAGAGAACTAGAGAAAGCCTTTGATAAGGTCTGGATCAGACTTTAGACCCTGAACCTTCAAATGAGCATCAATTTGGAAAGAATTCTCTGCGTCTATATCACGGAAAGAAAAGCTAAAATCGTGATAAACGAATATGAGGGACCAGAATTTGAAATAGAAGCCGGGGTGCTGCATTGAGGATGGTGGAGTCTCACGTTATATTCAATATATATAGCGAATATTCCATCACCAATACGACCAGAGACGCGGAACATCCACTTTACGGATGATATTAGCTACTGCATAATATCTTCGAACAGAAAGAGGGCAAGCAAGATTAACGACACTGGAAATAGGAAACATGAATAAATTCGAAAAAAATGGAAAATATGTAAAAACATTGCTAAATTTTACGTAGTTCCTATTGGTAGAAGAAAAACAACTGATATCATACATGAAAGAGAAAGGTACTATTATAGACCAGAAGGTAAAGTTTGGGGTCTAGAAATAACATGAAAAGGAGATAAAATCCAAAAGCAAGAAAGGATACGAAGAACAAATCTAATTTGGAAATTACTTTATTTACTCCGAAGAATCTCTACGAAAAATAAGAAAAATATAGATAGCATAGGACAGAGCAAAACTAACGTAGTCCCGCCACCAATAACATTGCTATGATGTCAAAAACAAGAAAAAAGGAAATCCAGAGTACAAAATAAAGCCCTTTTATTAATAGCTAACACCAAGATAAGAGAAATGAAAAAAAAGGAGAGACCTACAGGAAGAGGCCAAATTATAACAAATCAATAAGGTCCTCAGGAAAATGGCAAAAGATATATGGGAAAATATTACCCTTGTCCTACAAGTATTCGTAGATCAAATCTATGTTCCTAACGAACAACGCACTCAATTTTAATTCCAAAGCTCACTACATCAGCTGAGCAGAGAAGCGGAGCCCATATTTACGTGTTGAAAGCAAAAAGAACAATACAAAAAATGGCTAAAAAAAAAATAGAACGATATCGAAAACGACAAAAATGACCGGGAAACGAAAACTGTATGAAGAAAAACTAATTAAGACAAACGAATTACGTCAACTGAATCAAGAACACAGAACATGACGCACGAAAATGGAATACTCACGATTAAGATAATTATGAAAAACGAAACTGAAATGTAACAACAGAATCAATCAACCGAATAAGGAAACCATACTAAAGAGATAAAAACAAAACACAAAATACAAAGCAACAAAAAATTATCCAAAGACATGAATGCCATTAGACACACAAGAATCAACACACGAAACAAATAAGGGGCAAAAGAATAATGGGATCTCCCGAACACGATAGCCAGAGGTACTGAAGGACCTGCGTGAAAAAGGAAGAATGAATGGAGCGAAAGTAGAGTATATTGGTTCAGAATCCACAATAATCAGCAAATCACCCCATTTTCTTAGGGTATGGAAAATATTCCTTTTTTACCCATCACTACTGAGGTTGCTCATTCGGCTCCTCGCTAATTGCTCCTATTATTTTCATTTTTCTCTCCCTACTAAACCCTTCTACGAAACCATGTTCCGGACTTCCTATCATGCACTTCCCGCTCGGTTCACTCGAATTGAGGATCAGAAGTGTAGGACGTTTCTCCATGAGCAAATCGGCCTTAGGCCTAAATCCTCTTCTGCCCCTCCCTCGATAGTGGGTGGAATTTATAGGAAAAAAGGGCTCTGCGAGCCGCATCCACCCTTTAAAATAAATCAGACGGATTCAGATTCCTGAGAATTCTTGAAGAGATTCTTTAATAATGAAATTGCTTTGAAAGATATGACAAAGTTTGAAACACCTGGAAGCTTTTTACGACAGAAGAGACAGACTGATGGCTGGACACCAGACGAGATTTGACTTTCATTTACCACTTATGGGGTATCACTCTCCCTAGATAGCCTTGACTTCCATTTACCCTTTATGGGGTATCACTCTCCCTAGATAGCCTTGACTTCCATTTATCCTTTATGGGGTATCACTCTCCCTAGATAGCCTTGACTTCCATTTAGCCTTTATGGAGTATCATTCTCCCTAGATAGCCTTGAATTCCATTTAACTTTTAATCAAATTCCCTATTATGATATTGATACACTAATGGGTTTAGTGGAGGTTATAAAAAAATATGTTTACGCAAGGAAGTAAAATAATGAAACGAATCCTAAGAAGGCTAGTAGGTCACCGTGCACTTTCAAGAGAAGCGTAGGGATCCTAGGTAGCCTAGGTCACTGTGCGATTCTTCAACCAAAGTCTAGGCCATTTTACAGTAGTTTTTCAGCCACGCTGTAGTATGGTCTCGTCATTATTGCTTACTAAGCAAATCAAAGCGTTTTGGGGTAAAAGTTTACTTCCATAGAACCTTTTTAATCATGCAGTTAACAAAAGATCAATGCGTATTTGTAGTCACAAACTTTATTAAGACTGGCAGTATTAAACAAGTACAAAATTCACTTGAACAACGTTTTCCAGGTAGGCCCCCACCAAGCAAGCCAACACTTTGGATAAATTTTTGCAAATACCAACATGAAGCAACATGCTTGAATCTAAATAAAGGTCGTTCGGGTCGTATGAGAACCAAAAGAACAACAAAAAAGTTTGAAAATGTTCAGATGACGCTTCTTCAAAATCGACATGTATCAGTTTGAAAGAATGGCTTACAATTGTTAAAGTCATCATTTAACCACATTAATAAACATGACTTAAAATGGCATCCCTATAAGATGCATGCAAGAAGCAGCTTCTTGAAACTGATGTTTCTCGTCGTAGACAATTTGTCGAATGGCTTCTCCATAAACCTGCTCGTTTCTTGGAAAATATTGTGAATGGTGACGAAGCAGCCTTATTCGGCAATATGCGCCCCTGATACCCCCCCCCCCCTCCCACAGCATTCAACTTTGACACACGTATTTGTCAGCAGAAAGTGTCTCTTGGATCGAAAAAGCGGGAATGGCTATCTTGTCGGCCTATTGTTTTACGAGAATAACTTGAATGGTGCTGCCTACCTGAGCATGATCAACGAAAGAATCATCCGGGAACTCCGCCAAATTTATGTCAATTAATTCAATACACTTTGGTGGATTGAGGACGGCGCACCAGCGCATAGACAGCTTGTTGTAAGAACAAAACTAAGAGAAACGTTTGACAACCAAATTGTCGCGCTAAATCATGCAATTAAATGGCCCCCAATATCCCCTGACTTAACACTGTGCGATTATTTCTTATGGCGATATCTAAAGAATAAAGTGTATCCTACTCCACCACAAAGCATCAACCAGTTAAGAGATAGTATCACACGTGAAGTCAATAGACTTCACAAGAAAATCCTAAAAGTTGTTCAATCAATGTGGTCAAAGGCACAAATAGAGGACATATGGAAGTGAAGGGTGCTTAGAAAATTAAAAAAATGAATTTGTATTACCCATATGAACAGGTGTTTTTGTTAAAAATGGATTTAAATATAATTGTTGATTTTAAACTTCGAAGTTTCCTTATTTTACTTCTTTGCCCAAACATAATTTTGCTCGCCTACACTAAACCCATTAGTGTATTAATACCGTAAAGGGAAATTTCATGAAATTTTCAGAATAGACAGATAAAGAGTTGGTAAATTTGTTTTGCTTTGCAGGACTCAAAAATCTATAATAGATTTTTAGTTATACAAATTCAAATTACGGTTAACTTTTTTCTGAGACACCTTGTATAACAACCTTGAAATTACGTGGTTCCAAACGTATCCATCTTAAGCGGATATATTAAACGTACAATACGCTTCCGTGAAAGAGAGACTAACAGACCAAACCCAAAGCAATAACAAGGTTGAGAAAACAACAATGGCGACAGATGCAGCAAAGTGAGTCAAAAAGCTAGCGGCAATACTGATGTAAGCATAGATAGAGAGGTACAAGTCACTACGAAAAAGACACACACCCAGAAGTAAACAGAAGACGAAAATCGGAATGCTGCCACAAAAGCAAAGAGGTTAATCTAAAGCTAAATGCAACTCAGAAAACCCTTTACCAAGAAAAAATTATTTATCTCAAGACAGTAATATACGCCTGTGATTCTGAGGCGCCAGTACCATAAATACTGAAGCAAGTTATATTAAATTAGTTTGTTATAAAGTCACACGATGGGATAACAAACGACAACCATTGTGCAACAATACATATTCTACTGAAGACCCAGGAATCATTCTTCTAAACAAAATCGAGATAGACCGAACAAAGAGGACCCTCAGAATTTTTAATTACAGTAAAGAAGAGTCTGATATTCAGAACACCCCACGATATCGAGGAATTTTACCTAGCGGTAGCATTTGAAACAGATATTGAAGTTTCGTTAATGAAAACTGCCAAGAAGAGAGAGTATCTGCCCCTCATATCTACATATATTTGAATATTCGGAGATACTTTATTGGTACCTTTCTTCACAGAGCCTTTAAAAGGTGCTCTTCTTATTAACTATTACACGAATAGTTCTCTTTTATAAAGAAATCTTTCAAAGATAATGGATTCCAACCTTCTCAAATAAATAATATCACTATAAAGCACTTTAATCTTTACATTAATTCCTTTTAATTTAAAGCAACATGTGATAGAACGGGTTGAGGCAGCGTTAGTTTCAACTCCTATCACATATTATTTTAAAACCACGATGCTTCCACGTGCATCTTTGCTTCGAAGCTTGGCGCCTTATCACAGCCACCGAATGTCAATGTTTAAACAAGGAGGTTATCGTCCCCCCGTTCGCCCCCATACGCCGACCTCGCCAGATTGAGTTAGGCCTATGGGCAGATAAGGCATTGTTTCCAGGCTCAGCTGTGCATTCCCTCGAAGCTCCCACTCCCTTGTCCCCCACGCCAAGGGAGTGTCTCAACTATTTAGATGGAAACTTTACCACTAAGATCAGATTGGAGATCAAGATTTTCGTCGCGAAACATCACCACGACCCTCTCTCACTTTGTGCGCCAAGGGACCTCAACCTCAAGATTCACCATCACTTGTCCAAAAGGAGGACAATATTTCTTGAGTGCCTAAGGTTCGAGCTTTTCGTGACGCCAAGTCCTCAAGGCTTCCCCCTCGTTGTTCAGATAGAGAAGAACGTTAGAACAGCCATTGTTCTTTTAAGCCCTTCGCCAAGAAACGGTTCTCACCCTTCCCCCTTGTTGTTCAAGAAGAGAACAACATTAGAACAGCCATTGTTCTTGAGCCCGTAGACAAGAGACGGTTCTTACCCCCCCCCTGTTGTTCTACCTTTTTAAATCCTTTAATCCTCGGATTAGCCCGAGCCCCCACGACCCTTTCCATTCTCTGTTTATGTCAATATTTTCCGTTTTGTGTTTATTGATAGTTATTATTAATAAAACTCTATTTTATTAATGATAGCAATAATATTATCCTTGAACTCAGTTCCACTTTTTTAGCATATCGAAGATAAATAATATCAGCCCACCAGACATTAACGCACTCTAAAGATAATTAAAGAAGTTCCCTCAACGAATAGTTATATATGGTATATCGTCGAGAGTCCATTCTACGACATATATATATATATATATATATATATATATATATATATATATATATATATATATATATATATATATATATATATGCTATTTAAATTTGGTATCAGGTGTGTGAAGTTTAACGCTATATCTTTGCAAACACTGGTCTCAGTCGAGTAAAGCATAGTGTTATTCGTTACAATAATAGAGTATAGTAGTTCCCTTTTGTTTTAACGATTGCTATCCCTTTTTTTTAAACTTAAGAAGCTGGAGTAGCTCAAGGAACTGTTATAATAATTTGTTTGTGTTTTTTTTTGTGATTTTAGTCAGTGGTTATTTAGATTGAGAAACCAAGTACGAATAGGTCAGTGCCCATATTTAGGTAGGCTAATTCTATAGAGGCATAATTCTTGTTGCAAGGAATTTTAGTTGGTTGACTAGTGCGCCCCCAAGTGCAAAGATGACTCAGTTCGAAATCTTTAAAGCACAAGGAGAATCTTTGGGACTCTCCGGAAAAGAACTAATTGAGTACGTTCAAGAGGAGCAAAGAAAAGAGCGTGAAGAAAAGAAAAAAAAGAAAGAGGAAGAGAAATCCAACGAGAAGAACGAGAAAGAGAAATCCAACGAGAAGAACGAGAAAGAGAGGAACGGATAAGACAAGCTGAGCTTCACCATCAGATTGAATTAGCTCGTGTTGAAGCAGAGATACAGTCCGCTAGTTCCAGTTCCGAAGCCCCCCCCCCAATCTCTCACTAAAGCTCCTCAATTTCAAGGATGGAAAGGATTTCGGAGCATTTTTAGCCCACTTCGAAAAGATCCTCGAAATCAATAACATGGATCTGGAGGCTGAAGGTGTAGCCAGATTACTTCCCCTGTTAAATTGTAAATTGCGCGAAATTTTTATATCTTTACCATCTGAGTGTACAATTAACTACAGCACCTTAAAAGCTGAGTTATTGGCCGCTCACAATATGACTCCCGATTTCTACCGCCAAGAATTTCGAGGAGGTCGTATTAAACCCGGACAGACGTTCCGTCAATTCGGATACATTTTTCAGAGGAATTTTAAATTTTGGTTAGAATCCTCAAAGGTTAATCCGAACTGCGACCCCTTAACAGACTTCGTGTTGTGAGATCAATTTTTGGTGTCTCTCCCGACGGAGATCCGCGCGTTCGTCAAGGATCGTCGGTGCCAAACCTTTAAAGAATGTACCGAAGAAGCGGATGTCTATGCCGCAAGCCATAATTTATACCCAAAGGAGAATCGAACTTCTCACCAATCCCCCTACAAGGAAAGAAGGAAGGATTCGCGACCCTTCACAGGAAAATCGACGAAGTTTCCGAGCCCCGTAAAACCCCAAAACTTCTTTCCCCAAAACCAACAACGGGACTCCAAACCTCCCGTTAAGATTTCTCCTCCATCTCTCTTCCCGAAGCGACCAATCATATGCTTCACCTGTGGTGTAGAAAACCACATGAGCTGGAATTGCCCCCAAAATTCTAGGCTTAAAAGCGGACCAGCCCACCAAGTTCACCAGATTAATGCAACCCCAGCTCCCTCGGTGGTGCAGACCCAAGCAGAAACTTCTCCCCCCCCCCATCAGGCCACCAGGTAAATTTTATTTTTGATAAAAGTTCATCGGGAACTTTGAAATTTGAGGAGGGCAGGGTGAACGGCTGTCGAGTTTCGACTCTCGTCAGGGTCACAGGATGTACGTGTTTCATCGTGTCCGACGAACTCCTTCCCCCAGTGGACCCTAACCACGAAAAATTTGCGGTGGTACATGACTACCTTGGGCGGGAGAACCAATTCCCCGTCGTTAGATGTTACCTGCAGTGTCAATATTATGATGGCTGGGCTGAAGTCATTTCAGCACCCATACAATTTTGTTCCGTACTTATAGGACAGAGCCCACAAGTAAGTTCCGACCCTGTGTCTCAGGCCGCCCTTCCTCGAGGCCGAGCTAAGAAAGAAGCCCAGGAGCCCGTCCCCATCAGAACCCCGACACCGTCCGATTTCTCGGAGACTCCTAACCAGGACTTTAGGACGAAATAAAAGAAGTGTGAATCACTAACACCCTTAGGTGATAAGGCCCAAGACAAGGATACGGAGACTGTCCCTGGACCCCAAGAAAAAAAGAACCCTTAACGCGCCCATGGAGATACCTTCGTAGAACTGGACGAAGCATCGGTGCTTGAAGAAGATTACCCCGCGGAGTCCCTTAATGTAATACAGATAGTGGGCACCCAACCTGATGCCGATTACCCTCCTCCTTCCCTACCAGGCGAGTCTTTGGAACCCTCTGACCTGGATATTGAAGCGCAGCTGACACCACATCAAAAGAGTCAGCTACAAGAACTATTTGAATGGAGTCACCATTTAACCACCCTATTAGCTCTTTTCGAGCGACTGCGCGAAAATGGCCTCACCATTGGCCCCAGCAAATGCCATTTTGCCCACGAAACCATCAAATATTTGGGTTTCAAAATAGGACAAACCAGTTGGGTCCCCAAGAGAACAAGATTACGGCAATCGCCGAGATGCCCCTTCCAGTTACACAGAAGCAATAAAGATCATTCCTAGGATCAGCTTCTCACTATCAGCGATTTGTTCCGAATTTCGCTGCAATTTCGGCCCCCCTCAGCCCCCTTCAAAAAAAGAATTTTCCCGATCGTTTACGTTGAAATGATGTCGCTGTTTTTCCATTTTAATCAGCTCAAGAGTAAGTTCATTTCTGCCCCCATTTTAAAGTTGCCCAACCCGGAAAAATCCTTTGGGATTAAGACCGACGTGAGCAACGAGAGCATTGGAGGCGTACTCCTTCAATACGAGGATAACGGCACGAGTCATCGAGTTGCATATGCTAGTCGTCAATTATTACCACGCAAAAAGAGATATGCCACTATAGAAAAGGAAGCTCTATCAATTATCTGGGTCATAGACAAATTCAAGATGTACTTGATAGGTAAAGAATTTCAGATAGGAACCGACCACCGTCCGTTAGCCTATATTAGGAATGTGCGACACTCCAACGGCCGCATCATGCGCTGGAGTTTACTCTTGCAAGAGTATCAGTTTAAAATAAATTAGATAAAAGGTTCCGATAACCAGGTCGCTGACGCACTCAGTAGGAATGCGTTACCGAATAGCGTAGAATAATTGTATTCATAGGATTAGTATCTCCATGTGGGTATATACCGTCTTGTACGACTTAAATTAAATTCTCTTGTAAGATAATTAGTTAATGTATATGTCTGAATTTTGTAACGCTCAATGTCTATTTTTTTTGTATGTATATATATTTGTACCCATTAATTACGTATAAATTATTTTGTCCCATATGTACTATATTTATATCATTTCATTGTTCCATGCCTTTTTTTATTATTAAGTTTGTATTAAAGATTATTTTCCCATATAATCAAAAGATCAAAATAATCATATGTATTGAGGTAATACGAGTTAGGTGCAGGAAGGTACGGTTGGTACAAGAAAACGAGTTTCCCACAACGGAGCTCTATCGTTGTCCCTTCTCTCTTTTTTTTCGAAGTGACAACTTCCCCCCGGAATGGAGGGGTGTGGTAGAACGGGTTGAGGCAGCGTTAGTTTCAACTCCTATCACATATTATTTTAAAACCACGATGCTCCCACGTGCATCTTCGCTTCGAAGCTTGGCGCCTTATCACAGCCACCGGATGTCAATGTTTAAACGAGGAGGTTATCGTCCCCCCGTTCGCCTCCATACGCCGACCTCGCCAGATTGAGTTAGGCTTATGGGCAGATAACGCATTGTTCCCAGCCTCGGCTGTGCATTCCCTCGAAGCTCCCACTCCCTTGTCCCCCACGCCAAGGGAGTGTCTCGACTATTTAGATGGAAACTTTACCACTAAGATCAGATTAGAGATCCAGATTTTTGTCGCGAAACATCAACACGACCCCTCTCTCACTTTGTGCGCCAAGGGACTTCAACCTCAAGATTCACCATCACTTGTCCAGAAGGAGGACAATATCCCTTGAGTGCCAAAGGTTCGAGCTTTTCGTGACGCCAAGTCCTCAAGGCTTCCCCCTCGTTGTTCAGATAGAGAAGAACGTTAGAACAGCCATTGTTCTTTTAAGCCCTTCGCCAAGAAACGGTTTTCACCATTCTTCCTTGTTGTTCAGAGGAGAACAACATTAGAACAGCCATTGTTCTTGAGCCCGTAGACAAGAGACGGTTCTCACCCCATCCTGTTGTTCAGAGGAGAAAAACGTAGAACAGCCATTGTTCTTTTGAATCCGTTCGCCAAGAAACCGTTCTCACCCTTCCCCCTTGTTGTTCAAGAAGAGAACAACATTAGAACAGCTATTGTTCTTGAGCCCGTAGACAAGAGACGGTTCTCACCCCTTTCCCTGTTGTTCGAAAGAGAACAACGTAGAACAGCCATTGTTCTTTAAGCCGTTCGTCAAGAAACGGTTCTCATTCTCAAGAGGCCACGTCAGGATCCTTTCATTCGCCCCCCTTCGGCTGGAACTCGCCAGCGGACCGAAATTCCCTTCACGTCGCCTTCCACTGCACCACTAGTATAAAGTTACGTAAGCCAAACGTCACCTTTGAGTACCTAACCCTTTTGTCAATTCTATCCTGTGCTTTAAATGGTTTAGCGAACCATCCCATCCTTTTAACTCTATATTTGTTTTACCTTTTTAAATCCTTTCATCCTCGGATTAGCCCGAGCCCCCACGACCCTTTCCATTCTCTGTTTATGTTAATATTTTCCATTTTGTGTTTGTTGATAGTTATTATTAATAAAACTCTATTTTATTAATCATAGCAATATTATTATCCTTGAGCTCAGTTCCACTTCTTAAGCATATCGAAAATACATAATATCGGCCCGCCAGACATTAACGCACTCTAAAGATAATTAAAGAAGTTCCCTCAACGAATAGTTATATATGGTATATCGTTGAGAGTCTATTCTACGACACAACATATAATAAATTAATCCGTTTTTGGTCGGTACCGTTCTTTGGTCTGTGGTGTAAGAACCACGTTATAGAATCAAATATGACTCAAAAGTAACTAAGAAATGAATATATTGTAGTTTTTAAAAATTTATAATGGGTTCACACGTTGAACCATGAAAGGTTCGACGGAGGGAAATCAGAAAAGTGCTCTCAAAAGAGTCAAAAGAGTGCTGGTCCCCTGAGGTATTATGACTTTTTTATAAAAATCCTTAAAAGGACGTCGGGTCATAAGACCGAATTTTGTCCATTAGATGGTGGGTCTTGTAAAGGAGCTGAATTTTATATGCTAACCAGCGAGATCTAGGCAAGCATGCAAATAAGTAAGCAGGTCTAAAACCAAGGGCTCGTTTAAATAATCGAGGAGAACTCCTGCCCATTTTAGTTTCCTAAATTTCAATGCCCGACTGAGAATGTAACTAATGCAAATTAACCAAGCAAATACCGTCAAAGTAAAATCTAGATATCTTCACTGTTACATAATATTAACGCCAAATAAATTATTACAAATGTTTCTCATTTTCCTTAACAAAGTTACATTTTGCATGAGAACTAAACAATTATTTCTTAATTAACACAGGGGAAACATAAAAATGAACTTTAATATTAAACGAAACAGTGGAATGTTTTAGTATTGAGTTAATATATATATATATATATATATATATATATATATATATATATATATAAATATATATATATATATAAATATATATATATATAGATATATATATATATATATATATATATATATATATATATATGTATATATATATATATAAAAAACTCACAAAGTATCACGTGAGGGTAGCAAATGAATGCAATGTCCCGCAGGAAAAAATGAAAAGGTGTTTCCAAGTACTTTCGAACTTTATTAAGTTCCTTATCAAGGATAAGTAAAAGAAATAATATTATATTAGAGGTATATATACGAAAGAAAAGTATGAAAGACCGCCTCAAAAACAAGAAATCACCAATGAGGTAGACGGAAGGGGGAAGGTAAAGATGTTTTTTTTTTTTAATTTTGTAGAGCCCATCTGGCAACTACCCACTTGGACATAAGTCGCCGAAAAACACGACAGCCTAGAACTAGGTTACTTTAAAATAAAAATATGAAAACTTAACAATCGATTTAAATTTGAAAAACTTAACAATCAGGAAGCAATCTCCGGCAGCGGGGGTAAGGCCTTCTCACCCCGGTGCAGGAGAGTGAAACCTACAAACAAAACAATAACAAAAAAAGAACCTTAAATAAAGGGGAGAAGCCCGGCCTCCCTCCAAAAGGCAACAAGTCCACAAGCAAATGTGCACGCATTCGTACAGAGTACAAGGGACAGGCGGTAGTGACCCCGCCCATCCCGGTACCAGGAAAGGTATCGTGCGCGAAGATCACCCAGATTGGGACATTCGACAAGAATGTGCCGAACAGTCTGGGGGACGACGCAGTCGTTGCAATAGGGCGCAGGCGAGGGCTCCATCAAATAGCAATGCGTCACACGAGTGTGTCCGATTCGGATACGACAGAAAGAAACCTGAAGCCGCCACGGCATTGGCTGATAGGTCCATGGGAACAGTCGCGGCGCAATGGCACGCAACTTTAAGCAGTCTGAAGAGCTGCCCGTATTCCTGCCATGTAGTCGGTGTGAGGAAGAGCGAAACGCTGGTCCGGTCGCAGAGTCCTCGCGGACTCTTTGGCACCCTCATCGGCGCGCTCATTCCCCGCAATTCCTACATGTCCAGGAACCCAGCAGAAGATAATCTCGACATCTGCCCGGCTCGCCAAAACCGTGGCGTCACGGATATCGCGAACCAGGGGATGCAGAGAATCCAATGCCCCGAGAGCACTCAGGGCGCTTTGAGAGTCGCTATAGATCACAATCCGGTCTCCGAACCGGGCACGTCGCGTAATCTCCCGTACCGAGTGGTGTATTGCCACCAGCTCGGCCGTGAAGACAGACGCCGCGCCTGGTAGAGCCCCGCTGACTTCAAACAGAGGGGATACGGCGTGGAAGCCGACCCCTTCTTGGGACTTGGAGCCATCCGTATACACTGGCACGGTTCCAGCGTGACACAATGTGTGCTCAAAAAAGGTCGAACGCAATACTCCCGGTGCAGTACAAGCTTTTTCGAGCAGAGGCGTGGAGAGAAATAGCCAAATGTGGTACCCTCCAGGGTGGCGTCCTAGGCAGAACCAGGGGCGCCACCGGCCCGAGAGCTATATTTACCTCTCGAAGGAGTTTCCTGGCCCTAAACCCAAAGTGCTTAGGGTATGACTGGCGTCTCTCGGCGGCATAGGCACCATCGAGATCAACTGCGGATGCAGTGAGAGCTGTTGGCGACTGAGAGAGACGCCGGGCTCACGTGTACAGGCAAGCGATGCACTGCACGCGGCGCAGAGCGAGTGGCATTTCCCCAGCATCGACCAACAGGCTCTCAATGGGGAAAAAGCGGGAGTCACCGGTCGCAAGGTGAAGGATGGTGTGGTGGATCGAATCTACCTTCCGCAATAAACGCTCGGCTGCGGATGCATAAAACTCGCATCCGTAGTCGAGCTTCGAGCGAACTAAGGATCGATAAAAAAGTAAGGCAGTAGCCCTATCAGCGCCTCAAGCGCTGAATGTCACGGAGCGGAGAAGGTCCATGGCGCGGGTACAAGAGACCATAAGGCTGCGAATATGAGCTTCCCAGGTGAGGCGTCGGTCGAATACAAGACCAAGAAAACGGTGCGACTCAACCAAATCCAGGCGCACCCCATTAAGAAACAAATCTGGGTGGGGGTGAAGCCGTGGATGGCGGCAGAAGTGCACCACCTTAGTCTTGGCCAAAGAAAACCGAAACCTGTGCGCTTCGGCATAGCGAGAGACGCGGTTCAATGCATGTTGGATTAGACGCTCCAGAGTTGGCATCTGAGCCGCGCCAAAAGAGATCGATAGGTCGTCCACGTAGAGCGTAGCGAGAACATCTTCCGGAATCACCGAGCTGATGCCATTGATGCTCAGGGCAAAGAGTGTGACACTGAGGACACTTCCCTGCGGGACACCCTCTTCCTGCTCCTTTGGGCCGGAGAGGGCTCCCCCCACCCGTACGCGGAATCGAAGATCTCGCAAAAATTCAGATATAAAAATTGGGAGGCGTCCCCTCGCCTTCATCGTGTGGAGAGTCTCCATGATACCGTATCGCCATGCGGTATCATAGGCCTTCTCCAGATCAAAAAAGACCGTGGCGTAGTGCTGTCTACGAAGGCATTTTCAGTCGGAGCAAAGCATCCAACGTGGAGTGGAACTTGCGGAAGCCGCACTGTGTGGAAGACAGATGGCCTCCGCTGTCCAGGAAAAAGGCTAATCTAACATTTACCAATTTCCTTATCAACTTGCCCACGCAAGAGGTTAGAGAGATTGGGCGGAAAACGGTCGGATTAGAGTGATTTCTCCCCGGTTTGCGAAAGGCGAGCACAGTAGCGATTCGCCAGGATCCTGTTGAACAAATCTAACAGAAAGGCCATGCCTCGCTCACCCAGGTGTCGAAGCATGGCGTACGGGACATCGTCCGGACCATGATGGGTGTCCACGCACGAAGCGAGAGCGGAATGCAACTCACTCACAGTAACTTGTCGTTGAAGGTTTCTCCGCCTCTGGAGGTAAAGTCCAGCCGGCGGCCTTCGGCGATATCACAAGGTGCAGTGAATGCTGGCGGAGCAGCTTCCTGGCTAAAGAATGCGCAAAAAGCGGTCGCTAAGGATTCCACCACGGACGCGGGGTCCGAGATTGCGGTCCTATTCTCCTGGAGAACGGGAGGGAGATCATGCGAGAACTTGCCATGAATCCTTTTGACTCGCTTCCACACCTCAGCTAAAGGGATCTTCCCGTTAAGTGAAGACACGTATGCCCGCCTAAGAAGAGCGGCGGGCGTGCTTCGAAATATACCGGAACCTAGCCCAGCCCGACGAAATTCATCGACAGTGAAATCGCTCGGGCGGCGCTTATAGCGCATGTAGGCATAACGCTTCTGTTTGAGGGCCATCTCACACTCGGCTGACCACCATGGGAGTGGTCGGCGTGCAAAACGGCCAGACGTCCTAGGAATAGTAGTCAGGCCTACGGCGATGAGGTTGTCGGAGAAGAACTCAATGACCTCATCTTCCGACCTAAACTCCTCGAGTGAGATAGAGAATTGAGTCATTTCCTGAAATGCAGGCCACCGCTCCCGCGCCAAGCACCACCGAGGTGGTCTCTCGGGCGGCAGTTGCCCTGAAAATGATATTTGAATGGGAAAGTGATCACTACCATGGAGGTCATCGACCACCCACCAATCAAAATCAGGCTGTGCATCCGAAGAGCACAAAGATAAGTCAGGGCAAGAAAATGAAGCGGTTCTCGGACAGGATGCGTAAACTCATCCACGTTTAGGACACCCATCTTAAGCTCTTCGATCAGATCGGCAAGGACTTGTCCCCTGTGATTTATGGAGTAATCTCCCCAGAGAGGATGCCTGCCGTTCAGATCTCCAAGCAAGAGATAGGGCCTCGGCAACCGTGCCACGACGCGGCGGAAGTCCCCTGCGTCGAAGTCAGCTGATGGTGGATGTACGCAGAAATGATAGTATACCTCTTATCCAGGTAAAGCTGCACAGCCACTGCCTGGAAGGGGGTATCTAAAGAGAAAGGAAGAACGGAGACATCATGCTGCGTGTAAACCCCGCATCCCCCAGCCCGGCCATCCCGCGGTGGTGGGGTCGCAAGACCCTTATACCCCGGGAGGGCAGGCAGGGGGCACGCAGCTAGCATTGTTTTCTACAAAAAATAGCTAACGGGGAACGGGACGAGAAGAGCCTCCACAGCTCCTCCCGGTTGGCCCGGAGTCCACGGCAATTCCATTGAAGGAATATGCCCTCCAGGCCTAGCTCGGAGGAGACGCGGGGGCCCTCCTTGAATTGAAACCCTCACGGGAATGTCCGTACGCTTTCCGGGGGCAGAACCCCGGGCGCTGTTGGCAGGACAAAGCGCTGGAGGCGCTGTTGCCTTCGAGGACTTATTGGGGGAGGTTGGGCTCGCCATGAGAGTCTTTGCCTCCCCCCGTCTCGAAACCCCAGGCGGGCGTTGCGGCTTTGGTGGCGGGGGGCCCTCTTTTCGAGGAACCACCGTCTCCGAGCCACTTGCTCTACCTTGGGGCGTGGGGAAAGGAGCCGAAGCTCCTTTATTGCTGTCCTCCTTTAGAGGAACAGCTTTAGGAACCCCGGAAGCTGGGTGTTGCCTCCTGTGAGTCTAACGACTCGGTGGAGGCGCGTGGCCGTTTCGCCTTACGGGAAACCGTCACGCTGGGGGAAGAGGGAAAGCCCTGGTTTTAGCCGGGGCTGGGTGTGAACCCTTTTTGCCGCCAGCTTTACCAGGAGAGCACCCGTGTTGAGTAGAGCCCGCAGAAGAGCTCCGAATGGGCGGGGAAGCAACCGTGCTCGTTAACCTGGATGGGCCAGGAGCAGAGGGTGCCTTTCTAACTATTGAGCCATATGACGTCCCAGGCATAGCCGGACGCGCAAGGACCAAGTCCTTAGCCTCGCGTAATGAGAGTCGATCCTGGGCCTGAACGGCCAGGATTTCTTTCTCAAGGAGATATGCACCACATTGCTTCGAAGAAGCAGGTTGTGGCTCTCCGCAATTGACACACTTGGCCACAAACGATTTGGACTTATCGCGTGCGACCTTGGAGCAATTTACACAGACTTCGGGTGACCCCGACTTTGCACGTCTACATGAGCGATTCGTATGGCCGAAGCGGTGATAGTAATAGCACCGCCGCGGCAGTGGCACGAATGCCTTCACGCGGTAGTGGTACCAACCGGCACGCACCACCTCAGGGAGCTTGTCACAGTCGAACGTGACGAAGATTGTAGGGGTGGGTCTCGAGGCCCCTCCCTGTTTTCTCATCACACGTTCAACCTTGACCGCCCCATGGCCGGCCAGCTCTAGGGTGATTTCCTCGATGGAGTAGTCAACGAGTTCCCTTGCATAAACTACTCCTTTCACAAAGTTCATGGTAGAGTGCGGCGTCACACTCACCGGGTGCCATGAATTGTCCGAACAGCACTTATCTTGGCCAGGTCGGCGGGATTTGCTGCATTCGCCAGAAGGCTCCCGTCCAAGAAACGGGTCACCTTCGGCTCTCTACCAATTGCACTAGCTAATCCTCTCCTCTGATGGATCATGTTGCCCTTGGACAACATGGTGCCATCAGTGGAGCGAATAACGAGGAAGCGTTTAAAGCCAGCGGGCTCGAAAACGCCAGGAAACCTCTGAATGAGGGGCCCCGATGTCATCGAGGCTCCGCCCTGTGCACTCTTGGTATTAGTCTTAGTCAGGGGCTCCGCAACCAGGGGGGCAGAGGGGGCAGATCTGCCGATCTTGGCTTGGTCGCTTGCCAGAGTGGCCTAGACCCATTCGTCCCCGCAGCCCCCGCGATGGAGAGGATCCCCGAGTCTTTTTTGTCTTTTTAGTCTTTTTCTTTTTTGGAGAGGAGGGCGGGGAATGACCCCCCTTTCACCTCTGCCGGAAGAAGCCCCTAGGCCAGATGGACCAGCCTCAACCAGGTCATTCTCTGAAATAGAGAAGGTCCTGGTAGTCGTGGGGGCACCGCTCGGAGGAGATCCCCCCCCCCCTCCTTGTACTGCTTCGGAAACCACAGCCGTTTGAGGAGGACCTTGCATCGGGGCGGATTCGGGTTCGGTGCTTCGCGCCGAGCCAGGTTTTTTCCCCATGGAAGGCCCTACCGTCTGAGGCTGGGTTTCTTCAAGGACTATGTCTATCTCAGGGGGGTCCTCCAGTTGGCCATCCCTCTCTCTAGACATTGCAGGTCCCGTTGGCAGTATCGTCACTAGTCTTCTTTGGGGAGGCATGGGCCTTTACCCCAGCAAGGTTCATTATTCTTGCCAGCAGGTCTTTTGAGGTAAGCGAACGAAGGGGCCTGGCTTCTCTCTCCGTCCTAAGGGGGTTTGCACTACCGGGCCGCTTCGATGTGGAGCGGCTTGCTAAGGGCTGCCTGCTGGCTTTCTTGGCAGTCCCCTTGGAAAGAACAGAGGGGACTGCCGCTGGTAAAAGGGAGGCGCCTGAAAGCACCTCCAGAGAAGGGGGTGAGGGGGAGTCCCCTACACCCGTAAGCGAAGGACAGGAGTAAGCCTTCTCTCCGGTTAGAGATATATGGAGGGTCCCCTGAGCAAGCACAGGGGAGGGAGACCTCCATTTTTGGGGGGGTTGGGGTTTTCTTTATACTCATCCTTGGGCATGGTGACCCTCTTTTTGACACGGGATGCAATCGCGCATCACCTCTCGCAGTAGCCCGCACTGCGAGATGTGCTTACAAGCCCGGCAGAGCCAGGCGCTGCAATTTAAGACCACCCCTCCCGCCTGGTGGCCTGGCAGTCCATCGGCATGGTGGCTCCACCTTGAACACGGCGTAAAAAATATATAGATTGTGAAGAGGAGAGGAAAAGGGATGTGAGGAAGGTATGGGTGGGGATAAAGCAGGTTGTTAAAAACCAACCACCCCAGACCGGAGCTCAGTGGTTAGGGAACATTTTCCCCTTCCCCCTCAGCTCCGATCCGGGACGGTTGACTTAAGGAGAAGGTTAGCATCTACCCTGTGAAATTAGAGGCTGACCATTGAAAGTTGTTAGAGAGGTTGTATGAAAAGCGAGTGTTTTGAAGTTAGGAGAAGAGGCTAAGCTGGGGTCGGACGGGGTGCTGAGTCCCATCAGCACGGGGGCCAGGATGGCAAATCACCGCGCCCCTTACGGGGGAAAGGTAAAGTATCACATTAAGAATTATAAAAAGTAGGTAGTAAGGTCAAACTAAGCCGACGGAAAGGGTAATAGATTCAAAGAAATGGAGATAGCCTCACGAGGGAGATTATAAGACACGATAAGCAAAAGGGGAAAGAAAACAATGTAAAAAACAGAGCAGTGACAATTAAAAAGTAAAAAAGCATAATAATAAAAATAAAAATTTAATAGGGGCCACACAACTAAAGAATGTATATAAAAAACTAAGAACGAAAGACAGAACTAATTTCTTTAAGTATTAATCTTTTAATTATAGCATCTATTCTATATAAGCCAGGGGAAAGGTTAAAATTATCACATTGGCTAATAAAAGCACATTCAATGATATTTCTTTTTATAGGTTCATTGGAACAATAAATAAATTTTGCCGAGTTCCAGTTAATTATAGGGTCCTTATCTGACATATAGACAAAGAAAGTACTGCTATCTTCCCCTCTTCGGACATTATATTCATGTTGATTTATGCGAACAGAAAGTTGTTTATCTGTTTGTCCATAATATTTACTAAGAAAAGCAGAACACTCAACTGAATAAACTCTCCTCGTCAAACTATTACAATTATTACGTACTAATAAATTCTTAATGGTCGTCTCATATTTAAAAGCAACAGAAATGTCAAAGTTATTCAAAAGACGGGGAAGATCACTAAAACAAAGAGAAAAAGGTAGAACTAAATTGTTATTACTATTAAAAGGGAGAGTAGGGACAGTTTGATAAAATGTCTTTTTAGCAGAAGAAAGACAGTTTTGAAGAAACGGGTAAGGGTAACAAAGTTTATGGCTAACTTCAAAGATAGGGAAAAATTCCAAATCCATATATTCCGGGCTCACAACACGTAATGCCCGTAGAAACATAGAAGAAAAAACAGAGCGTTTAACTTTAGGGCTGTGAGAAGAGTAAAAATGAATATAAGAATTTGAATTAGTAGGCTTACGAAAGATAGAGTATTTAAAACATGTATGAGTTCTATGACTAAGAAGTTCAAGAAAGGGAAGGGATCTATTATTTTCCATCTCGTGGGTAAATTTAATGGAAGGGACGAGACAATTGAGTCAGGTAAGAAAAACATTAACATCTTTGGAATTAGGCCACAAGCAAATTACTTGGAAACACCTTTTAATTTTTTCCTGCGGGACATTGCATATATATATATATATATATATATATATATATATATATATATATATATATATATATATATATATATATATATATATATATATATATATAATTCATGTAAAGTAATTAAATCATACTTGCAATCTTATTTCCTCAATATATTTAATATTAATCGAGTTGAATTGACGATAAAATAGAATATGTGTTCCTGAGCCTTTGGAAATAGGACAAATTGGAACATCTGGCAAATATACAACGAGGACTAACATGAAATAATTAAATATTGTATGTTTGTAATATGAGATCTCTGATTAAAATATAAAAAATCTTACTAAAACAACGCAATGAATTTCATTTGCTTTTGTAATAGGTAAATATATCTGTGGTTAAATCAAAACAATCTACTGTTAATTAATCACCCCAAACTTTTATTTTATATTTTTAAAAGCTCCAAAATTTAGCCTAATTCTATTCAAGGAAAAAATTGAATCAAGTTTATTAAATCTTTAAATTGCTAACGATCCACGATCCAACAAATGAAAGATTGAATAAATATGTAAAGCCTTGTAAAATAATTAAATTAAATAAAGTGAGATGTGTTAGTATGTTCAATTTATATTGAATGCATTAAGCGGTCCTATATGAACTCTGTTTCTTTGAAAGCCCCAAATTGTTTGTGACTCATTCTTTCATCTTATTTTTTATGAAAGCGTGTTAATTCCTTGATTATTATATACAACTGTAAGACTTGATAGTTATATAAGAATTGCTAATTTTTTTTTTTAAGAGCTCATCTGGCGACTGTCTACTTGGGCATTAGTCGCCGTATTAAAACTGTCCTAGTTCTAGGCTACTTTAAAATAAAATTTTAAGAGAAAAAAAACAACACCCCAAAAGGGGGAAAGGAAGCAAGCTGGTGCGTCGGGGAGAGGTCTCCCCCAGATAAAATATTTTAATGTAAGTTGAGAGAAACAATTTTATGTTATGTGAACCGATTAAATATATAAATTTATTATAGGTGGTTCTTAAAAGACCGCATTCATGTATTCGAGGTGCTATGTAAAAAAGGGAGCGGGACTGCATTTAAGCATGTTTTTTTATCAAGAAAAGACATCGGAAGAGCTTCCACGTTCCCACCTAAAAAAGAATATTGAATCCAGCTCCAAGATTACTTTTAAATGGAGGAAATCTCCGATGACCATTTACCCGGTCTATTAAGCAAGAAGAGAGCTTTCTATTTTAGGGGCATAGCCTTGTGAACACAAGGCATTCACTGATGAAGAAAACAAGCAGCCGCCTAGCCGAATTAAGAAACCCATTTGGTTACCCCAAGAGTGGTACCAAAATTCGGTGATAAATCACCCCTTGGTATTCACCCCACTCTCGGAATGGCAACTGAAATCCACTCTATAACGTAGAAATAGCTTTTCTTTGGATCTTAAAATAATCACGCTGAATAGCTAGTAGCTATACAATCGATTCACTCTTTTGTTTCAAAGACATCCTTGACAAGACATCAATGGCTTCCAATCTCTTTTTCGTCATAACATCATAATTAGAAATTTGCGTCTCCTAATTAGCTATTTTGTTACCTTGATATCCGTTGATTTTAAGAAATTAACCGTACTAACTGTTATGGAAAATATCACACAAGGGATATAGGAAACATGAAAGAAATCTTAGCTCGCAACCATACCTCTGTCAACCAGGACAAATTAATGAAAATACTTGGAATTTCGTTTTGATGGTTTGTTTTGTATCATTTTCAGCTTCTAGTTTTCATCCAGTGTGTCTCTCTATTAGAGAACGAACATTTCAATGGGCAATTATTTTATTTATTTCCTGTTGGCTCAAAGGGACTTGTAAACGAAAATAACTGGCCTCTAAATTTCGCTCATAATTTGGAATAGGGTTTTCTTTGAAGTTTCAAAACCTTTCACGGTTTTGGAATTCGAAAATCGTTTTGGGACTTTTTTATCCCCTTCATGTAAAGGAGTTTATGGGTTTGACGTTTTGGGTTTTCTTTTGTAAAGTTGGATCTTTTGGTGTATAATAAGCATGAAATTCGGAAATATAAATATGGTAAAGGAAGTGTGTTTCGAGTGAATTTAAAAAACTACGAGACAGTGCATTTAAATTTTGATCAAATATATAAAATAATATGACTAAAATTGGAATAAGGAAATGAGAATGTATAGATTAATTTGTATTTATAAATTTGAATACAAAAATAAGGAATGTAAATATATTTGTTAATATATATATATATATATATATATATATATATATATATATATATATATATATAAATATATATATATATATATATATATATATATATATATATATAAATAAATAAATATAAATATAAATATAAATATAAATATAAATATAAATATATATATATATATATATATATATATATATATATATATATATATATATATATATATATATATATATATATATATATATATATATATAAAAGAAAACGACCGCTGGAATGCGCGTGGTGCACACTAATGAACAAACGCGCAAAAGGTCAGAGACAACAGTGTCAATAAGACAACGCATATGAAACATTTCGTGTAATAGAATAGATTTATCAAAAGACGGAAGTATACGAAGCACCTAGGTAAAGACACCCGTTGACCAAAAGGAATTGTATCACACAGCTGCCACAAACGCAGCGTGTTATATAGATAACACTTGGGATATAGAAGTAATTCAACTAACACAGCTTTCAGTTACTCTACCTTAAGGGTGGAGAACAATGAAACTCGACAACTGAAGCTCATTCCATGTAAGATTCTAGGCCACGCTCTCTAGAAAATAAACATATATATAGCTGGAGCAGCTCAGTTAGAATGCTAATTGCATTATTATGATTATTAGGTTACTGTCGCTCACGTCCTTCCTTTTAAATTCACCAAGTCTTGTTACTCCAGAATTTAATACTTCGCATTGAATATTTATATATATATATATATATATATATATATATATATATATATATATATATATATATATATATATATATATATATATATATATATATATATATATATATATATATAGGACTGCTAGTCATCCACAAAGTAACTTCGTGGGACGTGCTGCTTGCCCCCTCAATAGGCCAATATTAGAATAAAATATATTTTTGCAACGTTCTTCTTTACCTCGATTTAACCTGAAACCTTCGGTAATCCTAGGCAAAATAAGGAACACAGTGAAGAAATCGTCCTTGGAGATCATTCATTAATTAACCTTCCTATAAACCGGTAACAAGGGATCCCGCTATAAACTGGTAATTCTCCTCTACCCCCTTATAGAACAACTCAGGTAAATTAAATTATATAGTTGTTATATTTTCTGATATATATATATATATATATATATATATATATATATATATATATATATATATATATATATATATATATATATATATATATATATATATATATATATTTGCGGTTAAAGGCAATGTTGAGGCTGACAAAGCTCTTCATCAAGCCATCGGAAGAAGCTCCTCTTACAGTCCCGAAAGATATCGCATTAGCCAGCCTTTCTAACCCAAACAAAAGTTTGCGGCTCAATTAGCTATTTTAATTGTTATCCCTGACGCAGTGGTTGCTCGTGTATAGGTACTGTGAAACTACACTATCCCCTATTTATACTTGATATTATCGATGAAATTCAATAAAATGAGTCCTTTTTTTCTTTAATTCTTTCTTTATACTTGTACATTATATATTCATTAAGCTTAATGTCAGTAGCCATCCCCTAGTTTATGAAAAAAATACAAAATTCCTTGTATACAACTGTGCTTTTAAGAGTTGTAGCGACACGGTGTTTGGCTGTTGTGCACATGCTCACATGTACGAGATAGGAAGCTGCACACTAGGGAAAGAGAGCGCTGTGGCTCACGCAGTGCCGACCCTGGTGTGCAGATGGAAGGTAGTGTTTCTTTTTGACTGCGCGTTTGTTGTGATTAAAAACGTGTTTATATTCTTGAATGTGATAAAGTGTATACTTTACTTCATATTTTTATCGGTTCTTTCATTAATTAATTAATTAGTTGAACTGCTGAAATTCACCTTGGAAAATAATCTAGATGATGTGCCTAGTGAAATGACGAAACTGGTAAAAATCCTCTTTACAATTCCTATGACTATATCAGAGGTAGAACGTTGCTTTTTAACACCGTAAAGAATAAACAAAATTCTAAGGAGCACTGGGAATTCTTAAAGACTAAATGCACTTGCAATGCTTTCAATGGAGGAAAAAAATCCTTAGTAGTCATCCAGAGATCAAGGATATAATAATTAATTTTTTCGCGCAAATTAAAACAAGAAAAATGGATTTCGTTTTTAAATGAATCGATCAAGCTTGAGCTATAACAATTTAGGCTATTAGTGAGTAAACAAATTTTTATTTTCTTCTGTTTAGGATTTTATCAAGTTTATCTATAAATTTTCTTTTTGTATGTTTATTGCCTTTTACACAAAATTAAAACAATATTAACAAAATTTCTGATGCAGCACCCCTACTAATTTTAGCTAAGAGCCGCCACTGTCAGGACCCTGAGAATATAATCTTTCTTTCTAAAAAGCTTTTTGATAGGTAAAAATAATTAATAATGAATGATATTTAAAACTGTCGTCTTATTTGCCAACTTTCCAACTCAACTTATTACAATCCCTTATTGTTCTCCATTTGTCAGATACGACGTTCTGGTGAATCATATTTTATCAAATAACTGCAAGAGGAGATAACTTAATTATTTAAGGGTATTAACCATCTCTAATTCCTTGATTTTGCTGTATCTAAGTGCAATAGAAGAAAGTCAATGGATGCCAAAGCCTAGAACTTAATTCAATGTTTGCGAGTGAGTGCGTGTGGGGGAGGGTGGTGAGTAAATCATATGTGGGTAAAGAAAAAGAAGAAAAATAGTGATGAAAAGTGAAAGTATAGTAGAAGATTTCCAAATGGGAGCAAAGCGCCTGACAGTGGTGGATTGACTCTCTAAGCACGTCCTAAGGGCATTAATGGAAGGAGGGGCACCTCGAAATCTTTCCATAGCCGAATTTACCATTTAAATTATTAAATTAATTAAATTTATAACCATATGAATAATTTCTGTTTATAATGAATTTTCCCCTGTGTCATGTTTATCCTGCAAAATAAAGTACACTGTGCTCGCAGATTTGAGGTTATACAAGTTTTGAACAAGTCTAGTACGCGTTTGAAACAGCGCAAGTGACGGGTAGTACGTGGCTCGTAAATTCTTAGTTTAGTTGCCAAATGTCACTGGTATTAATTGCATGTGTATTCATTACCTCATTCTAGCTTTAAGTTGCCTAATTACTATTCCAATAGCACACTCAGCCCTGGATGTTTAAATCTATTAAAATGTAAGTATGTTTTATATATTTTGAATGCGTTTAAAGTGCATATTTATTTAATGCAATGGTTTCGGTAAAAAGGCTAACTTTCTTATTATTAAAACTAGAGTGTTAAAATTTGTACAGACTTATAGGGAATTTAAATACAAATCAAAAATGTTTTTACCCGTGATTTTTCCCGATTTCCTGACAGAAACCGAGATATTTTGACAAACAAGATATATACAGTATTTTAAGGGGGTACTTTAAAATCGCTAAGGATCTGAAGTTTTCTCATATTTTTTTTCATTCTGCAAGTTGAATTATGTACTCAAGGAGAAACACTAAATTTTTTTTTATAAGTTTTTAAAAAATTCGTAAGGATTATTATTTTATGGCTACTTTTGTAAAACTTTTCCCCAAATCAACCCTCCCTGTTTTTTTCCCCATCTATAAAGTGATATCGTAAAATAACTCCAAATTATTGTAGAACTTGAAAAGACGAATCGAATGCACCTTGAATCATTGCTCTACGGCCAATACTTCCGGATCCTTAGCGACTTAAAAATACGAAAGTTCGGGAACGAAAATTTCAAGAAAGCCTATTTTTGGTAACTGGCAATAAGGGGTACCACTTTCTTCATACCTTTTATGAAGCTAGAGTGCTGAAATTTGGTGGAAAAATAGGAAATTGAAAGAAAATCTGATTTTGTTCATGTAAACTTTTCCGATTTAGTGATAGAAAACGAGAAATCCCCCAAAATACGAAAACTGTAAGGATTTTAGCGTGTATTTTCAAATCACTACGGCTCCGTCATTATCCGTCATAAAGCAATGATTCAAAGTTATCTTCCCAATTTCTACAAACTGCATAATTTCTATTAAGATATTTTCTATAGTCTTTATTTTATAGTGTGTTTTTTAAGTTTATGAAAAAATGACCAAAAATGAACATTTTAGTTTTTTATATTTTTGTCTCAAAAACTATGAGATATCTTTATTTCTCGTACACAGTGTGTAGAGTTTGAAGATACGATTCTGAAACAAAATCTGTCTTTATTAATTAAAGCACAAGATTCATCAGTAAGCTGGGAATACTATTGTCTGTATTGTTCTCCATATGATATAATAATTCAACCAAAATAATATTTTTATTTCTGTATTTAACACACCGCAAGATCATAGATGAAACGGATTCAGTTAGGTGCTGCACAAAAACGAAAACTATCAAACAAGAAACAAGAGAAAATTTTAGAATTAGAGCGCAAGACTGCAAAGCTGACTGATTTCTTTACACAAGTTTAACAACATGATATTTAGATTCCAGAGCAAAACCAAGTTCCGTCATCAGCAGTAGACGCAAATAAGGCAAATAGCACTTTGATCAATTCAGAATCAAAATATGAGGTGTTACAAACAGGTTCATCTAGCACATGTCTCCTAACTCACCTCACTTTGCCTGTAAATTCTCTTGATACGGATACTTCTACTGCCAATATTGATTCGAGTTACTTCGCAATACATTGTAAGGCTGAAATAATTGCTTAAGATGGAATTTGATTGGATCATGGCGATGGCAGCGAAATTATTGGGTCTGTAAAGGATGAAGAAAGTCACAATTTAGCAAAAGATCCAGAGTTGTGGGTTGATTTCTTTGCTGATGATGTGGCCCATTGGATGGCTTGTAGACCCGTTAACTGTCAATACTACAATGGGTCATTTGACAAGTTCTTACCAGCATTTTAGCACTGGCAACCAGTAAGGTACTGTTCACAGAAACTTTTTATTAGGACAAAAACCAATGGTAAGAAATCTAAGAGAGAGTGGTTACTGTATTACCCATCAACCGGATCAGTTTATTGTTTTGTTTGTAAACTGTTTGTTTATAAAAATTCTCAAACTTTGTTACAATGCAATAATGCAGTCACTGGCGAAATACTATTGCAATTGATAAGCATGAGGAAAGCACAACTCACAGAGACTCAATGCTAACACATTTAACTCGCAGACAAAGTGCGGGGTTGAAGTCACAGTTGGAGAAGCAAATTTGGAAAAGAATGATTACTGGGAACATGTCTTGAGGCGTGTCATAGCTGTTATTTGCATGTTAGCTAAGCGTAGCTTGACTTTTCGAGGAACAGGAAAAAGGTTTGGATCATTGCCAAATGGGGGATTTTTAGGATTACTTGAACTCATAAGCCATTTGATCCATTTTTAGCTGGCCACATTACGAAATATGGAAATTCTGGCAAAGGAAATCCTTCTTACCTGTCAAAAGCCACATGCGAGGAACTTACTAAACTAATAGCACAAAAGGTACATGCTTTCATTGTTGACGGAGTTAAATATGGTTATTTTACTTTATCCATTGATTCAACCCCAGATTTATCACATAGTTAAGTATTGTGGTTAGGTACTTCAAAGATGGACAGCCTATTAAACGCTTTTTAAACTTTCTGGAAATAATGTGCCACACCAGCGAGAAAATGGCAAACCAGGGCGTCGTGCATTACTTACGTGAAGCTTGGAGGGTAGATCTTTCAAAATGTAGAAGTCAGTCATAATACAATGCTACTCACATGTCTGGGCGTTATAGGATGATGCAGCAAAAAAATAGAAACAAACATCTTTACTATATATATACCCTGTGCAACTCACTCACTAAATCTGGTTGGCCGAAGTGCTATTGACAGCTTCCAGGAGGTTGTTAATCTCTTCTCTACATTACAATTACTTTATACCTTTTTTTCAGCCTCAACCAGCCTGTAGAAAGTTTATAATGATCGTATTAAAATTTTAAGTATCTTGAAATCCCTCTCTTATACAAGATGGGAGGCACATGCTATGTCATCAGCAACAATTTGGAAATCTTTCCTCGCAATTTTAGAAGCATTAGAATATATAGCCGAAGACCATTCACAAAAGGGAGACGCTAGAAGAGAAACAAATAATATTGCAGATAAGATGCAAAAGCTAGAATTCGTTTTATCTTGAATTTTTGGAATGTGATTTTGCAGAATTTCCACAGAGTAAGAAAAATTCTCCAAAATGAGGATGCAAAGTTAAAAACATGTGCAGATTTGTATGTATAATTAGCCGACCAACTATGCACTTCAAGAGATAAATTTGGAAAATATGAAAAAGATGCAAAGGAAATATTGCCAGATGTTGAGTACAAGTCAACTACAACAGCTACAACCTACAAACGTATCAGAAAGAATGTACCCAATGACGGAGATACTCCAGAAGTATATCTAAATGCTAGAGATAAATATCATATCACCGCCTTTACACAATTGTTGACAAATTTGCAACCAAGGTGAAAAGAAAAGGAGTGATATACAAAGAGATAACAGAAAAATTTCTTTGCTAAATGATCTGTAATATAAGTTTAGTGAAGCAGGAAATGTAGAAACAAGATTCACTCATGCTGAAATTTATAAAATAATTGTAGAAGACAATATTGAGTGCGCCTTTCCAAATGTAGCCATTGCCTTCCGTATATTTTTAACATTAATGGTCTCAAATTGCTCAGCTGAGCGTTCATTTTCACGGTTGAAATATACTATAAATCCCTTCAGAACAACTATGCAACAAGGCAGGATGGATGCCTTATCTTAATTATGTATAGAAACAGATGTGTTACCTAAAAATGGTTGCAAAGACTTTGAAAGGGCAAAATTAGGAGAAAATTATTCAACTAGAAGTAAAATGGAACCATACAGGAATGAAGGGTGTTCCATTAGCAGTAAATATACATTGCAGCAAAATATATATTGAGTTTTTTGCCTCTTTCAATATTACTTTCAATCATCAATATATGGATGATTGAAAGTAGTGTTGAAAGAAGCAGAAAACTCAATATATATATTTTGCTGTAATGTATATTTACTGCTAACCGCGATCCGTCTTAATGGAACACCCTTTATATATGATTTTCCTTCTCACTTTAATTTTGGTTTAATTTTGAGTTTCCGATAAATAAAAATTTATTTTATGGTTTATTATCGTTTATATTTTGACTTACAAATGTATAGGGGGGATGCGAAAATCTTTTAGTGCTTAGGGCCTCTAAGGGTCTAATTCCGGCTCTGGCGTCTGGTGATCAGGCTTATCACTGGCATTGTAATTTTCTGTTTCTTTTTACTTATCCTTTATTTTGTGGTTATAAAGCTTTTGTTATTCTTAACTTCTTAGGACATTATGTTTTCATTTGTTATTGTTTGCGATTGTTTCGATTTATTTCGTGATACTGAGTTCTTTGTGTTTTTGGAGGGTCGTTTTTGTGTTTCTTCTATTTTCTTTATTCAGTTGTAGTAATTTGGAGCCCCATTTTATAAACTAGTGGTAATGGGCGGGGCAGTGTGAACCGAGTTGGTGTCGTATGAAAGGAAGAAAAACCAATCATTTGAAAAAGAAGGAAACTTGACATGGCGGAAGAGTTTGTGTGGGATAGAATGAATAAAATAGGAGCAGATGTAATTCATAGTAGTAAGAGTAGAGTGTTTAAGGTATTTCTTCTGTGTAAGGAATGGTAAGATGGGATGAAGTAGTATGCGAGATGTGAGGCTGAGATAGAGATGATTTGAAACGACTTGAAACGAAAGATGCACAAAAATTGGAAATTGGTAACGGATGAGAGGGAGAGAAAAGGAGCAAGAGATAAAGAGAGAGAGAGAAAGTGATAAAGAGAGAAATAGAGCAAGAGAGAAAGTGATCCATAGAGAAATAAAGAAATAAAGGAAGAGTGAAAGAGGAATGGGAGAAAGAGGGTGAGAAAGAAAGAAAGAAAGAGAGAGAAAGAGTGAGAAACAGAAAAAAAGAGTGTGAAAGATAGTGTGAAAAAAAATGAGAAAGAAAATCATAAAGAGAGTGAGAAAGGAGTATGAACAAGAGTGAAAAAGAGAGGGAGAAAAAAAGTGATAAAGAGGCTGACAAACCGATTGAGAAAGAGCTACAGAACTACAGAAACAAGGACTAGCAAAGACCCTATGGTCCGCTCAAGGCCAGTCCGCTACATAAGATGTTAACTACACTTTCTAACTTAGGTGTATCATGCTTTTTTTTGCATGCTTTTTTTTTTTACTATTTTAACTATACGGAACATACTTATCTACATGTGTACCCTTTATATATTTTTTTCACATCGTCCTTGTGTACCATGTGGCCTTTCTTTACATGCCTTTTCTAACTAGTTCACTTCTACGGTAGAAACTTATCTACATGTGTACCTTGGACATGCAGGTTCAGCTATCTCTCAAATACACGAACACGTTTCTTCGAACCAGGGGGAAGGGCGAGTTTGAAAGGACAGTACTCTCTTCTCCCGCAGGCTTCGCCAGCTAGTGATGAAAATAATATAGGCATAGGACAGACAAGAAAAGAAAAAGGAATTCACATTCACTCCATGAAGGGGGGCGTCGCTGGCATATTTTTATTGCTCATTTCATTCTATTCCCAACTCCTTATTTCGGATGACGTTTTATATTTACACTATTGAAGTACTCATCAAGTCGGGTTTTGAACATCTTAACTGACGTGCTTTCTAATACACGGTTGGGCAGGTATTACACGTTTGCGTGATTTTAAAAGTGAAGTAATGTTAAGCTATAGTAGAGTGAAGTCGCTTGTTCACTAATTTTAAACCATTTTGGCGTGTGTTGGCCCTTTCATCCAGCTCGAACAATAGTTTTTAATAAATATTAGTAAATCCTTTTAAGATTTTGAATAACTCGATCAATTGTCTATGTAATCGTCTACTTTCAAGGGATAGTAGGTTTAATGAGCGGAATCTATCCTCGTACGGTTTGTTTCGGATTCCAGAAACTAGTTTATTAGCCCGACGTTGAACTCTTTCTAAATGCGCTATATCCTTGTTTATGGAGGGAGACTAAAACTGAACCGCATATTCGAGGTGTGGGTGCACGAGTGATTTGTATAGTGGCAGGATTTTAAATTTGATTTGAAAGTAAAATTCTGAGCAATATATCCCAGCATTCGGTTTACTTTTTTAACAAGCTTCTGCGCATTGCTTTGATACTTTAAAGTCCCCCGAGATTAAAATCCCCAGGTCTTTTTCTAAGTTAACGGATTCGAGAATTTGGTCTTTCATATGGTATTCTACTTTAAACTTATGACATCCTAAATGCATGACGTTGCATTTACCTACATATGTTGAAGCTCATTTGACATTTATCCGCCCATTCAATAATTTTATTAAGTTCTCTTTGCATTTGCTCTACATCGGGTCTCGAAAGGGCTCGGCTTCCCAGCTTTATGTCATCTATAAATTTAGAGATCCTACTAAACACTCCATTATCCAAGTCATTAATGTAAACAATAAATAATAATGGGCCCAAGACTGATCCCTGTGGTACCCTGCACACATCTGCACACATCTGCACACATCCCATAGCCAGTTTTTAATACATTTAAGTATGTTACCTCTCACTCCAATTGATCTAATTTTTATCAATAGCCTTTCGTGCGGAACTGTATCAAAGGCCTTTTTAAAGCCAAGGTAAATTATATCCGCCGCTTTAGTTTCATCGTAGATGCAAATCATGTTATGAAAAATTTGAGTAAATTGGTTAGGGTGAGAAAGCGGCTGAAAAAGACAGTGACAAGGAGAGTGATAAAGTGAGTGAGAAATAAAGTTGGAAAAAGAGAGAGAAGTGAGAGTGAAAAGAATGAGAAAGAAAGTGAGAAAGAGAGTGACGAAGAGTGAAAAATAGCGAGGAAGAGAGAGAGAGAAGAGTGAGAAAGAGAGACAGGAGAGTGAGAAAGAGAGTGACGAAGAGTGATAAATAGTGTGAAAGAGTGAGATAGAAAGGAGAGAGGTAGGATAAAGTGGGGATATATAGAAAGAGATAGAAAAAGGTGTTAAGAGAGAGAGGGAGAGAAGAAGTGAGAGAAGAGGAGAGAGAGCGGGAATGAGAGGAGAGAGAGAAGCGTAGAGAGAGGAAGAGAGAAGAGGAGATATGGAAGAGAGCTACAAGCTACAAGGAGCTACAAGAAAAAGAATTACCCTAGTAGACCTTACGCTCCTTTCAAAGAGGGTACCTTTGGCGCAACAGTTGCAGTCCTGGAAAGTGTCAATTGACGCCATCGAAGAACACTTGCACAACGGTTATGTGCCCAAACGGCTACTTTTCAAAACTTTGCTAGACACGACTTGAACTGCTCAACAGAATTGTTGTTGACAACTTTAACTGGAAGTGCGTTCCATGTACCACATATGCTGTATGTGAAAAACTTCCCACACAGATCACGGTGGTAACGCTTCAGCTCAAGTTTGTATCCGCGGTTTCTGGTTCGTTTCTCGCTAAGCTAGAAAATATCCCTGTAGTCTACATTGTCGAAGCCTCGAAACATTTTTAAACACTTCGATAACCTGACCACGCAGTCTTCGTGTCTCCAGCCGGAAAAAATCTAATTCTAGTAACCTATCTTCATAACTCTTGTGTCTGAAAGAGGGAATCAGTTTCGTTGCTCTGGCTTGCATAGGTTCCAATCTCGTAATGTTCTTTCGAAACGAAGGACTCCAAAATTGTATGGCATACTTCAAGTGCGGCCGGATAAGGAGGTTGTACAAACATGGTACAATCTCCTTGTTCCGATATCCAAACTGTCGCATTATGTAGCCTAACATCTTCTGGGCTTTTTTATCCGCCTCAATACGCTGCTTCGAGGACTTGGCATCACCAGTGATAGTTACACCCAAGTCTTTCTTAGTGTCGGTGGATTCAAGAGCAGTGCCCTTAAGGATATACTGAGATTGGGGATTTCGGTGGCTGAAATGAATCACATGGCATTTGTTCACGTTAAATAGCATTTGCCTCGTGTCCGACCACTCCCAAATCTTCCAAATATCATCTTGAAGGTGGGCAGTATTTCATTCCTTTGCGATGTTCATACTAAGCTTGGTATCATCGGAAAATTTAGAAATCTTCGCAACCATGTCACACTCCATGACGTTGACGTGATGATGAACAGTAGTGGTCTCAGGACATAACCTTCTGGAACACGGCTAGTAACGGGCACCCACTCAGAAGCTTGCCCATTCAACACCACCCGTTGCCGCCTGCTACTTAGCCAGTTCTCTACCCAAATTGCTACATTTTGGTCTATGCCCTGTGTACACACTTTTAGGACAGAGACAGTGTGGTACCTTATCAAAGGCTTTCTGAAAGTCTAAGTAGATAACAACCACCGCCTTATCCCAAACGTGCTCACTGAAAACCAGGTGAAAGAATTATACAAGATTCGTCAGGAATGACCGTTTGCCTTCGGAACCCATGCTAGGAACTCCTCAATATAAGCTTAACTCTAAATATGAAGTTATTTTGTTCACCATGATGCTTTCCATGAGTTTACCAACTAACGAATTTAAACTAATAGGTCGGTCGTTCGACGGTTGACTAGAGCCTCCTTTCTTGAAGATATGAGTCACCTCTGTCTCACACCAGTCTCTAGGAACATATCCACTCCGGATTGACACGTTCATTATTGTGCTCAGATGTCGTGACACATAATCACGCAATTCTCTCAACCCTTTAGGTAGAACTCCGTCCGGGACAAGAGACTTATTCTTTTTTAGGTCATTGATTTTTTTCTACTTGGCTTTGGGTGAGGTCCATTTCCTTCATCTTCTCAACCAAGTAAGATTCCATGGGCTGGGGGATGGGACTACACTCTTCAGTGAACACTGAAGAGAAGTAGTCGTTTAGGAAATTTGCATTTTCTGCATCTGAGTGCTTTAATCCCCCGTCCTCATTCACCAAAGGGTTAATATTGCGGCGGATTGGTTTGCGGCTGTTTAAATAACCAAAGAACTCCTCGCGATTCTCTTTGTAAAGTCTCGCCACATGTAGTTCCTCTGGGCGCTTTGCCGCCATTATGCTGGAATTCACTCTCCTAGCTAGCCTACAGTACTCATCGAAGTCACCAGAAATCTTTGATTGCCGCTACACAGTTCTCTTTTCTCTCAACAGTTGACCACTTTGTCGATTAAACCACGTTAGTTGAACAGAAGACTGATGCAAGAATTTCACAGAGATAAATCGTGATTGAAGAATCATGAACGTAGTTTTGAAACTATTCCACAAATTTTCAACATTCTCAGATCCTTCCAACCTCACATCAGCCAATCTAGCACCAAGACCTGCAAAGTCTGCTCTCCTCAAATCAAGGTTCATCGATTCATGAGGCGCAGACTCTACCTTGGGGACATTGACCTACATACCTAACTAGTCAGTGATCACTGTAACCGAGCTCTTCACCTACAGAGAGAATGAGAGGAGCAAGCGGGGTGGACACAGGGAGAAACAGGGGTAGAGATGGAAAACAAGGGGGAGAAGGGAAGAGAGAAGGCGAGAGGGGGAGGGAAGAAAGGAAGATGAGGAGAGAAGTAGGGATAAAGATGGGGATGGGAGGGAGAGATAGAGGTGGGAAGAGAGAAGTAAAGAAAAATAGGAGGAGAGGATAAGAGTTAGAAGTTGATAGATGGAGAGTGATGAGAGTGAGAGAGATTGAGAGAATGATACTGAAAGAATCAGAATTAAAGAGTGATAGTGAGAGTCCAAATATATATATATATATATATATATATATATATATATATATATATATATATATATATATATATATATAAAGAAAGAAAGAGAGAGAGAGATTACATCGATATTACATCGAAACTCTGTAGCAACAGATCTACTGATCCTCACTAGGCCACCAGAAGGATTATGGAACAAAAACACTGTATGAAACGGCAAGGTAAAGGCGATGCAAAAAAAACTTTGCTAAAGTAGATTGCAACTTTATTACTAACTATTTTTCATCGCCCTTTTTATTCTACTGTAAACGAGTCCGGGTTAGGATTTGTAATCATCCATTATCAAGATTGTCTTAAATGAAAGGATAAGTGAGACTGAGAGTGATAGAGTGAGAGTGAAAGGGTAAGAATGAGAGTGAGATTTAGAGTAAAAGTGTGAGAATGAGAGTAAATGCTAGAAAGATAGAGAGATGGGATTAAATGGAGAGATATAATAAGATAGAGGGGGATATAGAGTGAAAGAGAAAAAGAGAGAAAGAGAGAGAGAGATGGCTGGCGGTTTATTGAGAGGAATGAGAGAGAGAGAGAGGAGAGTGGGGAGAGAGCGGCAAGAGAGGTGAAAAGGGGGGTAGAGTATAAAGGGTGAAGATAGGACGATAGAGGGAAGGATAGGGTCTAGGAAGGGAGAAGGAGAGGAAGAGGGAAAGGGGTGCTGAGAGGTAGGGAGCGGGAGAGTAGGAGACATTGAGAGTGGTAGGTGGGAGAGAGCTGGGAGAGACGGATTTTAGAAAAGTGGGAAGGAGTCAGAAAGAGAGGGTGGTTACATGGATGGAGGGAGAGAGAGGGTGAGAGTGGGAGAGAGAGCAAAATAGCGTGAAGAAACTGGGAGAGAGTTGGGGAGAGATGATCGTGAAAGACGAGTGTGATGAGAAGAGAGGGATAGGAAGGGTAAATAAGGTCTAAAGAGAGGTAAGCAAACGCAAGAATGAGGTGGAGAGAGAAGTTTAGAAGTTGAGAGAGAGAGATATAGAGCAGGAAGATTGGATAGGGTGAGAGTGGGAGGGAAAGTATGGGAATAGGAGAGCGGGAGTGAGTGAGAGGTGGGAATGATGAAGAGGACAAAGGGAGAGTCTAAGTTTAGGAGAGGATAGAGTAGGAGAAGAGAGGAAGAATAGACGATTGAGGGGGAAAAGAGTGGAAGGAAAGAGAAGCGAAAGAGACGATAGCGGGAGCTATGTTTAGACAGAGAGGAGGGGAGAGCACCGTGTATTTAGAGAGGGGAAAAGTTAGCGAGGGAGAACGAGGCAGAGAGACGGTTGAAAGAGCAGACAGAAAGGGATAGAAGGGATATAGTGAGGGGACAGAAGGACTGGGATATAGTGAGAAAGAGTTGGGGGAAAGATTGAAGGGGTGAGATAGAAGAGAGTGTGGAGAGAGTGTGAAATGTGAATAGATGGGATAGGGTGAGAAGAGGGAGATGGAGGGAAGAGAGAAAGATAGAGGATGAAGAGAAAAGGATGGTTGAAGATGGATGGGAAGAGATTGAGGGGAAGAGATGGTGAGAGACGGAGGTGTTAAAAGTAAGATGATAGATAGAATGGGTGAGAAATGGCAGAGATAGAAGAGGAAGAAGGGAGATAGAAGAAAATAAGGGGAGAGAGGGAGATAGAGTCGGAGAGCGAGAGGAGGGAGGGGTATATTCGGGAGAGAAGTGGAGATAAGGAGGAGAAATTAAAAAAGGTGGCAGATGAGAGACAGGGCAAGGGCGAGTGGGAAATAAGGGGAAGGAGAGTAACAAGGAAAGTAAGTACCCTGGAAGACCTTACAGTCCACTCAAAGAGGGTACCTTTGGACTATCAATCGATCCGGCACATGACTGCTCAATTGTTTTGCGTCCCTAAACTGCCACTTTTCAAGACTTTGTCTAGTCTTGACTTGAACTGGTCAACAAATTCACTATTGACAACTTCCACTGGAAGTGCGTTCCACTTACCGCAGATACTGTAGGTGAAAAAGTTTCCACACAGATTGCGGTTGTAACGCTTCAGTTCATGTTTGAAGCCGTGATTGCGCGTTCTGTTCTCACTCAGTGTGAAAATATCCCGGTAGTTAACATTGTCGAGCCCTCGAAGTATTTTGAAAACTTCGATGAGCTGACCACGCAGTCTACGGGTTTCCAACGAGAACATATATAATTCCCTTAGTCTATCCCCATAACTTTTAGGGCGGATAGAGGGAATCAGTTTGGTTGCCCTAGCTTGTACGCGTTCCAGCCTTGCGATGTCCTTTTGAAACGATGGACTCCAAAATTGTACGGCATACTTCAGGTGCGGCCAAACCAGGGAGTTGTAGAAACAAAGTACTATCTCCTTGTTACGGTATCCAAACTGGCGCTTTATGTAGCCTAATATCCTTTGGGCTTTCTTCTCTGCTTCGATGCACTGTTTCGAGAAATTAAGGTCGCTAGTGATAGTAACACCCAAGTCCTTCTCAGTGTCACTTGATTCAAGAGCAGTGCCCTTAAGGATATAATGAGATTGGGGGTTTCTGTGGCCGATATGCATTACTTTGCATTTGTTCACGTTAAAAGGCATTTGCCACGTGTCCGACCACTCCCCAATCTTTCCAAGATCTTCCTGCAGGCGGGCAGTATTTCCATCCTTTGCAACGTTCATACCAAGCTTGGTATCGTCGGCAAATTTGGAAATCTTCGCAACCATGTCACCGTCCATGTCGTTGACGTAGATGATGAATAGTAGTTGTCCAAGGACCGAACCTTGAGGCACCCTACTAGTAACGGGCACCCACTCAGAAGCCTGTCCATTTACCACCACCCGTTGCCGTCTGCCACTTAGCCAGTTCTCGATCCAGCTGGCTACTTTTCCGTCTATGCCCAGCGCTCGCACTTTCCGGAGAAGGCGGCGTTGTGGAACCTTATCAAAGGCTTTCTGAAAGTCTAAGTAAACCACATTCACCGCCTTGTCCCGATCGTGCTCACTGAAAACGAAGTGGAAGAATTCCACAAGGTTCGTCAGGCATGACCGTTGCCTTCGGAAGCCGTGCTGGGAACTCCTCAGTAGCAGGTTTGACTCTAAATACGACGTCATTTTGTCCACCATCATGCTTTTCATGAGTTTACCGACTATCGAAGTCAGACTGATAGGTCGGTAGTTTGACGGATGGCTGGGGTCTCCTTTCTTGAAGATCGGAGTCACCTCCGCCTCATGCCAGTCTATAGGAACGCATTTGGTCCGAATTGACATGTTAAAGATAGCGCACAGATGTCGTGATACTTCATCGCACACTTCCTTCAACACCTTGGGTATAAACTAGTCCGGTCCAGGGGACTTATTCGTCTTTAGGTCAGCGATCTTTTTCTTTATTTCTCCTTTGGTGAAGTCCATTGCATCCAGCTTTTCCCCCGAGTAGGAATACGTCGACTTGAGGATGGGACCACACTCTTTAGTAAACACTGAGGAGAAGTAGTCATTGAGAAGGTTAGCATTTTGCCAATCTGAGTGAGTTAATGCACCTTCCTCGTCCACTAAGGACCCAATCCTACGATGGATTGGTTTACGGCTATTTACATAGCCGAAGAACTCTTCTGGATTCTCCTTGCAGAGTCTCGCCACTCGGAGTTTCTCAGTACGCTTATCCGCCCTTATGCTTGTCTTCACTCTCCTGGCTAGCCTCCGTTACTTGTCAAAAGCACCCGAGATTTTCGATCACCGGTACGCATTTCTCTTTTCCCTAAGCAGTTGGCCGATTTCTCGATTAAACCACTTTGGTTGAACAAAAGACCGACGGAGGCATTTCAGAGGGATGAAACGCGATTAAAGACTCATGAATTCATTTTTGATATTGTTCCACGAATCCTCAACCTCTTCGCATACCGCTAGCCTTACATCAGTCAGCCCAGCACGAAGGCTTGCAAAGTCTGCTCTTCTCAAGTCAAGTTTCCTTGATTGACTGGCAACAGACCTTACCTTCGGAATCTTGAAGGTAAATCTAACTAGCTGGTGATCATTGCCACCGAGCTCTTCGCCTACAGAGACATCCTCAACGATATCATCCTCAGAGGTGAAGACCAAGTCGAGGATATTGTCTTCTCTCGTCGGTTCTCTGACCCATTAAGTGAGGAACTCGTTGTTGGCGAACTCCAGGAGTAGCGCGCTCTCGCCACAGGCTGCTCTGGTTTCCCAGTCAACTTGTCTGTTTAAGGCGCCCATAACGATGCACACTCTGCCTTGAACAAGCTCACCCAGCAGCTGGTTCAGTTCCCTGTCCTTCTCAACGGGTTGGGAAGGGGGTCTGTACAGCACCAGGGTCCTGTATCTGACAGGACCTATCTCTAGGTCAACGCCTAGGAGCTCGTGATCGGATATAATGTTGGAGTTCGTAGATTTGATTGTATCCTTGACATACAACATTACACAGCCACCCTCTCTGTCTGGCCTATCTTTGTGGAAGAGTTGGTAGCCGGAAACCGTGAATTCGCCTTCAAAGTCTCAGTTTGAGGTTTTCATCCACGATTCTGTTATGGCTACCATTTCGGGTTTTTCCGTCGCTACGAGGCCACGGAGCTCAGGAAACTTGTTCCTGATTGACCTCGCATTGAACAGAAGAACTTTCAGGGAGTTCCCGACTGTAGGACTCCCTACGCCTTTGCGTTTCCCGGATTATTTGTTGGTGAGGCACCCCTTTTTGCGACCTCTGAGAAGGTCGTTCCTGGAGTGACACAGGCGTACTGGCATACGTCCGCCCTCACTCTGGGCCGGATACTCCTTTCGGTCCTCTCTACGACATCCTGGATTATGTTCGACAGAATGGCCTTTCCTTTAAAGGAAAGATGTACCCCATTCCTTTGGTAGAGATCATTTCTACCATAAAAGGTGCGGTACGGGTCCACAAAAAGGCCCCCTTCTGCGGTACACAAATCTGCCAGGCATCTGTTTAAAGAGACATTCATCGAGTGAGCGGTGCGTGTTGGACCTCTCCTGGGGAGCATCCCGAGATGGCGAAAGACGGGACGAGAGATGCTAGAATAAGCGATAATGGAGCAGGATGAGAGAGAGTAAAGGAGAGAGTCAAATAACTATAGTTCTATAATTACGAATGAAGAGGAACGAGGAGGTAAAATATAAGGGGGAGAGAGAGAGGAGAAATGTGTAAGAAAGAAGTGGAAAGAAAAGGCTGGGAGACAGACGTGGGGAAAAAAATGTGATGGAGCGAGTGAAGGTAAGATGGAGAAAGAGAGAGAGGGCAGAAGAGAAATAGGCGAGAGCGTGAAAGGGAGAGAAAGAGAGAGAAAGAGAGATAAAGAGAGAGAAAGAGAGAGAGAAAGAGAGAGAGAAAGAGAGAGAGAAAGAGAGAGAGAAAGAAAGAGAGAAAGAGAGAGAGAAAGAGAGAGAAAGAGAGATAGAAAGAGAGAGAGAAAGAGAGAGACGAAGAGAGAGAGAAAGAGAGAGAGAAAGAGAGAGAGAAAGAGAGAGAGAAAGAGGGAGAAAGAGAGAGAGAAAAAGAGAGAGAAAAAGAGAGAGAGAAAGAGAGAGAAAGAGAGAGAAAGAGAGAGAAGTAACAACAAGGAGTAACAACAAGGAAAGAAGGTACCCTAGGAGACCTTACGGTCCATTCAAAGAGGGTACCTTGGACTAGCAATCGATCGGGCACATGGCTGCTCAATTGTTTTGCTTCCCAAAACGGCCACGTTTCAAGACTTTGTCTAGTCTTGACTTGAACTGGTCAACAGATTCACTGTTGACAACTTCCACTGGAAGTGCGTTCCACATACCGCAGATACTGTAAGTGAAAAAGTTTCCACACAGATTGCGGTTGTAACGCTTCAGTTCAAGTTTGAAGCCGTGATTGCGCGTTCTGTTCTCACTCAGTGTGAAAATATCCCAAGAGTCAACATTGTCGAACCCTCGAAGTATTTTGAAAACTTCGATGAGCTGACCACGCAGTCTACGGGTTTCCAGCGAGAACAGATCTAATTCCCTTAGTCTATCCTCAACTTTTATGTCGGATAGAGGGAATCAGCTTGGTTGCCCTGGCTTGTACGTGTTCCAATCTCGCGATGTCCTTTCGCAATGAAGGACTCCAAAATTGTACGGCATACTCCAGGTGCGGTCGGACAAGTGAGTTGTACAGGCACAGTACAATCTCCTGGTTCCGATAACCAAACTGGCGATTAATATAGCCTAGCATCCTTTGGGCCTTTTTCTCCGCCTCAATGCACTGTTTCGAGAACTTGAGGTCACTAGTGATAGTAACACCCAAGTCCTTCTCAGTGTCACTCGATTCAAGAGCAGTGCCCTTAAGGATATACTGAGATTGGGGGTTTCTGTGGCCGATAGGCATCACTTTGCATTTGCCCACGTTAAAAGGCATTTGCCACGTGTCCGACCACTCCCCAATCTTCCCAAGATCTTCCTGCAGGCGGCAGTATTTCCATCCTTTGCAACGTTCATACCAAGCTTGGTATCGTCGGCAAATTTGGAAATCTTCGCAACCATGTCACCGTCCATGTCGTTGACGTAGATGATGAATAGTAGTGGTCCCAGGACAGAACCTTGAGGCACCCCGCTAGTAACGGGCACCCACTCAGAAGACTGTCCATTTACCACCACCCGTTGCCGTCTGCCACTTAGCCAGTTCTCGATCCAGCCGGCTACCTTTCCGTCTATGCCAAGCGCTCGCACTTTCCGGAGAAGGCGGCGGTGTGGTACCTTATCAAAGGCTTTCTGTAAGTCTAGGTAGACCACATCCACCGCCTTGTCCCCATCGTGCTCACTGAAAACGAAGTGGAAGAATTCTACAAGGTTCGTCAGGCATGACCGTTGCCTTCGGAAGCCGTGCTGGGAACTCCTCAGTAGCAGGTTTGACTCTAAATACGACGTCACTTTGTCCACCATGATGCTTTCCATGAGTTTACCGACTATCGAAGTCAGACTGATAGGTCGGTAGTTCGACGGTTGGTTACGGTCTCCTTTCTTGAAGATAGGAGTCACCTCCGCCTCACGCCAGTCTCTAGGAACGCATTTGGTCCGGATTGACATGTTAAAGATAGCGCACAGATGTCGTGATACTTCATCGCACACTTCCTTCAACACTTTAGGTAGAAACCCGTCCGGTCCAGGGGACTTATTCGTCTTTAGGTCAGCGATCTTTTTCTTTATTTCTCCTTCGGTGAAGTCCATTGCCTCCAGCTTTTCCCCCGAGTAGGAATCCGTCGGCTGGGGAATGGGACCACACTCTTCAGTAAACACTGAAGAGAAGTAGTCGTTGAGGAGGTTGGCATTTTCTGCATCTGAATGCTTTAATGTCCCCTCCTCATTCCTCAAATGGCCAATCGTTCAACGGATTGGTTTACGGCTGTTCACATATCCAAAAAACTCCTTGCGATTCTCTTTACAGAGTCTCGCCACTCGGAGTTCCTCAGACCGCTTAGCCGCCCTTATGCTGAACTTCACTCTCCTGGCTAGCCTCCGGTATTCGTCAAAGTCACCCGAGATCTTCGATTGCCGGTACACATTTCTCTTCTCCATAAGCAGTTGGCCGATTTCTCGATTAAACCACTTTGGTTGAACAGAAGACCGACGGGGGCATTTCAGAGGGATAAAACGCGATTGAAGACTCATGAATGTGGTTTTGAAACTGTTCCAAGAGTCTTCAACAGCATCGCACTCCTCTAGCCTCGCGTCAGTCAGTCCCGCGCGTAGACTTGCAAAGTCTGCTCTTCTCAAATCCAGTTTCCTTGATTTACTAGTTGCAGGCTCTGCCTTGGGGACTTTGACTATAAATCTAATTAGTCGGTTGTCACTGTCACCGAGCTCTTCGCCAACAGAGAGGTCCTTAACGATGTCATCCTCAGAGGTGAAAACCAAGTCGAGGATATTGTCTCCTCTCGTTGGCTCTCTCACCCATTGAGTGAGGAACTCGTTGTTCGTGAACTCCAGGAGTAGTGCGTTCTCGCCACAGAGTTCTCTGGTTTCCCAGTCAACTTGTGTGTTGAAATTACACATGACGATACACACTCTGTCTTTCACAAGTTCTCCTAGTAGCTGGTACAGATCTCTGTCCTTTTCAACGAGTTGGGCAGGAGGTCTATAAAGCACCAGGGTCCTGTATTTGGCAGGACCTATCTCTAGGTCAACACCTAGTAGTTCATGGTCGGATACGATGTTGCAATCCGTTGAGTTGAGAGTATCCTTGACATACAACATCACACCGCCACCCTCTCTGTCTGGCCTATCTTTCAAGAAGAGCTGGTAACCGGGAATCGTGAATTCACCTTCAAAATCTCGGCTTGAGGTTTTTATCCACGACTCCGTTATGGCCACCATCTCCGGTTCTTCTGTTGCTACGAGGCCACGAAGTTCTAGAAACTTGTTTCTGATAGACCTCGCATTAAACAGAAGAACTTTTAGGGAGTCCTCGACTGTAGGACTCCCTACGCTCTTCCGTTTCCCGCTTTCTTTCTCTGTGGCGGGATCACTCCACTCTTTGTGACTTCAGAAAAGGTCGTTCCTGGAGTAACACGGGTGTACTGGCGTACGTCCTCCTTCACTCGGGGTCTGACACTGCTTTGGGTCCGCTCCACAACATCCTGGATCATGTTTGCGAGTGCAGCTTTCCCTTTAAAGGAAAGATGCACTCTGTCCCTTTTGTACAGGTCATTTCTCCCGTAAAAGGTGCGGTAGGGGTCTACAAAAAAGACTCCTTCCGCCGTACAAAGATCTCCCAGGCGTTGATTTATGGAGACGTTCCTCGCGTGAGCATTGCGGGATGGACCTCGTCTTGGGAGTATCCCGACCACGACACGTCTGCGGGTTTTTAGCCCACAGTCGTCAACTCCTCCCATAACCGTGGTCAGGATCTTCCCGCTGGCGCCTACATTGCCTCCTCGTAGGTAGAGATCGTTGCCACTTGCCATGAGGGCAACTACTGAGTTCTCAGAGATCTGAGATTTCTCAACCTCCACCCTTATTTCTCCGTTCCCCTTTCCTGGAAGGCAGCTTACCTTCACACTGGTGCGAAGGCGGGCCGCTAGCAAGGGTTGTAGATCCCGCGCTTGGGAGTCACCAATCACGATGACCCTCGCGCATTTGGGTTCAGAAGACAGAGGCTTCCCTTTCAGTATGGGCTCTTTCGATTCCTCTTTCTTCCCCACTTTTTGGGTTTTTTTCTTCTTTTTCTTCTTCGTTTTTTCTTCCGTTTCTACTTTCTCTTCTGTTTTTCCTTTCTTACTCTTCCTTTTCTTCTTTTTGACGCCCTGAGTAACCCCAGCAGCTGCTGGCTCTGGGACGTCGGATGGTTGGCCTATCTCTATCGACGCGGTGCATGAGGGCCCAACAGTGGAGCCATCCGCGTCGTTGGGAGTTTCTTGTTGCTGTTGCTGTCCATTGGTGGCTTTAATCTCTGAAATGATGGCTTCGAGATGACGGATTTGAGTCACATGCTCAGACTCGAGGATTTTCACCTTTTTTTCCAGCCGTCGTGTTTTTTCCTCAGGAGATTTAAAAAGTTCCTCAAGCACCTGAAGTTCTGCCCTAAGGACGCAGTCCGTGCAGATACTTCGAGGGTGGTATTTTGAGAAACACCCCTCCGGAAAATCTACGCACCACTTGTCCTTTTGGCATGTCGAGCAGGTATACTTTAACGCACCAGGTCCTTTCTTTCCAGTCATGCTGAACACTTTATAACTCTGAATACTTTGTGACCACTCAATAAAAAAGAAAGGGGGTGGTGAGTTCGCCCCGCGTGAGTCGCTTCCGCCTATCGATCAGAGAGGTTTCGGATCTTTCAGAAGGCACGCTCCTTGTGCTGCTGTTCGTCCGACCGAGTCGTCAAACCTCGGCGTGCCGTGGCTCCCAACCAAGCAGCACTGACGGTCCCCGAAGGGGCCATCGATTTCTCACCAGGTGAACAACGGAGCACACCCCGTACTAAACTCCTACTAGTTCCCTTCACGACGGCCAAGATCTCGGAGCAGCGTTCAGTGGATATCCCGCCACACCAAGAGACTCGACCCAAGGCTTTTTATTGGCCTGGCAACCAACATGGGAACAAAGGGCCGTCACCACGGACCAATGCTACCAGAGGCACCCGTCAACGGTCACTGGGAATGGTCAATAATTATGCGCCAGGAAAGGGGTTACCGGGGCACTACCCTCATCCCATTCATCGTGCCCCAACGCCTAAGACCCCTCAAGTCCTAGTCTCTCGCAACCAGTGAGCGTCGATTGGCGTTGTTTATAGAGGTTCCAAAGCCTCTCTTCTGACGCATGAGGTAGTTGCCAGGTCCTTATATGTAGATAGATGAAAAAAGGGTAAGAGTGACATGATAGGTATAGGGGTTGTTTTTTTTTTGTTTTTTCTTTTTGTATAAGTAGAAGAAATAGGATTAATTTTTAAAGAAAGATGAAGGATAGAGTAGGATAAAAAAAAGAAAAGACGTACTTAGTCTGGAACCTAATTTCCGACCAAATCGACAAGGGAAACCCTGCCAGGGGTGCCAGAAGATAGGTACCCCCGCCGACATAGCTCGAAAAGTCAAGGGTACGCACAAGCTCTCTTCCCGCGACAAGGGGGCGTCAGCTCTCTCTACTTTCTTTATGAGAAAGAGAGAGAGAGAGAGAAAGAGAGAGAAAGAGAGAGAAAGAAAGAGAAAGAGAGAGAAAGAGAGAGAGAAAGAGAGAGAAAGAGAGAGAGACAGAGAGAGAGAGAGAGAGAGAGAGAGAGAGAGAGAGAGAGAGAGAGAGAGAGAGAGAGAGAGAGAGAGAGAGAGAGAGAGAGAGAGAGAGAAAAAAGAGAGAGAGGATAGAGAGAGGGGAGAAGTGAAGGGGAGGGGGGATAAGCATGAAAGGGGGGAGAGGTTGATAGACAATGTCGATTGCATGAATGAGGGAAAGTCAGAGGGGAGAAGGGTTGTAGAGGGGAGACATATAGAGCAAAAGAGAGGGAGGAAGAGACAGTTAGAATGGGAGAGAATGAAGGGAGAGAGGGGGCGAGAGAAAGGAGGAGACAGAATGAGAGGTAGTAAGGGGGAGAGGGAGAGAGAGGGGGAGATATAGTGGATAGAGATTGTGCGAGAGAGAGAGAGAGAGAGGGATGAGAGAATATGAGTGAGAGAGAGAGAGAGAAAGGAGGCTACCAAGGGTGTGAATGGTTAGACGAACGCGTAAAATTAGTGTTGGTTGTGGAAATAGTCTTAAAAAGTTAATACGTGAACTGAGAAGAGAGTGGATGATGACTTTTGTGAGTGAGCGGGATTGGGGTCCTTCTTCTCCCTTCATCGCTATGAAGGTCTAAATGGGCGTGAAAATATGATGGATGGTTTTGTATTTGATAGGATTTTATAGCTTTATGCGGACTCTTTATTAGGTTCATGAGAGCCGACCATACTTTGAATGGAAATGTTTAGTTTATCAAAAGGAAGATATTGGTTCCCTTTTTTCTGGTATTTTTGTTTTTAAAGCGGTAATTCTAAGTCTACGGGAATTGTGACCAATATTTTGGTAGTTTTCGGACATGGTTGGCTTCTGTGGTTAACAGGTTGATTGATTATAATTTTTATATAGAGAAGAGGTATTTAATAGATTTTTAATATAGAGAATGGTTGGTTGATTTGATTTTTATATAGAGAATGGTTGATTGATTATATTTTTATATAGAGAAGGGTAGATTGATTATATTATTTATCTAGATAAGGGTTGGTTTATTTTATTTTTCATCTAGAGAAGGGTCGATTGCTTATATTTTTTATCTAGAGAAGTGTCGATTGATTCCATTTTTTATCTAGAGATTGATTAATTGATTTTATTTTTTATATAGAGAACTGTCGATTGATTATATTTTTTTCTAGACAAGGGCTGATTGATTATATTTTTATCTATAGAATGGTTAATTGATTATATTTTTTATGTAGAGAAGGGTTGATTAATCATATTTTAATCTAGAGAATGGTTAATTTAATAGATTTTTAATCTAGAGAAGGGTTGATTGATTTTATTTTTATATAGGAATGGTTGATTTTATATAGAGAAGGGTTGATTGATTATATTATTTATCTAGAGAAGGGCTGGTTTATTTTATTTTTTATATAGAGAAGGGTCCGCTGATTATATTTTTTATGTAGAGAAAGGTCGATTAATTCTATTTTTATCTAGAGAATAGTTGATTTTATTTTTTTATATAGAAAACGTTCGAGTGATTATATCTTTATCTAGACAAGGGTTGATTGATTAAATTTTTATCTAGAGAAGGGCTGTTTGATTTTATTTTTTTATAGAGGAGGGAATGCATGTATTGCATTTGAATTTACTAGAATGGATTTTATGATATAAAATGAGTATAATTACTCGATGGGATAAAGATAATAGATTGCGTTAGGACTAAGAAGGAAATTGGTGAACGAGTCAATGATGGTATCAACGGAAATATCAATCCCTTAACTCTAAATCATTGGGCCATGGAAGGAACATTCAGGAATTCTCGAGAAAAGAAGTTGTAGTTTTAAAAGGGGTGGTTGGGAAACCATTTGTGAAGTAGAGGGCAGAGAGCAAGGTATAATTAGAACTATAGAGAAGGATTTTCTTTCAAATTTAAAACGAACTAGCGAGATGGAGACTGTAAACAAAGTTAAGATGGAGGAAATGAAAATTTATGGAAGATATATAGACGCAGATACTGTAAACATTTTTGTCCGAAAGGGAAAACTGCTGGTCCTCAGGTCAGGAAGCTACATAAGCCAACAGATTTTACCTGACATTCCTTTGCGAGTCTATGGGCGAGGATTTTGGGGATAGGTGAAAGGGTTGGTTTCATTAGAAGCCCCAGAGTTCCTATCTGTGTTTGGTCGTCAGGATTTAGACGTGCATTGAAGACGGAGTGGGATGAGCGTTTATTTCCAGCACCATCTTAACAAGCATGGTATACAGAGCTGTAGATGTGTGTTGGGGAGGGGAAGTATGCAAGTGAGCAACGAGGAGATGCTGAAGCGTGTTGGGTGCCTTGGAGTATGCATTGAATTGAGAGTGGTTTCAAGGCCTCCAATCTGGTGAGGAAGTTAAAGGTCTCAATGAAGCGCATACTTTGGCAAAAAGGGATCCAGGAGGGGAATTTTCGAGGACAGCGCCGATCGATATTTTTGGAGTAATTTGGCTAGATTTTTGCCGTTTTAAATTCTTTTTCATTAGTTTATAGGGAAAGTTATTTTATATTAGTTGATTATACTAATTTAAGTTAAAATAAAAAGCGTAAAGAAGCTAAAAACGGCTAAATTTATCCCCCAATATTCAGCTAAAATATCGTGCGGCGCTTTCCATGAAAATTACCACCAGAAGAACCGAAGAATTTGATCCCGATCTAATATTGGCTGGCTTCAACCAAAATGACAGAAAAACAGATTCGCTTCTTTTTACAGCAACTTTTCGTTCTAATTTTTGGGTCTCTTCACGGAGGTTTAAAATTTGAAGAGCTCCGATATTAGAAAGAAAAGTCACATTGTTTAATATTTAAAACTAAGGGTCTGTATTGCAACAGGCCTTCTGAGCGTAGATTCACTCAGAGAACGACCACACCACAATTGAGGTGGGGAGAAGTGAGAGAAGTTCCTTGCCAACTGCATATCAGATCTCCCCAGGCACTAACATTACAACTGATATGCAGTTGGCAGGATTCTTAGTAAACTGTCGCTTTATAATACACATACCTAACAAACCTGCTAAGTATGCCTTAAAGAGGTCATGAGGTGTGATGCAAAAAATAAATATATGCACAGGGCAGTACCTTATTTTGTGAAACAACAGAACCACATGCAGGTATGAGCCTGGGCCACTCTCTGACCACTCACTTGGTAAAGCCATACAAAAACACTAATATAAACATCACAAGGGATAACTAGTTCTCATCTCCCCTCTTGTTGAATGCCTCCTTAGAACTATGGTCTATGTTGGGATTCTCAGCAAAATCCTTTCAGAGGAACCAACTTTGATTAAAGAAAAAAGGTAATACCACAGCTTCGTGCTTGCCCAATAAGAAAAATGTTACTTTTGTCTGGCAGATCAACTTCATGCACAGCACTCCTAACATTGAACCTAGCGGGAAGCCTGAGGTCATTCTGTACTACAATGAAACCACGGCCGACTTAGTTGCATTTGACCAGGTGTCTGCACGTAACACCTGCAGCTGCAAGACCAAACGCTGGCCTCTATAAAATTTTAGGTCCTAATGAAAGCAGTTGTAGTGAATTCTTTGATTGTGTGTAACTACACTAGGTCCAGGAGGGGATTACCTCAATTTGAAAGTCCGTAGTATATGGTGGATCTGGCTCCGAAGTTGTTGTAACCCTGATCTGAAGAAAGAATGCATTTTACAACCATGAAGAAGAGCAAAAACGTGACAATACAGGTAGTGTTTGAACTCAACAGGCCTCACGTAAGGCCATCTGCAACAACTGGGAAAGGAGGCGTTGTGCTCTATACGACAGGTCAAGGGATCGGAAGATCAAGATGACGTGTCTACATTGCCTGCATTCAGTGTCTTGAGCATCCTTCTCCTGTAGTTCAACTAAATCATGACATAAAAAGGCACATCAAGCCATCATTCTATGTAAATTGAATTTCTTATATTTTTAACTGACTTACAAAATTATTAAAAGAAAAATAAAATATATTGTATTTTTTTACATACACATGAACTTTCCACTCATATCACATGCAAAGCAATGATATTACAATATTTTTGTGTTAACTTTGAGATAATAAGTGTGGATATAATGTTGTTTGTATGTATTCGTGTATTAGGGAATGTGTTAAGTTTTACGAAAACCAGATTATTTTGGGTTCCTATGTTTATAACCTTACAGATTTTTCATTATTTGGAGAAACAGGGTCTTTTGTCTCTCAATCCACAAACTTGGTATATCTATGTACATGATCCAATGGTCCTATAGTGGGGAATCATTTGTAGTTTGGGGGGGCTAGAAAAATATTACTGTTAGAGTGGTACATTTTTTATGCGATTTATTTGGAAACTCAATTATTTATTGATAATGGGTTTTAATAAACTTAATACGAAATTGTAGCAAATGGTTTTAGTATCTGAATACAAAATATGTCAATCAAGTAAGCTTCTCGATTCTTACAGAATTAAAAAAAAAATGGGTTGTTCAAAACCCTAGCTTACCTATAGAGAAATGTTTTAGATGATTACCTAACAGGGGTCAAATTTAGTGAAACTTCGGATTCTCATTAATTGTCCATCTCTGCTTTGGAAAATTAGCTTAAAGTTGCCTTGTAAGTTCATCATGCAGAAGTAACAATCCGTCACAGAGTTTTTTCTTTTATCCACGCCTACTCAGCAGCAGAGGGGAGGAGCGAAATCGTTATAGAGCTCTCTCATCTTCAAGTTCAAAATAGGCATGGTAGCAGGATTTTAAAAATGCTGTGATGTTCAATTGTTGCCAAGGCTGCGAAACTTTGCTACATACAGGATACAGTGGGTAATTTTGCGCCCTCTTCAATATAAATGATTATAACATTCATTTATACAGATATTTTATCAAAGTTATATGTTAAAGAAGTGAACGATTTTACTATTCATTTTAGTGAATAAAATCGCTGTCAGCCTCAACCACGATCACCAAAGGGTGTCGGAATCTGCTGCAGGCTTTCTTCGAATGCCCATATGTTTACCTGGGAAAAACTGAGGTGATCCTGGACCTAAACTCCACTTTCCTCTCTTTAAACTACGCCCCACATATAATAGTACAAGAAGTTAGCAGACTAGGAAGTTGGAAGGTAGATGTTCACAGTGATGTGGCCAAATACATTATTTGACAGCCAAGAGTAAGTCTCTCTGCCGGTGTGGCATGGTGCAGAAATCTGCTACCACAAGGACGGTCGTCCAACGTCCATCTCATGGATCCAGGATAATACCAACTCATCCATAAATTTGATGTAGCCCTCAGGAAAGATAAACGGGAGTATAACGTTACATCACTAGTAAGCATCCAAAACACTATGATGTGGATCGGAAACATGGTTTTCATGACTCTCGGTACATCTTTGTGAGACTCAGCAACCTCAGCAAACCAGCAGCTCTTTTGCAAGTTTTCTAACTGAGCCTGACTGAAACTCTTCTCGTCTGAGAAAAACTAAAACATGCTAAGCTTAAGGAAATGCTTCAGTTTGGTCAGAAACTGTGCAACACATTTATTCCGCTTGTCTTTTATATCGTGCAACAGAAGTTGGCTTTTTCATCTTGTATAACTAGTAGCGGATGTCTTGAAACAGTAAGCCTCTAATGAGATGCTGACCGGCTCCTTTCTCTATGATTATGAACCTCATTGACATGCTAGGATCGTTGTCAATGATGGTCTAGATTACTGTGACAAATTTTAGGGTTCTTTTTCTATCAGAAGACTTGTAATCTAACACTTTCCTGATCCTCTTTCCGGAGCCCATAAGAGATCTGAGCATTGCAGCTACCTGCGTGAACACCAAAGAGCAGAGTTTGTCATTTCCGATTATGGGAGGATTGAATTTATCCCGGCTATTGCTGCTTTCACATACGATGCACAACTGAGTCTATTATGATAGATAAAACAGAAATACAACGCCAGCAAACACTTATGCGCAGAATTTCGAGTTGCCAACGGAGACAAATTATCGATCGTAACCTCTATATAGGAGAAGTAAGTATGGGATTCTCATATAAAAGATATACATAAAGGAACTGAGGGAACGCACCAGCTGACCAGGGAATTAAGGTTAACCCATTGAGACAGATGTTTCTCATGGGACCTCGAGCGAAACTTCATGCCATTCCTCCGGGTACCAAGGGAGGTCGTGTCGTTCTTCCAGGTGCAGGGTGTATAAGTCTATACAAAGTAGGTCTCTGTGTGGAATTTTAAAGCAAGTATCAACTCGCAAGGGAAACAGAAATACCGAGATACAAAGCTCATCTACAACCCCTATCCATTCCAAGCCAAATCGTATTCCTTCTAATAAAGGCTATAGATCATCTTACACATCATTATTATGGATATTAACTTTATTAAATTTGTAATATAATATATATTTAGTGATTATATTTTAGGGTAGAAAGAAAAAATAAGTATCGTTGTTCCAATTTTCATCGTTAAGAACAACCAACAGACTCTCCCACGGCAACTCGCAATCATCAGACCTGTCGGAATGATATATAAACCCTGAATTCCTCATTTTTACGGAAGAATATAAGAAAATAAATCTTTTATACTCTAACGAGTAAAATATTCATAGTCATTCATAATACTTTAAACCAATAAACATATATCTTCATTAAACTGAATCCACAAGTAAGTAGGTCAAGTGACACTTAATCGAGTTTAGGAATAACGACCTAATTTGTTAGCCATTATTTTCAGCATAGTATATTTTATTAAGCATTAGTGTGAATTTTGAGGGGGAAATTATTTCATTGCTTTGCATCAAAAATATATAATGTTGGCATCCTTTTGTCTCGGGAGACAATGTAATTGTGCCATTGAGGTCAATCTGGGGTGGAACTGCAGCGCAGGGTGTGACTGTATAGCCCGATGTATTGTTTCTGTCGCTGGGACAGCGGCACTGGATTTTTTTTATATAGAGCCCATTTAGCAACTGCCCACTTGGGCATAAGTCGCTGGAAACACGAGAGCCGAAAACTAGGCTACTTTAAAATAAAAATATAAAAACATAACAATGATATAAATTGGAAAAACTTAACAATCAGGAAGCAATCTCCGGCAGCGGGGGGAGGTCCCCCTCACCCCGGTGCAGGAGCGTTCCACCTACAAAGAGAACAATAAAAACAAAGAAAAAATAGAACCATCTTAAATAAAGATAAGAAGCCCGGCCTCCCCCGAAAAGTCAACAAGTCCACCAGCAAATGTGCAAGCATTCGTCCAGAGTACAAAGGCCAGACAGTAGCGACCCCGCCCATCCCGGTACCGGGACAGGTAACGAGCGCTAAGATCACCCAAACTGAGACATTCGACAAGAATGTACCGAACAGTCTGGGGAACAACGCAGTCGTCGCAATACGGCGCAGGCGAGCGCTCCATCAAATAGCGATGCGTCACACGAGTGTGTCCGATTCGAAGAAGACAGAAAGCGACCTGAAGCCGTCGCGGCATTGGGGGATAGGTCCATGGGAACAGTCGCGGCGCAATGGCACGCAACCTTAAGTTCCCTTCGACCGTCTCCCATCTTCTTTGCCAAGCAGTCCGAAGAGCTGCGCGTATTCCTGCTATGTAGTTGGTGGGAGGAAGAGCGAAACGCTGGTCCGGTCGCAGAGTCCTCGTGGACTCTTTGGCACCCTTATCGGCGCGCTCATTCTCCGCAATTCCTACATGTCCAAGAACTCAGCAGAAGATAATCTCGACATCTGCCCGGCTCGCCAAAACCGTGGCGTCACGGATTTCGCGAACCAGGGGATGCGGAGATTCCAATGCCCTGAGAGCACTCAGGGCGCTTTGAAGTCAGCCCCGCTGACTTCAAACAGAGGGGATACGGCGTGAAAGCCGACCCCCCCTTGAGGCTTGGAGCCATCCGTATACACTGGCACGGTTCCAGCGTTACACGAGGTGTACTACAAAAAGGTCGAACGCAATACTCTCTGCGCTGTACAAGCATTGGGAGCAGAGGCGGGGCGACAAATAGCCAAATGTGGTACCTCCAGGGTGGCATCTTGAGCAGAACCAGGGGCACCAACGGCCTGAGAGCTATAACTAGCTCCCGAAGGAGTTTCCTGGCCTTAAACCCAAAGGGCTTAGGGTATGACTGGCGTCTCTCAGCGGCATAGGCACCGTTGAGATCAGCTGCGGATGCAGTGAAAGCTGTTGGCGACTGAGGGAGGCGCCGGGCTCGCGCATACAGGCAAGTGATGCACTGCACGTGACGCAGAGCGATTGACATCTTCCCATCGTCGACCAACAAGCTTTCAATGGGGTAAGTGCGGAAGGCACTGGTCGCAAGGTGAAGGTCGGTGTGGTGGATCGAATCCACTGTCGCAATAAACGCTCGGCTGCGGATGAATAAAACTCGCATCCGTAGTCGAGCTTCGAAGAAACAAAGGATCGATACAAAAGTAGGGCCGTAGACCTATCAGCTCCCAAGAGCTGAACGTCACGGAACGGAGAATATCCATGGCGCGGGTACAAGAGACCATAAGGTTGCGACTCAACCACATCCAGGCGCACCCTATTAAGAAACAAATCTTGGTTGGGGTGGAGCCATGGATGGCGGCAGAAGTGCACCATTTGAGTCTTGGCCACAGAAACCTGAAACCTGTGCGCTTCGGCATAGCGAGAGACGCGGTTGAATGCCTGTTGGATTCGACGCTCCAGAGTTCGCATCTGAGCCGCGCCAAAAGAGATCGAAAGGTCGTCCACGTAGAGCGTATCGAGAACATCTTCTGGTAGCACCGAGGTGATGCCGTTGATGCTTAGCGAAAACGGTGTGACACTGAGGACACTTCCTAGCGGGACGCTCTCTTCCTGCTTATTTAAGCCGAAGAGAGCTCCCCCCACTGGTACGCGGAATCGAAGATCTCGCAAAAATTCACATATAAAGAATGGGAGGCGTTCCTCGTCCATATAGTGTGGAGAGTCTCCATGATGACACATCGCCATGCGCCATGTGGAGAAGACTCTCCACTTAGATCCTGTTGCCATGCTGCGCTCACCCAGGTGTCGAAGCATGGCGTACGAGACATCATCCGGACCATGGGGAGTGTCCACGCATGCATGAAGCGAGAGCGGAGCGCAATTTATTCACAGTAAACCTATCATTGTAGGGATCCCCGCCTCTGGAAGTAAAGTCAAGCCGGCAGCCTTCCGCGACATGACGACGTGCATTGAATGCTGGCAGGGCAGCATCCCGGCTAGAGAATGCCGAGAAAGCGGTCGCGAAGGAATCTGCTACGACCGCTGGGTCCGAGATTGCGGTCTCATTCTCCTGGAGAACGGGAGGGGGGTCGTTTGGGCGGCGCTTATAGCGCATGTAGGCATAACGCTTCTGTTTGAGGGCCGTCGAACACTCGTCGACCACTGTGGGAGTAGTCGGCGTGCCAATCGGCCAGATATTCTAGAAATACAAATCAGGCCCGCCTCAATGAGGTTGCCGGAGAAGAAATCAACGGCCTCATCTACCGACCTAAACTCCTCGACTGAGATAGAGAATTTAGTCATTTCCTGAAATGCAGGCCACCGCGCCCGTGCCAAGCACCACCGTGGTGGTCTCTTAGGCGGCAGTTGCCCTGAAAATGATATTTGAATATGAAAGTGATCACTACCATGGTAGTCATCGCCAGGAGTCTCGGAGAAGACCTTTCACCCAGATCCTGTTGAACAAATCTAACAGAAAGGCCATGCTTCGCTCGGCCAGGTGTCGAAGCATAGCGTACGGGACATTGTCCGGACCATAAGCAGTGTCCGCGCATGAAGCGAGAGCGGAACGCAACTCACTGACAGTAAACTTGTTCGAGGTAAAGTCCAGCCGGCGGCCTTCCACGACATGACGACGTGCATTGAATGCTGGCGGAGCAGCATCACGGCTAGAGAATGCGAAAAAAGCGGTCGCTAAGGATCCGCCACGGATGCAGGGTCCGAGATTGCGGTGCCATTTTCCTGGAGAACGGTAGGGAGGGGTCTTGCCAAAACTTGCCCCAAATCCTTTTGACTCACTTCCACACCTCAGCTAAAGGGGTCTTCCCGTTAAGTGACGACACGTATTCCCGCCAGGAAGAGCGGCGGGCGTGCTTCGAAATATACCGAAACCTAGCCCTAGCCCGACGAAATTCAGCGACAGTGAAATCGTTCAGGCGGGGCTTATAGCGCATGTAGGCATAACGCTTTTGTTTGAGGGCCGTCGAACACTCGGCCGACCACCATGGGAGTGGTCGGCGTGCAAAACGGCCAGACGTCCTAGGAATAGTAGTCAGGCCCGTGGCGATGAGGTTGCCGGAGAAGAACTCAACGGCCTCATCTACCGACCTAAACTCCTCGACTGAGATAGAGAATTCAGTCATTTCCTGAAATGCAGGCCACCGCGCCCGTGCCAAGCACCACCGTGATGGTCTCTCAGGCAGCAGTTGCCCCGAAAATCATATTTGAATGGGAAAGTGATCACTACCATGGAGGTCATCGACCACCCCCCAATCAACATCAGGCTGTGCATCCGGAGAGCACAAAGATAGGCCAAGGCAAGAAAATGAAGCGGTTCTCGGACAGTGATGCGTAAATTTATCCACGTTTAGGACACCCATCTCAAGCTCTTCGATCAGATCGGCATGAACTTCGCCCCTGGGATTTATGGAGTAATCTCCCCAGAGAGGATGCCTGTGGTTCAGATATCTAAGCAAGAAATAGGGCCTCGGCAACCGTGCCACAACGCGGCGGAAGTCCCCCGCGTCGAAGTCAGCAGATGGTGGAATGTACGCAGAAATGATAGTCTACCTCCTATACAGGTGCAGCTGCCCAGCCACTGCCTGAAAGGAGGTATCTAAAGAGAAAGGAAGAACGGAGACATCATGCCAGGTGTAAACCGCGCATCTCCCAGCCCGGCCATCCCGCAGTGGTGGGGTCGCCAGACCCTTATACCCCCGGAGGGCAGGCAGGGGGCACGTGCCTAGCATGGTCTCCTGAATATGATTTCTAACGGGGAACGGGACGAGACGAGCCTCCGCAGCTCCTCCCAGTTGGCCCGGAGTCCATGGCAATTCCATTGAAGGAATATGCCCTCCAGGCCTAGCTCGGAGGAGACGTGGGGGCCCGCCTTAAACTGAAGATCCTCACGGGAATGGCCGTACGCGTTCCGGGGGCACAACCTCGGGCGCTGTTGACCGGCCAAAGCGCTGAAGGAGCTCTCGCCTTCAAAGACTTTTTGTGGGAGGTTGAACTTGTCATGCGAGTCTTTTCCTCCCTCCCCCTTAAAAACCTTATTTGGGCGTTGGGGCTTTGGAGGAAGGGGGCTCTATTTTCGAGGAGGCACCGTCTTCGAGCCACTCGCTCCACCTCGGGGCGTGAGCGAAGGAGCCGAAGCTCCTTTGTTGCTGTCCTCCTTTCGGAGGACAGCTTTAAGAACCCCGGAAGATGGCCTAGCGAACATCTTTAGGGATGTTGCCTCCTGTGAGTCTAACGACTCGGTGGAGGCGCGTGGCCGTTTCGCCTAACGGGAAACGGTCACGCTAGGGGAAGAGGGGGGAGCCCTGGTTGTAGCCGGGGCTGGGTAGGAACCCTTTTTGCCGCCAGCTTCACCAGGGAAGCGTCGGGTTGAGTAGAGCCCTCAGAAGGGCATGAATGGGCGCGGAAACAACCATGCTCGTTAGCCTGGAGGGGCCAGGAGCAGAGGGTGCCTTTCTGACTATTGAGGCATATGACGTCCCAGGCAGAGCCGGGCGCACCAGGACCAAGTCCTTAGCCTCGCGGAATGAGAGTCGATCCTGGGCCTGAACGGCCAGGATTTCTTTCTCAAGGAGACATGCACCACATTTCTTCGAAGAAGCGGGGATCTCCGCAGTTGGCACACTTGGCCATACACGATTTGGACTTATCGTGTGCGACCTTGGAGCAATTTACACATACTTCGGGTGACCCCGACTTTGCACGTCTACATGAGTGATTCGTATGGCCGAAGCGGTGACAGTAAGAGCACTGCCGCGGAAGTGGCACGAATGCCTTCACGCGGTAGCGGTACCAACCGGCACGCACGGACTCAGGGAGCTTGTAACAGTCGAACGTGACGAAGAGTGTAGGGGTGGGCTTCGAGGCCCCTCCCTGTTTTCTCATCACACGTTCGAACTTGACCGCCCCATGGTTGGCCAGCTCTAGGGTGATGTCCTCAATGGAGTAGTCAACAAGTTTCCTCGCATAAACTACTCGTTTTACAAAGTTCATGGTAGAGTGCGGTGTCACACTTACCTGGGTGCCATCAGGTATCTGAAGAGCACTTATCTTGGCCGCCTCGGCGGGATTCGCCGCATTTGCCAGAAGGCTCCCGTCCAAAAAAACCGGTCACCTTCGGCTCTCTACTAATTGCACTAGCTAATCCTCTCCTCTGATGTATCATGTTGCCCTTGGACAACATGGTGCCGTCAGTGGAGCGAATAACGAGGAAGCGCTTGAAGCCAGTGTGCTCGAAAACGCCAGGTAACCTCTGAATGAGGGGCCCCGATGTCTTCGAGGCTCCGTCCTGTGCACTTTTGGTCATAGTCAGTGGCTCTGCACCTGGGGAGGGGAGGCAGAGGGGCTGGATGTGCCAGGCTTGGCTTGGTCGGTGCCAAAGTGGCAGCAGATCCATCCTTCCCCACAGCCCCCACGGTTGGACACGAGCTCCGAGTCTTCTTAGTCTTTTTGGTCTTTTTCGTCCTTTCTTTGGAGAGGAGAGCGGGGAATAAACCGGCTTCTCACCCCCGCCGGTAGAAGCCACTAGGCCAGATGGACAGGCCTCTGCCAGGTCCTTCTCTTAAATGGAGAAGGTCCTGGTGTTTGCAGGGGCATCATCCGGAGGAGTTTCCTCCCCTCCTTGTACTGCCTCAGAATCCCCAGCCGTTTGAGGAGGACCTTGCATAGGGGCGGATTCGGGTTCGGTGCTTGGCCCCGAGCCCGGATTCCCAGTTCATAGAAGGCCCTACCGTCTGAGGCTGGGTCTCCTCAAGGCCCATTTGTATCACAGGAGAGGCCTCTAGTTGGCCCTTACCTCCCAGGACATCGCAGGTTCCCTTGGCAGCGTCATGAGTCTTTTGTTGTTAGGTACAGGCCTTGACCCCGCAAGGTTTAATATTTTGCCAGTAGGTCTTTTGAGGGAAGCGACCGAAGGGGCCTGGCTTCCCTCTCCCCCTAAGGGGGTTGCCCTACCGAGCCGCTTACACGAGGGGCGGTGGGCAATGGGTTGCCTGCTGGCTTTCTTGGCAGTCCCCTTAGAAAGAAAAGGAGGGACTGCCGCTGGAAACAGGGAGGTGCCTGAAAGCACCTCCAGAGAAGGGGGTGAAGAAGAGTCACCTTCACCCGTAGGCGTAGGAGAGGAGTAAGCCTCCTCTCCTGTTAAAGAAATATGGAGGGTTCCCTGTGCAAACACAGGGGGGGACCTCCATTTTTTTTTGGTAGAGCTGCACGAGAGCGGCTTCGTCGATGAGCAAGGGGGAATTAGGTGAGATTGTTTTTTTTTATCATCATTGGGCGTGGTGACCCTATTTGTGCTACGACACGCAATAGATCATCACCTCTCGCAGTTGCCCGCAATGCAAGAGGTGCTTACAAGCCCGGCAGAGCCAGGCGCCGCCATTTGGGACAACCCCTCCAGCCTGGTGGCCTGGCACTCCATCGGCATGGCGGTTCCACCTTGGATACAGCGTAAAAATATCTAAATTGTGAAGAAAGTGGAAAAGGGATGTGAAGAAGGTATGGGTGGGGATGAAGCAGGTTGTTAAAAACCAACCACCGCAAACCGGAGCTCAGGGGTTAGGAAACGTATTCCCCTCAGCCCCGATCCGGGACGGTTGGCTTGAAAAGGTCAGCATCTACCCTGTGAAATTAGAGGCTGACCAGAGAAAGTTGTGTGAGAGGTTGCATGAAAAGTGACGAAGTTAGGAAGAAAGGAAAAAAAGAAAGGCTAAGCTGGGGCCAGATGGAGCGCTGGATCCCATCCTTTTTTTTTTATTTAAGGGGCTATCTGGCGACTGCCGACTTAGGCATAAGTTGCCGTAAACAAACAGCCTAGTTCTAGGATACTTTAAAAAAATTGAACAGGAAACAACAATAAAAAGAAATAATAATAATAACAAAGCAATAACAAAAACGGTAACAGAAACAACAACAACAATTAAACCGGGTTAAATGAAAGGGAGAAGGCCGGCCTCCCCCCAAAAGTCAATAAGTCCACCAGTCAAAGTGCACGCACTCGTCCCGAGTACAAGGGACAGGCGGTAGCGACCCCGCCCATCCCGCTACCGGGACAGGTGTCGTGCGCGAAGATCACCCAGACTGAGAAATTTGACAAGAATGTGCTGAACAGTCTGGGGGACGACGCAGTCGTTGCAATAGGGCGCAGGCGAGCGCTCCATCAGATAGCGATGCGTCACACAAGTGTGCCCGATTCAGAGACGACAGAAAGCAACCTGAAGCCACCGCGGCATTGGGAGATAGGTCCATGGGAACAGTCGCGGTGCAATGGCACGCAACTTTAAGTTCCCTTCGACCGTCTCCCATCTTCTTTGCCAAGCAGTCCGAAAGGCTGCCCGTATTCCTGCCATGTAGTCAGTGTGAGGAAGAGCAAAACGCTGGTCCGGTCGCAGAGTCCTCGCGGACTCTTTGGCGCCCTCATCGGCGCACTCATTCCCCGCAATTCCTACATGTCCAGGAACCTAGCAGAAGATAATCTCGACATCTACCCGGCTCGCCAAAACCGTGGCGTCACGGATTTTGCGAACCAGGGGATGCGGAGATTCCAATGCCCCGAGAGCACTCAGGGCGCTTTGTGAGTCGCTATAGATAACAATCCGGTCTCCGAACCGGGCACGTCGCGTAATCTCCCGTACCGAGTGGTGTATTGCCACCAGCTCGGCCGTGAAGACAGACGCAGCGCCTGGTAGAGCCCCGCTGACTTCAAACAGAGGAGATACGGCGTGAAAGCCGACCCCCTCTTAGGATTGGAGCCATCCGTATACACTTGCACGGTACCAGCGTGACACGAAGTGTGCTCCAAAGAGGTCGAACGTAATACTGCCGGCGCAGTACAAGCTTTGGGAGCAGAGGCGTGGCGACAAATAGCCAAATGTGGTACTCTCCAGGGTGGCGTCCTGGGCAGAACCAGGGGCGCCACCGGCCCAAGAGCTATATCTACATCTCGAAGGAGTTTCCTTGCCCTAAACCCAAAGGGCTTAGGCTATGAATGGCGTATCTCGGCGGCATAGGCACCATCGAGATCAACTGCGGATGCAGTGAGAGCTGTTCGCGACTGAGGGAGGTGCCGGGCTCGCGCGTACAGGCAAGTGATGCACTGCACGCGGCGCAGAGTGAGTGAGTGGCATCTCCCCAGCATCGACCAACAGGCTCTCAATGGAGGAAGTGCGGAAGGTACCGGTCGCAAGGCGAAGGCCGGTGTGGTGGATCGAATCCACCTTCCGCAATAAACGCTCGGATGCGGATGCATAAAACTCGCATCCGTAGTCGAGCTTCGAACGAACAAAGGATCGATAAAAAAGTAGGGCAGTAGCCCTATCATGGCGCGGGTACAAGAGACCCTAAGGCTGCGAATATGGGCCTCCAAGGTGAGGCGTCGGTCGAATACAAGACCAAGGAAACGGTGCGACTCAACCACATCCAGGCGCACCCCATTAAGAAACAAATCTGGGTCGGGGTGAAGCCGTGGATGGCGGCAGAAGTGCACCACCTTAATCTTGGCCAAAAAAAAACAAAACCTGTGCGCTTCGGCATAGCGAGAGACGAGGTTCAATGCCCTTTTGGAGTCAACGCTCCAGAGTTGGAATCTGGGCCGTGCCAACAGAGATCGAAAGGTCGTCCACGTAGAGCGTAGCGAGAACATCTTCCGGCAGCACCGAGGTGATGCCGTTGATGCTCAGGGCAAAGAGTGTGACACTGAGGACACTTACCTTCGGGACACCCTCTTTCTGCTCCTTTGGGCCGGAGAGTGCTCCCCACACCCTTACGCGGAATCGACGATCTCGCAAAAATTCAGATATAAACATTGGGAGGCGTCCTCTCGTCCATATCGTGTGGAGAGTCTCCATGATACCGTATCGCCATGCGGTATTATAGGCATTTTCCAGATCAAAAAACATCGTGGCGTAGTGATGTGTACGAAGGAAAGCCTCGCAGACGGCATTTTCCAGTCGGAGCAGAGCATCCGACGTGGAATGGACTTTACAGAAGCCGCACTGTGCAGAAGACAGATGGCCTACGCTGTACAGGCAATAGGCTAATCTAACATTTACCAATTTCTCCATCAACTTGCACACGCAAGAGGTTAGAGAGATTGGGCAGAAACCGGTCGGAGTAGAGTGATCTCTCCCCGGTTTGCGAAAGGCGAGCACAGTAGCGATTCGCCAGGAGTCTGGGGGAAGACCTTTTACCCAGATTCTGTTGAACAAATCTAACAGAAAGGCCATGCCTCGCTCACCCAGGTGTCGAAGCATGGCGTATGGGACATGGTCCGGACCATGGGCGGTGTCCGCGCACGAAGCGAGAGCGGAACGCAACTAACTCACAGTAAACTTGACGTTGAAGGGTGCTCCGCCTCTGGAGGTAAAGTCCAGCCGGCGGCCTTCCACGACATGATGACGTGCATTGAATGCTGGCGGAGCAGCATCACGGCTAGAGAATGCGGAAAAAGCGGTCGCGAAGGATTCCGCCACGGACGCGAGGTGCGAGATTGCGGTCCCATTCTCCTAGAGAACGGGAGGAGGGTCCTGCGAGAACTTTTGACTCGCTTCCACACCTCAGCTAAAGGGGTCTTCCCGTTAAGTGAAGACACGTATGCCCGCCAAGAAGAGCGGCGGGCGTGCTTCGAAATATACCGGAACCTAGCCCTAGCCCGACGAAATTCAGCGACAGTGAAATCGTTCGGGCGGCGCTTATAGCGCATGTAGGCATAACGCTTCTGTTTGAGCGCCGTCTCACACTCGGCCGACCAATATGGGAGTGGTCGGCGTGCAAAACGGCCAGACGTCCTAGGAATAGTAGTCAGGCCCGCGGTGATGAGGTTGCCGGAGAAGAACTCAACGGCCTCATCTCCTGACCTAAACTCCTCGACTGAGATAGAGAATTCAGTCATTTCCTGAAATGCAGGCCACCCCGCCCGCGCCAAGCACCACCGAGGTGGTCTCTCAGGCGGCAGTTGCCCTGAAAATGATATTTGAATGGGAAGGTGATCACTACCATGGAGGTCATTGACCATCTCCCAATCAAAATCAGGCCGTGCATCCGAAGAGGACAAAGATAGGTCGAGGCAAGAAAATGAAGCGGTTCTCGGACAATGATGCGTAAACTCATCCACGTTTAGGACACCCATCTCAAGCTCTTCGATCAGATCGGCAAGGACTTTTCCCCTGGGATTTATGGAGTAATCTCTCCAGAGAGGATGCCTGCCGTTCAGATTTCTAAGCAAGAAATAGGGCCTCGGCAACCATGCCACGACGCGTCGGAAGTCCTCCGCGTCGAAGTCAGCTGACGGTGGAATGTACGCAGAAATCAGAGTATACCTCCTATCCAGGTGCAGCTGCACAGCCACTGCCTAAAAGGAGGTATCTAAAGAGAAAGAAAGAATGGAGACATCATGCCGGGTGTAAACCGTGCATCCCCAAAGCCCGGCCATCCCGCGATGGTGGTGTCGCAAGACCCTTATACCCCAGGGGGGCGGGTAGGAAGCACGTGCCTAGCATGGTCTCCTGCAAAACGATAGCTAACGGGGAACGGGATTAGACGATCCTCCGCAACTCCTCCCAGTTGGCCTGGAGTCCACGGCAATTCCATTGAAGGAATATGCCCCCTAGGCCTAGCTCGGAGGAGATGCGGGGGCCCTCCTCGAACTGATGACCCTCACGGGAATGGCCGTACACTTCCCGGGGGCAGAACCCCAGGCGCTGTTAGCCGGACAAAGCGTTGAAGGCGCTGTCGCCTTTGAGGACTTATTGGGGGTGGTTTGGCTCACCATGCGAGTCTTTTCCTCCCTCCGCCTTGAAATTTTAGGCGGGCGTTGCGGCTTCGGAGGCGGGAGGCCCTCTTTTAGAGGAACCCGTATCTTCAAGCCACTCGCTCCAGCTCGGGGCATGGGCGAAGGGGGCGAAGCTACTTTGTTGCTGTCCTCCTTTCGGGGAACAGCTTTAGGAACCCCGGAAGATGGTCTAGCGAACATCTTCAGGGTTGTTGCCTCCTGTGAGTCTAACGACTTGGTGGAGGCGCGTGGCCGTTTTGCCTTACGGGAAACGGTCACGCTGGGAGAAGAGGGGGGGAGCCCTGGTTTTAGCCGGGGCAGGGTATGAACCCTTTTTGCCGCAAGCTTTACCAGGGGAGCGCCTGGGTTGGATAGGGCCCACAGAAAGGCTCCGAATGGGCGCAAAAACAACCATGCTCGTTGGCTTGGATGGGCCAGGAGCAGAGGGTGTCTTTCTAACTATAAGGGCATATGACGCCCCAGGCAGAGCCCGGCGCGACAGGACCAAGTCCTTTGCCTCGCGGAATGAGAGTCGATCCTGGGCATGAACGGCCAGGATTTCTTTCTCAAGGAGATATGCACCTTATTGCTTCCAGTAAGCAGGGTGCGGCTCCGTGCAATTGACACACTTGGCCACACACGATTTGGACTTATCGTGTGCGACCTTGGAGCAATTTACACAGACTTCGGGTGCCTCCCACTTTGCACGTCTACATGAGTGATTTGTATGGCTGAAGTGGTGATAGTAATAGCACCGACGCGACAGTGGCACGAATGCCTTCACGCGGTAGCGGTACCAACCGGCACGCACCGACTCAGGAAGCTTGTAACATTCGAACGTTTCCCAAGAGTGTAGGGGTGGGTCTCGAGGCCCCTTCCTGTTTTCTCATCACACGTTTGACCTTGACCGCCCCATGGTCGGCCAGCTCTAGGGTGATGTCCTCAATGGAGTAGTCAACGAGTTCCCTCGCATAAACTACTCCTTTCACAAAGTTATTCGTAGAGTGCGGCGTCACACTCACCGGGTGCCATGAAGTGTCCGAAGAGCACTTATCTTGGCCACCTCGGCGGGATTCGCCGCATTCGCCAGAAGGCTCCCGTCCGAGAAACGGGTCACCTTTGGCTCTCTACTAATTGCACTAGCTAATCCTCTTCTCTGATGGATCATGTTGCCCTTGGACAACATGGTGCCATCAGTAAAGCGAATAATGAGGAAGCGTTTGAAGCCAGCGGGCTCGAAAATGCCAGGTAACCTCTGAATCAGGGGCCCTGATGTCATCGAGTCTCTGCCCTGTGCACTTTTCGTCTTTGTCATAGTCAGAAGCTCACACCTGGGGAAGCAGAGGGGCCGGATGTGCCAGTCTTGGCTTGGTCACTTGCCAAAGTGGCAGCAGACCCATCCGTCCCCACAGCCCCCGCGGATGGAGAGGAGCCCCGAGTCTTCTTAGTCTTTCTTGTCTTTTTGTTCTTTTTAGGAGAGGAGGGCGGAGAATGAACCCGCTTCTTTCCTCCGCCAACAGAAGCCCCTAGGCCAGATGGACTGGCCCCAGCCAGGTACTTCTCCGAAAGGGAAAAGGTCCTGGTGGTCGCAGGGGCACCAGTCAGAGGAGATCCCTCCCCTTCTTGTGCTGCCTCGGAGGCCCCAGCCGTTTGAGGAGGACCTTGCATAGTGGCGGATTCAGGTCTGGTGCTTGGCACCGAGCCTAGATTCTCCCTCATGGAAAGCCTTACCCTTTGAGGCTGGGTTTCCTCAAGGGCCATGTCTATCACAGGAGGGGCCTCCAGTTGGCCTGCCCTCCCAGGACATCGCAGGTCCCCTTGGCAGCTTCACCCACTTTTGTGGGGAGGCACAGGCCTTGACCCCGGTAAGGTTTAAGATTCTTGCCAGCAGGTCTTTTGAGGGAAGCGACCGAATGGGCCTTGCTTCCCTCTCCTCCCTAAGGGGGTTTACCCTACTGAGCCGCTTCGATGGGGAGCGGCTGGCTAATGGCTGCCTGCTGGCTTTCTTGGCAGTTCTCTTGGAAAGAAAAGAGGGGACTACCGCTGGAAAAAGGGAGTTGCCCGAAAGCACCTCTAGAGAAGGGGGTAAGGGGGAGTCCCCTGCACCCGTAGGCGAAGGAGAGGAGTAACCTCCATTTTTTTTGCTGGAGCTGCCCGAGGGCGGCTCCGTCGATGTTTCAGGGGAAGTTGGGGGTTTAGTTTTTTTTTTTGATCTTCATCATTGAGCATGTTGACCCTCTTTTTTACACGGGATGTAATCGCGCACACCTCTCGCAGTAACCCGCACTGCGAGAGGTGCTTACAAGCCCGGCAGAGCCAGGCGCCGCCATTTGGGACCACCCCTCCCGTCTGGTGGTCTGGCAGTCCATCGGCTGCGGCTCCACCTTAGACATGGCGTAAAATATATAGATTGTGAAGAGGAGAGGAGAGGAAAAGGGATGTGAGGAAGGTATTGGTGGGAAAGAAGCAGGTTGTTAAAAACCAGCTTCTTACGGGGTGGATCCCATCAGCACGGCGGCCAGGATGGCAAATGTCCGCGCCCCTTATGGGGCAGCGGCACTAGAGTGATCTCTCCATGGCGCAGGCCTGGGCGAAGTGGATAGAGATATTGGGTTTGCCCACTCATCAAGATCCCCCTATCGGCCTCGCCGGTTTCATACAAAGGAATGCAGAGCAGTACGGTTGACACCAGGTTGGCCGCAGGAGCTGCCTGAGTCAGTGAGCAGAGCGCACTGGTCCGCCTTCTGGGCCCCCCTCCTGATTTGGAAGGTTTACTCTTGTCCGGTGGATCAGTAGAAGATCTCATCCGCCCTGGGGCTAGCCGTTGACTGCTAGAGGCAACCCCTCCGCCTAGCTTGGTGGTGAAATGTAAACATTTGTCAATATAAATGATCCTAACAAATAGTCGATATAAGTGTTCGTTACAAATGGTTGAAAGAAATGGTTGTAAAAAATAGTCAATATACATGTTCGTTACAAATGGTAAATAGTAATGGTTGTAACAAATCGTTGATATAAGTATTCGTTACAAATGGTCAATAGAAATGGTTGTAGCAAATAGTCGATAGAAGTAGTGGTTACAAATAAAGAATAGATAAACAACTTCAGGCAAGAGTTATGTCTCTTACATAATCTTTACGGTCACTTCTTTTATCAGTTTATATATTAACTACTAATGCCTCGAGGATGATAACTAATTATCCTTCTGGTAATTTGTAGGGAATTTCAGTGCGGATAAAAGAGCCAAAGAAATGAATCCGGCGTTAGCCATTCTTTGAAACAACGCAATAAAAGGACCCGAGTAGTGTAATATATAACTTCTGCTGCCACCTATATATTGCGACAGAGGGCTTACTAAGCCCATTAATACATTGAAGTACCAGGCACCTAAATTCCTATTTTGCCTTTTAATAAGATCGCATACGCTTTATTTCTACTGTGCTTAAATAATGAATTAATAATATATAAAGTATTGCTATTATGACCGTTGCTCTATTTATGTCCTTATTTAGTTTCCTTTCCCTCGATTTCTGCTTCACTATTCTAATCTTTTCATTTTTAGTCGCGTGCGAGTCTAGTCGCCGTGACTCTACATCTCACTAAGTCGGTCGGTCGGTCGGTCGGTCGGTCGGTGCACCGCTTTGCTTTTTTTGTTTTTTGTAATAACATTCTTAGGAAATTTGAACGCCATTGTTGTTTTACATTATCCTTCGAATGATATAATTGCCAAAGTTCTTCCAAGATGAGTCAGGGAATTATATTGTTTGGCAATAAATCATCACTTTCCGGCTGATTCGAGCGAAATGTGAGATCCTTATGTTGTTTTTACATTCTCTTTCGAATGACACAGTTGTCAAAGTCCTCCCAAGGTTAGCTTGGGAATTATTCTGTTTTGGCAATAACATCGTAACTATTCAGCCGATTCTTAAGAAAATTAAAACCCTTATGCTGTTTTAGATTCTCTTTCGAATGATATTATGGCCAAAATCCCGCAAGGTTAGTCAGGGCTTATTTTGTTTTTGCAATAAAATTATAACAATTCGGCCGTTTCTAACAAAATTTGAAACCCTTATGTTGTTTTACATTCACTTTTGAATAATATTAACTGCAAAAGTCCTCCCTAGGCTAGCCCCGGAGTTATTTTGTTTTAGCAATAACATTCACCCGATTCTAACGAAATTTGAAATCCCTATGTTGTTTTACATTCTCTTGCCAATGATAGAATTACTTAGGTCCTCACAAGGTTAGTTCTAGAATTATGGAAAGTTTTGAAGGTCGTAAGCACATAAATAAAAATAAGTGAGAGCACGCGATTTTTCGGTCAGCAGACCTCTTTTGAAGTAGCTTTTAGTGCGTCTTTGCTCTTCATTTATTTTTTAATTATGTTTTAATAAAGCATTTTGCGTCTACATAATACATTATTTTTATTTATTTCAAAGTAACGAGGAATATTTCAGATATTCTTATGTATTTATGGCCAATAAAAAAGAGATAGACGGAATAATATTATTAATGATTATGCCTTTAATTTTACTTATATTGAGAAAACATATTCACAATTAAATATTCATGGCTTTTAATATCTTTCATGGCTTTTAATATCTTTCATGGATAAAAGAGTGATAATATTATCTTTATGATTATTAATTATAATTATCTTCCGATAGAAAATTAATCGTGTCGCAGTCATGTGAGTTAATGGGATATGCGAGGAAAGGAACATCTGCAACTGGCAGCTGAGTAAGGAAAGATGATAAGAGATGAAAGGAAAAGATATTATATTTTGATACTTATAATCACTTTTAATGAAATGAGTTGTAAACAATAATACGTGTTTATATTACAATATAATTTATTTTTAGCACATTTTACCTCACCTTTATTAGGTTAGAGAGTGTGCTGCACCTATCACAGAGATATGCATATATTCACGAAGCAGACTTCGTTCACCCTGTGTTTACAACATGTGCAACTGCAGTCCTTACAGTTATTCTGAACTATTTCTAGCACTGTTTTTGGTTTTAAATGAATTTAGAAACCACTGAATACTTAAGAGCATACGAATAGAAATATCCATTTTCTAGTACATATCCCAATTTCTGAAACTTTTAACTTGATTTTGAAATTAGATAATGATCCATTTTAACTAATTATGTGGAAGCTTTATTTATTATGTAATTTACCTACCAACTTCAAATTGGAATACGTACTACACTGAACAGCGTACCTACTGATCAATGTTATGTAACAAATATTGCCGACGATAATACTAATCCATTGAAAGAGCTCCAAAAATTAGAATCTCAAAACGATCTTGTGAATCTATTAAAGACGAAATTTAAACTGATCTGTTACTTGCGGAAGCGAAGTTGTAAAAGAGAAATAGTCTATAACATATAATTTCTGAAATTAGCTTGAAGTTGAAATATAAAAACAAATACATGTGATAAATGCCGATATATATATATATATATATATATATATATATATATATATATATATATATATATATATATATATATATATATATGTATATATACAGGGGTTGGACAAAATAATTGTAACATGTGTTAAATTCAATGAATATTTATTTAATAGGGAGTTGGTCCTCCTTTTTCGTTCTGAACAGCGTCGATGCGTCTTGAAATTGATTCATACACTCTTCCTGGCTTCATTGAGAGGAATCATAAGTCATTCTTCTTGCAATACCTGCTTCAGCTGTTTCAGATACGACGGTGGAGTGTAATGACTTCTAACTTGTCGCTCCAAGACGCACAGCAAATGCTCAATAATATTAAGATCTGGAGATTGGGGGTGCCACACCATGTGTTGTAGCTCACTCCTATGCTGTTTATACCAATTTTTACCCAAATAAGCGGTGTGTATTGGGGCATTGTCATCTTGGAAAAATCACTCACCATCAGGGAATAATGTCTGGACAATGGGATGAATTTGATATTCTAAAGTATTCAGATATTCGTTGCTGTTGATCCTACCATGCAGGGAAACGATTGAACCAAAAAAATTCCAAGATATGGCTACTCAAACCATCACTGACTCTCCTACGTGCTTCACTGAAGGAAGAAGGCCGTTAGGATTAAAAGCTTTCCCCTGCTGCCTCCAGACATAAACTCGCCCTGCAGGCGGAGAAAAAAGAAAAAAATGCGACTCGTCGGAAAATATTACTTGCGTCCATTGGTCTGTAGACCAGCTCGTGTGATATTTATATCACTTCAGCCTTTACTAAATGCTTTGATGAGAAAGCAGAAGTTTGTTGATGGCAGCTCTTCCAGGTTATCCAGCTTTATTGAGCTCACGGCGAACGGTTTTGGTCGAAACTGTTCTAGTGAGATGTTGATTCGACTCTGCAGTCACTTTAGGAGCAGTTGTTCCAGGATTTTCATCAACATTAGTTGGTTTCTTTCAGCGAGCTTCGAAGTCCTGCCGGAATTACTCTTTCTGCTGGAGGTTTTGCCCTACCAAGGAGTTTAGCTGTTCTGGTGACGGAAGCTCCTTCAAATTGAGTTCCTCAAATTTGCCCTTTTTCGAACTCAGTAAGATCACACATCTTAGCATCTATACCACCATCTGAAAAAGAAATACAAATAATCATTAAAGTTAATAAATAAAACTGTGAATCTACAATAACACCTAAACACTCCCATCAAATTTGGATGGGTATTCGTAATATAATCGCTCATTGAAATATTGGTAATAAATTTTTACTGTTCCAATTATTTTATCCAACCCCTGTATATATATATATATATATATATATATATATATATATATATATATAAAGGGGCTTTCAATAAGGTCGCTTAATTTTTAAATGTAAATAAAACAAGTTATGCGTGATATATGCACTCAATTTATTTTCAATTTGAAAGTACATTTTATGGCATTAAGTGTGAAATATGACGTTGTTCAAATATCTGCTGCGCCTTCGCTTGGTGGAACGTATTCGGGAGGCCCAATTTTCAAAGACTTTGTCGCATAAATCTGGCTGAATTTGCTGGATGGTGTTCGTTATTCTGACTTTGAAGACATCAACTGTTTGCTGATTATTCGCATAGACCTGAGATTTAAGGTAGCCCCAAAGAAAGTAGTCTAATGGCGTTAAATCGCACGATCTCGGTGGCCAGTTGACCTTCGCCGCCGCGCGAGATGACCCTGCCCTGAAATCGCTGGTGCAAAATGTCTATCGTGGCGTGCGCAGTGTGGCACGTAGCGCCGTTCTGTTGGAACCACATGTCAGTATCCATATCAGGCATATAATCTAGTTGAGGCCACAAGAAGTTGCTTATCATCGATCAGTAGGTCTCGCCGTTGACGGTTATGGCAATCCCATCTTCGTTCTCAAAATAATACGGACCGATGATTCCGTTAGACGAAAATCTGCACCAAACAGTGACTTTGTTGGGATACAATTGGTTCTGGTGTATCTCATGTGAATTGTTTTCGTCCCAAATGCAACAATTTTGCTTGTTCACAAATCCATTCATCCAAAAATGGGCCTCGTCGCTGTGGCGAGGATGGAAATCACGTGATGCGCGGAACGTTTGTCGAACGGAGCACTGAAGTTGATAATAACATTTGATGATTTGCACACGCTGGTCAACGCTATAACCTTCCATCGTGACTTACCAAGTACTGCTGAACAGTTAACAGTGAGGTTGCCAGATGTTGCTTTAACAACATGGCCACTATCCCCTGACAAAGCTCGAGGTCCTTGTTGAAAGACCCTTTATATATATATATATATATATATATATATATATATATATATATATATATATATATTAGGGTGACCCTTATTTGGCGACTTTTGAATTTCAACTGGAGCGGGCAGTCAGAATGTTCCATTTGCTCAAAAAACACAGTGTATAAAATATGTTGGGAAAAAACTTATATTTAAAGGTCGCTCAGTGAGCTTAATGTTTGACATTTTTCACAATTGTTACTCTGGTTCTTGGTTCATAACTATATTTCATACATTAAATTTTGGCTGGTATCTTAAGTAGAAGACTAATCAACACAATAGAAATAATTCATGCACAAAAACTAACTAAATAAAATTAAAATAAGGCACAAAATTAACAAGGTTTTATTAATGTTATAAACATCTGGCAGAATATGGCAACAGCTCAACACTGACCCACTACCGCTTCTGTTATGCCTTGGTGTCTAGTTGCTTGGGTGATGCTGTGAGAGATGGGCGCACTGAGTTGTTTTCCTCTCTACTACACGCAAGTACCAGAGCTAGGACAGGTAACTACCTACTTGATTCAGTCGAGCCTACTATCATTGGGAATATGCTACCATCAAGCAAACAGGTGCTTCAATACTATCTCTACCTCGATTTTAACCAGAAGATGACGACTGGGAAAGCAGCAGCGGAAACGGCCAAACTAGTGAGTACCTTCTGGGATCGCGCACGTATTTCAATGCCTAAAGTGCAGCGAGCAAGAGAGAAAGTTGTACGAAAACATGATAACTGGAAAAGTCTAAAGAAGAACAAAAATAGGAAAACAGAAAAAGAACAGAAGAACGAGAATGATTTCTTTCTGGCTCTTGATCGCCTCTTTGACATCGTTTATGAAGATGCGATGTCAATGATTACAATCGCCGAATACAAGGAGTTTATACGAGCCCAGAGGGAGAAGGGGCGCCGGGGCACAATACCAACAACACTGGACATGTCTTTTGCACGTCGAGAAAAACAATAGCAGAGGGATGGAGAGAAGAAATAACAGCGTATGAAGCGTTCTCAAGCTGAAAAGCGTAAACTGGAAGAAATCACTGAACTCGCATCCAGAACTACATCAAGTTCCAGCAGTTCCAGTCCCACTCATTTCCATCTTCAGTGTCGTGGTGCAGAAAAGGATGCTGACGGCTGTGTTGTAGGGTCATCTTCAGTCATCATACCCCCAATATAGCACACCAGGAGCTCAAAGAAAATCATGAATCCACACCTCTCAGCCGCGATGGATAGGGCTAAGATATCCGATCGTGCCGGAATTCATATACTTGCAGCAGTTGCAAAAAGCTTTGGTCATGATCCAAAAAAGTTGGCGTTAAACCGTGAGACCGGATGAAGTTTCGTGCAGAAGCCGCCAAGGAAAATAAAACTCATTCAGGCCTTTGGGCCGCTGGTTGTGCACTAGGGGGGGGAGAGGGGGGCAAAATGGTGCAGAGTACGGCAGGTGGTGGTTTCAGGACATGGCATTGCAAAGCTATTTGGAGTCCCAGTCCTTCCCAGTGGCACTGGCCAAGCAATGGCTGATGCTGTGATGACTGCTATCGAAGACTGGGGAGTAACGTATCACATTTCTGCCCTATACTCTGACACCACAGCTTTGAACACAAGGATTTCGTCAGGAGCATGTACCATAATCGAGTAATTGCTCAATCAAAGAGTAATTCACCTCTCTTGCCGTCACCCCATCTCGGAACTGGTGTGTGAGAAGGCATTTAAAGCATGCATCGGCCCTTCTTCGAGGCCTGATATTGCTCTCTTCAAGCGATTTCAGACCAAGGGGAAGGAATTGGACAAATCTCTGCATCAGCCATTCACAGAGAAAGACATACCGCCACACCTCCTTGAGCGCCCATTGTTGCTCTCTACTAAACTGGCTTGAAATGCTAAGTGTATTGCATCAAGGAATATCATCTTTAGTATTATTAATAATTTAAAACGTATGGTTAAACTCCTGTAAAGAGATCTTAACGACGCCTAAGAGCTTCAAATAAATGCTAAGTTTGCCTACTGGTGAGGTCCTAGCTCAAAAATCGGCTTGTGTTCAATGCCACGCTTCTCACGATTAGAAAGAGGCAGGTGTGAACGCTTCAGCGCTTACAGTGAGGCTGAGACCTTTTTATAAAGGTCACAATTCGAGAAGGACTGCTAAGCTGCCTCATCTTGCAAAGAAAGACTTTCTAGTATAGTTATCTCCACTTTTGTAGAAAATATAAAAGATTGACTGTTGAAGACTGGAGCAAAGTGATATTATCTAATCAAGCTCCCTTCTGCTTGTTTTGTGCTTATGGAAGATCACTAGTTATGAGAAGAAAAGGAGAACGCTTTCACGAGTCCTGTGTCATCCCCAGTTCGAAGCATCCGAACACTCTTCATGTCTGGGGTGACTTCACATTTAAGGGAACTAGAGCCCTAACAATTTACCCAAGATTAACGGCATAAACTCAAAATGTACCAAAATGTGTTTCATCAGTACCTTTTTATAACAGTTCGCACCTAATTTGGGGATGATATCTGTATTTTCCAGCATAATGGCTCATATTTTCACAAATCAAAAACAATAACAAAGTTCTTGGCTGAAAATAACATCGAATCTTTGGAACCTTGGCAAAGGAATTCACCATATTCAAACCCAATAGATCATTTGTGAGCGAGAAACAAACGCAGTTGATAAACAGATTTAATCCAATTGTGATCAGAGGCCTGTGCTTATTTAACAAAAATGGAGTAATATTAGTCAAAATATCCTCAGAAATTTATTCTCCATTATGCCGAAACGAATTGAAGTAGTCTTAAAGAACAAGGAACATCGTTATAAATATTGACTGCGTGTAATAATTGATTGTTTTATTAATAAAATGAGTTTGTGCTCTAAATCTTTGAATATTTCACCCAAAACACCCTCAAGCTATTTTTATGTAACAGAATTACATTTCCATCTTCCAGTATCCTGAGGAAGAGAATGGACTTCGAAACGTCGATTGCACAATACAGATGAATATTGCCACATAAGTCTTGGTCTTAACATTCTTTTGTATACTGTGAGTTCCAAGGAACTCTTCTATTGGATAAATTTTCCTTTTAAATAAAGGAAAATTGGGGTCATGTTTTAAATCTTTTTTTCATTTAATTCTGTTTAATTCTCTTATGCTATTCTTTCATCATTTTGCCTATAGGAAAGATTTCCCAAAGCAACGCATCGCTGCAATCTAGATGATTTATCGATTCTGATTCATCCCTGTAGTTTTTTTCTCTAAAGCTCATTCATGCTTGACCTCCGAAATCTGGCGTTGGAAGTCGACGGATTAGTTGGCATCAGATCATTTATATTTTTCTTATATATATTCTCGCAGATTAATAAATACGAATATGCTAATTTTTCATTTAGACACATAAATACTAAACACCGGGTATAGCGGAAGCAGAAGGAGTTTTAAAGTTTAAATTCATGCGTTGGCTAGATGTAGATGTAGGAGAGAGAGGGTAAGATTTACAACTTTGTTTATCTTCTTCCTTCCCTATATTTCAAACCTTAATTTCCTTGCTATTTTAATGTTCCATAAAGCTTTAAAAGCTAATCTTCCACCGTTAACATGATTTAGTTATTCCTAGCAGGCAAGGCTTTACTTTTAGTCGCGTGCGACTCTATATCTCAGTATGTCGGTCGGTCCGTCCGTCCGTCGGTCCCTATTTTTATTGTTTTAGTAATAACATTGTAACTATTCGGCCAATTCTAACGAAATTCGAAGGTCCTATGTTGCTTTACGTTCTTTTTTGAAAAGTATAATTGCCAAGGTCCTCTCATGGTTAGCTCGGGAATTATTGAAAGTTCTAAAGTTGGTAAGCTCATAAATCAGAATAAGTGAGAGCACGCAACTTTCGTCTGCAAATCTTGTTCAAAGTCTAGCCCCCGCCTGTAGGGCAAGAAGAAATAGAGTTGTGGTGTGGTCAATCATTTTAAATTGGGTATGATAGAACCAACTCACCTGCCTGTAATCCTGGAGTAGAACCACCCCAGTTAGGTGTATCCCACTTGAGGTTATGTTGCAAATGACCTTCCACTTTCTAGCTACTGCATTGACAACTACTAGAAGGTGGGGTAATAAAATTCCCATAGCCTCCACAACCTCCATCCACTCTCATCTGTCCCCCTCAGGATCGTGTCCCAGAAGGCAAGGCCCTACTTAATTGTGGTAAAGTAGACGGGGTCTTACAGGGGCTGTAAGATCAAAGGCTTTCTCCTTTAATCTCCCAAGCGGTCATAGAAACCAGAGGTCATCTGATCATGGGAAGCAATTAACATCAACAACGACATAGGTGATGAGTTCTTACATTTGATTTCCCGTTTTATTTATATATATCTTTTCCCCATTTCATTTTCCTACTGTATTGATCTTTCAAAATGAGCAATAAATTATAACTTCCAACAATTAGGCTAAGAGCTAGGAACTAATCTTTCAGAAAATACAAAGCTATCTCGCTAATTTGATTGGATTGAACGATATTTCAACAACGGTTTTATTCCCCGAAATTTGGAGGCTCATTTCTAGCTGCTTTGTTCTTTCGTTCTTCTTAGAAGGATCAGAGCATAAGGTTAGGGAGAACATTCAAAGTGTTAATTAAATTTAACCTGTTACAAACTGTATTAAAGAACTAAAGAGATACTAAATAATTACGAGTAAACTAAAAATGGCAAAATATTACAGGGATTATGATAAAAGTCGCGTTAGGTGGAAAAGAAATCAGAGGAAGTTAATATAAAATTACGCAATGGCTTCGACACTCTCCCGTAATTGGGGAGCTTGCGCTTCGCTACTACTCGCAAGATTAAAATCTAAAATCTAAAAAATAGCAGCCATGGTTAAATTTTTATGAACTTCGCCAATTATAATAACTTTAAAAAGGAACTCTAAACTAAATTTTCCCCCTTTCAAAATATCACGTGGCTAAAATATAGTTATAAAGTAGAAGATATATAAAAATAAATTTTCTGAACTTCACCATTTGTAATTCTCTGGATTTTAAAAGATTAACAAAATTTAGATTCTTATATTTATTTCGAACTTCACCATTTTGTTTTTTGATGTTATAAAAGAATTATTAGAAATAACTTTGATAAAAAACATAAGTCATAACCAAACTAAGATGAAATTATTATTCAAATACTCAAAAAAAATCCCCTTCTTAAATTATTGAGTTAGTGATGATGATATCCCTTCAAAGGTATCAAAAGTCTCCAATTACACCTTATTGGTTCCTTGAAACTTTGGATGGTTTTATAATGCCAGATGACGATTAGCCCGAGGCTTACGAGTTACTAAAGGGGAATAAGGGCAACAGACCTAAGTCGCCTCCTCTCAATTAATTCACTAATTTTGAATACTAAATTAACAACCGTATTATCTATTAAACATATCATCTAACCTTACAACCTTCAAAAATTTCTTAAACACTCTTTGAAAAGTAAAATGGTTACCGTCTGACCTAGTAATTTATAGAGTCGCGTTGCACGTGACTAAAAAGGAGTCAAACTTGTAATCGACGACTCCCTTGTACATACATATGTAGGATTCTCGACTGAGGTGAATCCATAATAACGCACAGTCACTTGATAAATATCCTATTACTTAAGGATATCATTTGCGTAGACTAAAGACCTTAGGCTCAGAGTTAGGGGTCAGCAACCTTCAGCCCGCGGGCTGGATCCAACCCCAAACTTAAAACCATATGGCCCGCAGTCCTTAAAATCGTATCAACCCGGCTTGCAAGAGCTTTTTTGATCAAATCATCTAGAATTCTAGAACAAGCACAGAAAAAACTATGCTGAACTCTGGCGGGAAGCGCTTCTCACTTCTATTTTTTAATCAGCTGTGTTACAAGCCAGGATATTTCTCCATATGTATTTAAAAGATAAAAACAAAGAAATATAAAAATATATAAAATAATAATATAATTTGATTAGTAATTATTTTCTATTTTTTCAGGTATTCTATAATTCCCGCGACACAGCGGCTGACTCCAGATGATGGCCCACCTGACGATGTGTTCCGCCTGATGATAAATGTGACCAGCCATCTGCTCATAGACATAAACCCTGGCTCCTAGGTGGAACAAGGCTACTGTTATATTGCTTCTGAGGAGAGTTCCTCATAAGCAAGTAAATTCATTCGCTGACGATACTAATCTAGGCCACATAATAAAAATGAAGATGATGGGATAGCTTGTGAAATTGCTTCCATAGAGTAATCAAATGTTGGGACGATTTTGGTTTGCAACTTAAAGTTTTAAACTGATTGTGTTTTAATTTGGAAAAAATAATCCTAAATATAAATATTGTACTGTATACAAGGTACCGAGGTCAAAGAACTAAACAAACAGTCAGATCTATTGGTGAAAATAGATATTACACTAATTTTCTAGTCATTTATTAGCAACAAGAAACAAAGAAACAAGGAATCCAGATACTATGTTAAAACTATTCTAAATCGCTGGTTAGACCTACCTTAGATTATGCCGCACTTTTTGTTCTCCATACTTAAGTTGATACATAGACTTAATAGATCAGGTATAGTTCCGCTGTACAAAAATGATATGTGGTATAGAACAGCTACACTGAGAAGAGAGGCTTAAAAACTATATGTTTTGTTTAGGTTATAGGATCAAACAGATATGGAGTGGTTGGCTAAGTAAATACGGTCACAATTTGTCTATATTAACAAGGTCTATGGTTGCAATTCTTCTTACTTGTCTCAAGTAAGAGGGCTTGCAGCTCGCGTAGATGGAGAGTGCTCTAGGAGGTTGATGTGAAGCTGGTTGGTATTTGCAGTGGAGCGTGGTGGCAGCCAACTGAGAGCTGTTGGAGTGACAATAAATCGCCTCTTCCTTGAGTGCCAGATAAATACGATACGAATGGCGTGAGATTACCACGTGTTGCAATCATGGGGTTGCCAGGAGTCACTGGTTGGACCAGAGGGAAGAGTTAGAAACGTATTATTTAACATAATTTAATGAGACGTATGGGCATTTCTGAAGAAAATTTGTGCCCTTTCACAGTAGTGACAAGGTCAAGTAGAGACAAGAAGAAGCTAAGAAAGTGTAAAATCAAAACATCGATTGGAAAATTCGCCTTCAGCAACCGCGTCGTTCAAGTATGGTACTCTACCGCAAGAAGTTGTCAGTGCATCAACTACACGTCATGAAGAAAATAACAGGATAAATTTGTAATGAAAATAAAATAAAATTATTCAGGAAATATTTACTAATTTATAAATGGCAGTATAATTTTAAATAAGATCTGAAAAATTAACTAATAATGCAAATAAGTAGTATATTATTAACAGGGCCTAACCAGTATAACTTAAAAAATTCCATGTGGCTGCTAATACGTTGTATATTTTGTTTCTTTGAATTTCCAGACCCCTTTGAGCGGGGAGTCTAATTGATGGAACAAATGGGTGTAGTCATTAAACCCAGATAAATGTGGGTTGATCAAGAGTACGAAAGCGTGTGCTTCTACTTTCTCATTAAAGCAAAACCTTCTACCCATGAAATAAGACTAAAATAATACCAGAAGGCAAAAATGGCCCTAAGTAATTGCCACTACTCCAAATGCTAGTAGTAGTACGAACCTAGAGGTTTACCATTGTTTAAATTATTCCAAACCAGGATAAAATTCCCAAGTGCTACGATCTAAATTCATGCATTAACTGTTTACGCTCTGACCATGATAACCAAAATTACCATTCTAAATATGATTCTTCAACCTGCAGGTAGGCATCACAACAGCCTGTGTCGCATTTGACAAAGAAAAATAGACTGTAAATGAAATTGTTTTAATTTTCATTTTTAATTCTGGTTTTGCTTTACCCGTTATACAAGATCAAATTTGCTTAAAATGATGTACGAACGTCAAGGAATATTTGACCAAGGGTCACAGAGCCTTTTCTAAATAAGGAGTTGGTAAAAAAATTGAGTTTATCAGTTGTCTGTGAGTTAAAAATGCGATATGTGGAAAGGGATCGCTAAAATGATAAGGTAAAGTGTTAGTTCAGGTGAATATGGACCAATAAATCGATACTGGCAAAGGCGTTTGTCTTAGAGAAATTACCATGTAGTCTCCGTATGTTGGGATAAAGAAGAACAAGGATAAGTTCGAGTAACAAAACTTAAAAATTGCGTATTCTTCTATGGCAGATGCTGTTAATGGAATTTCCATTTGAGTAGGGGAGGATTCTTATTTCAAATTCATTAATGGAAGATATGAGAAAAATAAGGTACGATTTCTTAATCAAAGAAAATCAGTTTTGATTTTGGGTTTTGTGACCTAAGCGATCTAGAACAGCTTTATGGTGACTAAAATTTAGTACACACAACAGTTTGAGCTAATTTCTCTAAAACTTTCTTTTATGCATATATTTTAAAATAGGCCTATTATAGGAGTTGATGTGGAAATAGCAATCAAGTTTAAATGAAGATAGCCTACTCGTATACCTGAAGGTAGGTTCCGCACGAGAGCATGAGGTAGATTATCTTCATTAATCTGTATTAGCATAGTACTTGTAAATCCTCTTTAAAGATGGGGCTAAAGATTTTTTAAGTTTTCTATAGGCATTCTACTCGTACATATTCACAAGTCCAAAGTTGTTTTTTTTTTTAATTTACTTTCAATCTATTCTATATTCCTAACTGAATTGTCTGTCGCTATTTTTTATAAGCACGCAAAAGAGGATTTTCATTTATTAGCGATTTAAAGTAGTATTTTTCAAGGCATAACGCTATGATTTGACCCTGCTTATGATATCATAAGCCTCGGGAAAAAAAGTGTTTTTATTGCACCTATTCAAGGAATACATATTTCCAACGATAATGCTAATTTAACTATGATTTCGAAGGTTAGGTAGAGTTTGTTATTTAAATACGGGATCAAGTAAAGATAGTGCTTCCCATTTTACTAAGTAAAGATATCCCTCCCAAAGTTACACTACTAAAGCTAATCCCTCCCAAGGCTAAAAAATAAAAAAATAACTGCTAAAAAAATTATTTAGGAACAGGTTTGTTAGAAAGTTTATTTTAAAACAATTAAAAATTGTAAACTTTGTAAAACTCTAAGAAATTAAATTTTAATAACTTAATTACAACGGTATTGGCTGACAATCGTATCGCAAAAATCATTGAAAACATTGTATTTATGTCTTTCAAGCCACATAAATTCCTGTAGATAAGAGTTTAGCATTTCTCTCTTACATCCTCGCATGCGTTTAATTCTTAGTTTATGTTTATTCCAGTTTTGGAATATTTTTCACTATAAAGTATTACGGACACCCACCTCTCTTCTTTTCCTATCCGGCTCCTTACCTCTTTGACACGGTGTTTTCATTTAATCTATGTGGAGAGCACCGATACAAAAAGCGGAGGTGAAGACGGAGCCGGCTGGCAGAAGGAAGAAGAACGGAAGATTACGTTGCGTAGTTCAAACGAACATTGAAGGTATTCTAGCGAAAGGAAGAATTCTTCGACAAGCGGCCTATTACATTCTTTTTCTGAGGTGGGTGTCGTCGTTATTCTTTCTTTATATAGCAGTTAACTTCAATTAACCAAACAGTAGCTTTAAAATGACGAGGTCCTGAACTCGTATAACTCCCATTTTACCAAGTAAAGGTCACCCCTCCCCCCACCACCAATTGATCTTTACTTGATCCGAAACACGTTTAGTTTTAATCTTTAGAATTAGTAAAAGTGGAAAAGATGATATTTTACTTACCTTTTGGGAATTGAAGGCGAAAATTATTGAGAAGGATTGTACACCGATGCATCGAGACAGAGTAAATGGTGAAACCACCTCTTTGCGGAAAATACAAACAAGATATTCGCCAAGATACTGATTATCATCACCTTTAGGTAAGACGCTAATTTAACTATGATGTAGAAGATTATGGGTAGTAGGTTATTTAATTTCCTTTAGTTCTGGTAATTATACAGATTCACGACTAATATTCACGCGAGAACACAATCACCATGTATCCCGAAGATAAGCTATTTTGAACTGAAGCCTATGTGACTGCAAGTTCGCTAGAATAGGTTTCTTGTTTGCTTCCTCTGTGGGGACCAAAAAGCATACAAAACCTGAAAGAAATTAGTAAAAACAAACTAAAGGAACCCATATAAATAAACTAAACTAAAATTAATTAAAACACTAATCCCCCCTCCCCTACACATACACACCTAAACCTAGTCTTAGGCATTTAGACTAATATATTCTGGATTTGATTTTCGAGTCTTTTCAAATCTATACCAAACTGTCTTCGATTGCGTTGGATTTGTTAATCTGCAGGAATACCTTTCTATGGTTAAGGATGCCATAAATCTTAATAGCTCCCTTGTGATTGTTCGTTAAAGAGTTGCCTATTCTTATTTAATGTCTTCATAATTCAACTAATTAAAAAAATAGCAGCAGTATTTCTGGTTTGGTAACAAATGGCATTTAGTTTGAGAATTTGGTTTGTGCTTTTCCTAAATGGCAGAATAAGATCGATTTAGTTAAGGTATGAGACAATCCTCTTTCGATCAAGATATGCCACTTCCACCTCCATTAATCATCCTTCGAGGGAAGATAGTAATTTAGATAAGGAGCATAAGAAGATCCTTAGCTTAGCTGGGGATAATGGAGGGAACTTGTATCTCTCAAATCCGAATATTTATTTAACAGGTTTTTGGGTTTATGGCTTCTATTTATGACTCCTTGTTGTTTACTCTTGGTGAACAATGAACTCGTTTTTTTATGAAGAGCTAATGCCCGAAAAAATCGATCGTGATAAAATCATTGAACCGGTTTCTAATTTTCAGGAGGATCAGTTAATGCCCAAATTAAGTTAGTCTTAATATTTTATTTAGAGTCAAAGACTCCTATCAAACAATTTTGAGTTATATTGCTTTATTGATGCCAGCTCTTAGCTATTTAGAGTGGTTATATATCACGGATGGATTTCATTTTCAAGTCTATCCTATATTTCTGCCAGATGACTATTATTGGAAATAAAGAGGCTCTTCGTCAGCTCTAGGATAATTTTTTCCTATGGACGGAGGTATAAATAGTGCTTTAATGGCTCATGTCTAAGTCGCGCGATAAATCATATGTAAAGGCCATGGCTGGAGAAATTAGATCTTTCACCCATGGTTACGAATGGCGTCACGTTAAGTGATATCTCAACTATTGGGACATGGTGACTCGGGATATAAAAACAAATAGGATTGTCGTAGAATGACTCCCGACGATACCATATATATCACTATTCGTTGAGGGAACTTCCTTAATTATCTTTAGAGTGCGTTAATTGTCTGGCGGCCGATATTATGTATCTTCGATATGCTTAAGAAGTGGAACTGAGCTCAAGGATAATAATATTGCTATCATTAATAAAATAGAGTTTTATTAATAATAACTACCAACAAACACAAGAAGGAAAATATTGACATAAACAGAGAATTGAAAGGGTCATGGGGGCTCGGCTAATCCGAGGATTTAAAGGATTTAAAAAAGGTAAAACAAATATAGAGTTAAAGAGATGGGATGGTTCGATAAACCATTTAAAGCACAGGATAGAATTGACAAAAGGGTTAAGTACTCAAAGGTGACGTTTGGCTTACGTAACTTTTGCACTAGTGGTGCAGTGGAAGGTGGCGCAAAGGAGTTTCGGTCCGCTGGCGAGTTCCAGCCGAAGGGGGGGGGGGATAAAAGGATCCTGACGAGGCGTCTTGGGAAGGAGAACCGTTTCTCGACGAACGGCTTGAAGAACAATGGCTGTTCTAGGTTGTTCTCTTCTGAACAAAGGGGGGGATGAGAACCGTCTCTTGTCTACGGGCTCAAGAACAATGGCTGTTCTAATGTTGTTCTCCTCTGAACAACAGGGGGGGGGGGGGGTGAGAACCGTTTCTTGGCGAAGGGCTCAAAACGAACAATGGCTGTTCTAATGCTGTTCTCCTTTGAACAACAAGGGGGGGGGATGAGAACAGTTTCTTGGCGAAGTTCTCAAAACGAACAATGGCTGTTCTAATGCTGTTCTCCTTTGAACAACAGGGGGGGGGGGGGATGAGAAAAGTTTCTTGGCGAAGGGCTCAAAACGAACAATGGCTGTTCTAATGCTGTTCTTCCTTTGAACAACAGGGGGGGGGGGATGAGAACCGTTTCTTGGCGAAGGGCTCAAAACGAACAATGGCTGTTCTAATGCTGCTCTTCCTTTGAACAACAGGGGGGGGGGGGGATGAGAACCGTTTCTTGGCGAAGGGCTCAAAACGAACAATGGCTGTTCTAATGCTGTTCTCCTTTGAACAACAGGGGGGGAAACCTTGGGGACCCCGCGTCACGGAAGGCTCGAACCTTTGGCACTCAAGGAATATTGTCCTCCTTCTGGACAAGTGAGGGTGAATCTCGAGGTCGAGGTCCCTTGGCGCACAAAGGGAGAGAGGGTCGTGGTGATGTTTCGCGACGAAAATCTGGATCTCCAATCTGATCTTAGTGGTAAAGTTTCCATATAAATAGCCAGGACATCTCCTTGGCGTGGGGGACAATGGAGTGGAAGCTTGGAGGGAACGCACAGCCGGGCCGGAGAACAATGCCTTATCTGCTCATAAGCCTAACTCAATCTGGCGAGGTCGGCGTATGGGGGCAAACGGGGGGACGATAACCTCCTTGTTTAAACATTGACATCCGGTAGCTGTGATAAGACTCCAAGCCTCGAATCGAAAATGCACGTGGGCAGCATCGTGGTTTTAAATAATATGGGATAGGAGTTGAAATTAACGCAGCTTCAACTCGTTCTATCACACCCCTCCATTCCAGGGGAAGTTGTCACTTCGAAAAAAAAGAGAGAAGGGACAACGATAGAGCTCCGTTGTGGGGAACTCGTTTTCTTGTACCAACCGTACCTTCCTGCACCTAACTAGTATTACCTCAATACATATGATTATTTTGATCTTTAGATTACAGGGAAAAATAACCTTTAATACAACTTAATCAAAGAAAAAAAAAGGGCATGGAACAATGAAATGATATAAAATTAGTACATACGGGACAAAATAATTTATACGTAAATTAATGGGTACAAATATATATACATACAAAAAATTAGACATTGAGCGTTACAAAAGTCAGACATATACATTAATTAATTATATTATAAGACAATCTTAATTTAAGTCGTACAAGACGGTATATACCTACAGGGAGATACTAATCCTATGAATACACTTACTCTACGCTATTCGGTAACGCATTCCTACTGAGTGCGTCAGCGACCTGGTTATCGGAACCTTTTATCTAATTTATTTTAAACTGATACTCTTGCAAGAGTAAACTCCAGCGCATGATGCGGCCGTTTGAGTGTCTCACATTCCTAATATAGGCTAACGGACGGTGGTCGGTTCCTATTTGAAATTCTTTACCTATCAAGTACATCTTGAATTTGTCTATGACCCAGATAATTGATAGAGCTTTCTTTTCTCTAGTGGCATATCTCTCTTCGCGTGGTAATAGTTGACGACTAGCATATGCAACTGGATGACTCGTTCCGTCATCCACGTATTGAAGGAGTACACCTCCAATGCCCTCGTTGCTCACGTCGGTCTTAACCCCAAAGGATTTTTCCGGGTTGGGCAACTTTAAAATGGGGGCAGAAATGAACTTACTCTTGAGCTGATTAAAATGGGAAACAGCGACATCATTCCAACGTAAACGATCGGGAAAATTCTTTTTTTGAAGGGGGCATAGGGGGGCCGAAATTGCAACAAAATTCGGAACAAATCGCTGATAGGGAGAAGCTGATCCTAGGAACGATCTTAATGGCTTCTTTGTAATTGGGAGGGGCATGTCGGCGATTGCCTTAATCTTGTGCTCTTTGGGACCTAACTTGCTTTGTCCTATTTTGAAACCCGAATATTTAATGGGTTCGTGGGCAAAATGGCATTTGCGGGGGCCAATGGTGAGGCCATTTTCGCGCAGACGCTCGAAAAGAGCTAATAGGGCGGGTAAATGGTGACTCCATTTAATTAGTTCTTGTAGCTGACTCTTCTGACGTGGTGTCAGCTGCGCGTCACTATCCAGGTCAGAGGGTTCCAAAGACTCGCCTGGTAGGGAAGGAGGAGGGTAATCGGCATCAGGTTGGATGCACACTGTCTGGATTACATTAAGGGACTCCGCGGGGCAATCCTCTTCAAGCGCCGATGCTTCGTCCAGTTCTACGAAGGTATCTCCATGGGCGCGTTGGGGGTTCTTTTTTTCTTGGGGTCCAGGGACAGTCTCCGTGTCCTTGTCTGGGGCCTTATCACCTAAGGGTGTTAGTGATTCACACTCCTTTTGTGCCTTCCTAAAGTCCTGGTTAAAGGTTTCCGAGAAATCGGACGGTATCGGGGTTCTGATGGGGACGGGCTCCAGGGCTTCTTTCTTATCTCGGCCTCGAGGAAGGGCGGCCTGAAACGCAGGGTCGAAACTTACTTGGGGGCTCTGTCCTATAAGTACGGAACAGAATTGTATGGGTGCTACAATGACTTTAGCCCAGCCATTATAATATTGACACTGCAGGTAACATCTAACGACGGGGAATTGGTTCTCCCGCCCAAGGTAGTCATGTACCACCGCAAATTTTTCGTGGTTAGAGGCCACTGGGAGGAGTTCGTCGGACACGATGAAACACGTACATCCTGTGTCCCTGACGAGAGTCGATACTCGGCAGCTGTCCACGCTGCCCTCCTCATATTTCAAAGTTCCCGATGAACTTTTATCAAAAACAAAATTTACCTGGTGGCCTGACGGAGGGGAAGAAGTTTCTGCTTGGGTCTGCACCACCGGGGGATCCGGGGTTGTATTAATCTGGTGAACTTGGTGGGCTGGTCCGCTTTTAAGCCTAGAATTTTGGGGGCAATTCTAGCTCATGTGGTTTTCTACACCACAGGTGAAGCATATGGTTGGTCGCTTCGGGAAGAGAGATGGAGGAGAAGTCTTAACGGGAGGTTTGGAGTCCCGTTGTTGGTTTTGGGGAAAGAAGTTTGGGGGTTTTACGGAGCTCGGAAACTTTGTCAGATTTCCTGGGAAGGGGCGCGAATCCTTCCTTCTTTCTTCTCGTTGGATTTCTCTTTCTCGTTCTTCTCGTTGTATTTATCTTTCTCGTTCTTCTCGTTGTATTTCTCTTTCTCGTTCCTCTCGTTGTTTTTCTCTTTCTCGTTCTTCTCGTTGTATTTTTCTTTCTCGTTCTTCTCGTTGTATTTTTCTTTCTCGTTCTTCTCGTTGTATTTCTCTTTCTCGTTCCTCTCGTTGTTTTTCTCTTTCTCGTTCTTCTCGTTGTATTTTTCTTTCTCGTTCTTCTCGTTGTATTTCTCTTTCTCGTTCCTCTCGTTGTTTTTCTCTTTCTCGTTCTTCTCGTTGTATTTTTCTTTCTCGTTCTTCTCGTTGTATTTCTCTTTCTCGTTCCTCTCGTTGTATTTCTCTTTCTCGTTCTTCTCGTCGGATTACTCTTTCTCGTTCTTCTCGTTGTATTTCTCTTTCTCGTTCTTCCTTTTTTCTTTGAAATTTTGCTTCAATCCGAGCTAAATTAATCTGATGGTGAAGGTCCACTTGTCTTATCCATTCCTCTCTTATGTACTTAATTAGTTCTTTTCCGGAAAGTCCCAAGGATTCTCCTTGCGCTTTAAAGATTTCGAACGGAGTCATCTTTGCACTTGGGGGCGCACTAGTCAACCAACTAAAATTCCTTGCAACAAGAATTATGCCTCTATAGAATTAGCCTACCTAAATATGGGCACTGACCTATTCGTACTTGGTTTCTCAATCTGAAATATCCACTGACTAAAATCACAAAAAAAACACAAACAAATTATTATAACCGTTCCTTGAGCTACTCCAGCTTCTTAAGTTTAAAAAAAGGGGATAGCAATCGTTAAAACAAAAGGGAACTGCTATATTTTATTATTATAACGATTAACACTATGCTTTACTCTACTGAGACCAGTGTTTGCAAAGATATAGCGTTAAACCCCACACACCTTATACCAAATTTAAATAGTATATATATATATGTCGTAGAATGACTCCCGACGATACCATATATATCACTATTCGTTGAGGGAACTTCCTTAATTTTCTTTAGAGTGCGTTAATTGTCTGGCGGCCGATATTATGTATCTTCGATATGCTTAAGAAGTGGAACTGAGCTCAAGGATAATAATATTGCTATCATTAATAAAATAGAGTTTTATTAATAATAACTACCAACAAACACAAGAAGGAAAATATTGACATAAACAGAGAATTGAAAGGGTCATGGGGGCTCGGCTAATCCGAGGATTTAAAGGATTTAAAAAAGGTAAAACAAATATAGAGTTAAAGAGATGGGATGGTTCGATAAACCATTTAAAGCACAGGATAGAATTGACAAAAGGGTTAAGTACTCAAAGGTGACGTTTGGCTTACGTAACTTTTGCACTAGTGGTGCAGTGGAAGGTGGCGCAAAGGAGTTTCGGTCCGCTGGCGAGTTCCAGCCGAAGGGGGGGGATAAAAGGATCCTGACGAGGCGTCTTGGGAAGGAGAACCGTTTCTCGACGAACGGCTTGAAGAACAATGGCTGTTCTAGGTTGTTCTCTTCTGAACAAAGGGGGGGATGAGAACCGTCTCTTGTCTACGGGCTCAAGAACAATGGCTGTTCTAATGTTGTTCTCCTCTGAACAACAGGGGGGGGGGGGTGAGAACCGTTTCTTGGCGAAGAGCTCAAAACGAACAATGGCTGTTCTAATGCTGTTCTCCTTTGAACAACAGGGGGGGATGAGAACCGTTTCTTGGCGAAGTTCTCAAAACGAACAATGGCTGTTCTAATGCTGTTCTCCTTTGAACAACAGGGGGGGGGATGAGAACCGTTTCTTGGCGAAGGGCTCAAAACGAACAATGGCTGTTCTAATGCTGCTCTTCCTTTGAACAACAGGGGGGGGGGATGAGAACCGTTTCTTGGCGAAGGGCTCAAAACGAACAATGGCTGTTCTAATGCTGTTCTCCTTTGAACAACAGGGGGGGAAACCTTGGGGACCCCGCGTCATGGAAGGCTCGAACCTTTGGCACTCAAGGAATATTGTCCTCCTTCTGGACAAGTGATGGTGAATCTCGAGGTCGAGGTCCCTTGGCGCACAAAGGGAGAGAGGGTCGTGGTGATGTTTCGCGACGAAAATCTGGATCTTTAATCTGATCTTAGTGGTAAAGTTTCCATATAAATAGCCAGGACATCTCCTTGGCGTGGGGGACAATGGAGTGGAAGCTTGGAGGGAACGCACAGCCGGGCCGGAGAACAATGCCTTATCTGCTCATAAGCCTAACTCAATCTGGCGAGGTCGGCGTATGGGGGCGAACGGGGGGACGATAACCTCCTTGTTTAAACATTGACATCCGGTAGCTGTGATAAGACTCCAAGCCTCGAATCGAAGATGCACGTGGGCAGCATCGTGGTTTTAAATAATATGGGATAGGAGTTGAAATTAACGCAGCTTCAACTCGTTCTATCACAAGGATGAAGAGCTTTGTATGGCGACTGGGATCAAGTGTATTTTAGATATGGAGTGGTAATGCAGAAACGAATTATTGGCTAAACAAGGTTAAAAAAGAGAAATTGGGGTGGGGGGGGGGGCGTATTCCTTAGGCTAAATTCGTTTTAGTGGAATAGTTTAATTACCTACAATTCCTTAATCAGTTGAAATCGGCGTTTGAACCTTTCTAATCTCTCATGCAGCACCAGATTTCCAGTTTTGATGTCTGGAGATCATCACATGGCTAGACTACTGATTCTATCTTTCCATTATATGCATATGCAAGTCAATTGGGTACGGCGTTGGTCCGCTAACGTACCTCGGCACCGGGTTCAATCTCGGCAAGAGCGGACAGAAACGTCAGCTCACGTAAGGATCTGGCTACCAATGGGTGGACGCGCCGTGATTCAGCCCTGTACTGGGGTCGGTAGATCTTACCCTTCTCGTCACACACTTAGCTAATTACCATACTGCTTTCTTTCCTCTTCCCTTTTGGCAGAGCAACATAACACACACATATACAGTATCTGTTCTAAATAATCCTATCGATGGGTATCTATATCCACATACCTCTGACGCGGAACAGGTTCATCTGCCCCGGGTTGACGAAGGTTCCACCTGAACTTTGTTTAGTGTCAAAACACACTTCCTGGCACCTTTCCACCCAAAATGACCGGCCCCTTTTGCCCTCAGGCTCACCAGCTTCAAGATGCAGGAAAAGAATCACAGAAACCTGGACCTTCCTTGGAAACGTCAAAGTCATTTAATGATAGTGTCCTTCACGTAAGAACATCCAGGACGAGGCCTATTGAAAACCACGTGAACAACTCCCTTTTGTTCGGTTGCAGCTGAAAAATAGTTCAAACCTGTTAGGACATCGATTGTTTTGTACATTATAAATATCGAAATATAGTAACTTAGATATTTTGTGACGTTCATCATAATTAGTTGTACCTTGTTCTTGCTATGCTGGAGTCTTTCATTCCTCGTTGCTTGCTGCAAGGATCTTATCTCAAAAATCGTGTCATGGCCAGATGCATGACCTTTCCGCTGTCTTTTGATCTGCGTATAAATTTATATCCTCACATTTCTTCTGTCTGAATAATACTCGTAGTCTGTTCTTAATTTCTTGAATTGCATCTGGAGCTCTTATATCAAAGAAGCTGCCTAATTCGAGCAAAAAATGCTCCTTTTTTCTTCAGAGTTATTTGTTCTTTTGCTTTTCACGAGAGCACGGTGTTTCTTATGTCGTTTAATGAAGAGCTTCATTGCGTTATACTTTCGCATTATCTTGATCCTCGCCATCTGCCAGAATGGGATAATAGATTCAATTGTTTCATATGCAAGGTCTTGAACTTTGGGCTTTCCTTCATTTTCCACTAAATTCTGAAGATTAGGGAAATTTGGAACGTCTGTCTGTTGGTGGGAAACTGGGAACTACTGATAAAAACTGAAGGGCATCCCACCAGAAAAGTTTCAGGAGAGATCTAGTGGATGGTCCAGTTGACACCTACCTGTGGACAGTACTTGGAAGTTCTTAGGTATTAACTGCGCACCCACGGAGCCCCCTCATTTCCTTGCTTAATGCCATTGTGGAGGTGTAACTTGTAGATGTTTTTCTAGATTATCATTGACCTTCCTTTTCTTCTAAAAATGAGAGATAATTATTATTTATTTATTATAATTTATCTATTTTATATTTTTTAATTTGCTGCTCTATCTTGTCTAGAGCAAACTTTATAGTAAAAATCAGGATTCTAGGGACCGCGGAACTGATTCTTTTGGCCTATTTCAAGGCAAATATTTTAAAGCTCTATGCGTCACAGTCTCACGCGTTTTTAGATTCATACAAATAAGGAAGTTTTGAAAATAGGCCTTTAAATAGTATATTGTAATATTGATTTTTGAAAAATGATTATCAAAGTTAAGATGATAGAAATTAACTTCTTGCTAATATAGAAGCTACGCATATATATATTTTCCTCAATTTTGCCTCTATATTTTAATCAGTATAACGCATTCCTAAATTGGAAAGCAAAAAGATTTTACCACAAAAATCTGAGGAATTAAATGCATCTTTGGCAATGAACTAAATTAATATCTGTTTAATTTTCTTGGACTCATGTTCGCATTGGTGCGACTAAAGGAAAATTCCTTGCATGGCTAAGAGAGATCTGAACAGATTCGTGAATTCGAGACGAATTTGATTTCCTTTCGTACGAGCGGGTGATACAAGCGGATACTCGTATATTCATTAAACCTAACCCTGGAATTCCATTACTAACCCTACACGCAATAGCTACTAATACTGAGGGATGGTAGGTTTAAATTAAACGGGGAGATAGACTGACATAAATGTACATAAAAACGAGAACAACGAAAAATGAAAATAAAACATTTGTGTGGACGTGATACTATTTTCACGATATCCTTACTTCTAACCGAGATTTGTTTATTTTTCCCACTTTCCTAGGCCAAAGAGGCTCCAGACGGTTTCAGTCTTGGACAATACATTGAACTGACAATAATTCTTTCGTCAGAAACGCTCACATACTCCTAGAGATGTATCAGACTTTACAGATATCGCATATTTCGGTCACATTCTGGCGTCTCTCTATTGAGCTAAATAAACGAAGAAAATTTCTGCAACGCAATGGAAGATATCGGTGACAAATCTTATAAAATACGCAAATATCTCAGCTTACTGTCAAACAGACAAAAGTAATAGAAAGAGAAAGAGAAAAGTTATTAAAAGGCGAAACTAAATGTGAAATAAGGAAAGCATACTAAAAACTAAGACCTAAAGCCAAATACGAGAGAGCTGAAATTCAAGCCAAATACCACAATTTATTCATATATTTTCCCCCTACAAAAATTAATCTAAAGCCACTAATATTTCCTCCCCAGAAAATCTTTGAAAAGAAGTTTACATGAAAGAAGTAAAGTGAAAATGTAGGAAAATAAATAGACCGAGTATCCAAAAGAAGAGACTAATTTAAGCTCCGGAGGGGAAGAGTGTGTTACTACCCAGAACTTTTCCCATTCCGTAACGGAGGCAAAAAATCCATACGAATAAATGAGGAATCGCTAGAAAATATTAAGGCAAATAAAATCTGTGATGTATTTTTTATGATATCAGTCAAAGCTGGCCAAATTACCTAATGTGAGAACCACATGTATTCATTTTTAAACCACTATTTTTTTTATTATTTACTTAAAAAAATGGCTCAGTCCTCATAAGACCATGATACACACATTAAAGGGCTAAGAGCCGCATGTTGTTCACGAGCTGCGATTCAGCCTGCCATGGTACAGTTGTCAAGTGTAAAGAAGGATACTTAAGTGCGCTCCGGTACAGAGGCCGGAACACAGGTCTTCCCTTACCTTATTTCTTCTTATATTCTCTTCTTTTACCTTCTCTTACGTTATGACACATTGTATTTTAATTATACAAAGAAAGAAGACGTGAATCAAGAGACGCGATTTCGGTTGAGTGCTGAAAGGTCAAGTCTGGACCTCATACTCCATATTCCTTTTAATTACTCAGATTTTAACAAGTGTTTTCCCAGGTTTGGTTGGTTTTTAGCATTCTTTTCTTTGTTGATTTGTATATCATAATTATTTTATTTCCGTGGAATACATTTTTGTGTGTTTTGTGTCTTTAGCGTTAGTTCCTGACTTCTGTAGAACACAAAAAGGGGGGTAAATAAAGCCCTCTAAAATTAATTTTAATAAAAATTAATTAAATCTGCGTATGAGGTGATTTAAAGGTAATCAGCCCATCTTTCTTACGTTCATCCCTCATAAAAAAAAATAGTAAACCCAAGATTAAGAGGAGTATTTATTTTCAAAGGTGCTTTTTGTTTAAGACTTTAACGATGCTAAACTATAGCAAAGTTAAAATTGGAGAAGATAAAAAAACAACAATTGAGGTTCCTACCTTATGCTCCTCCGTCTTCTTTGAGTTTCCAGCCCAGGTCGATTTCTTCCTCCGTCCACGGCTAGTCTGCTATGTGAAGTTTCTTGCCTCGCCACTTTTCTTGACAGCTGAAGGCTTGATTATAGATAGCTCCGTTGGTACCGAAAATAAAATCATCGAATGTTAATCTTGCTTTTACCCAATGAGGTAATTTTAGACCTAAGTAAATAATTACGGACGGCTCATCTTAGCACTTCTTGCTCGAATGAAAATTGTGAGCGACGTTTCCTCTCTATCAGATTTTGAGAGCAAGATACCCATAAGGATTCCGTCCAATTGTTGGTTGGTTGGTTTTAAGTAAATTTAAATAAAATTATTCTCCGAATCTTGTGATTTTATTTATTAAATTTATCAAATTTATTAATTAAATTTATTCATTAAATCTATGAAATTTATTTATAAAATAAATTTTAAATATATTTCTATTTTTATAGAAAATAGTCTACAGGTAGTACTATACTCATTGTTTTGGAGAATATCATATATTCTTTTGCTATGTTCTACTATGAACACATGCCGACACATGCCAATATATACCTCCCAATCCTTCTTTCGATGTTCCTAAAGACTTAAAATATTTTATCCTTCTCGAAATGGGTCCCATTAATAGAGAATTCAGAAGAAAGTTTTCTAAATTATTTAAACGCTATTGTAACCATACAATTTCGAATTAGTATTTGTTAACAAACTCAATATTGGTAGTTGGTTCAGTCAAAAGGACAAACCTCCTCTAGGGATGCGCAGTCGTGTTGTTTACGAATTCACTTGTCCTCGGTGTCTCCAAGGAAGATACATAGACAGCACGATTTGCTTCCTGAGAGCAAGGTTCTCCTCACACATTGGCATCAGCGCCTGTACTGGAAAACCACTTAATCGTAAAGAACCATCCCCTATCAGAGCACATGCAATCAAATGCAACGCGGATATAACTTTAGATAATTTTACAATAATAGATCAAGATAACAATGAACAAAGCTTAAGAATACTAGAGTCCCTTTATATTAAATCCCGTGCCCCTAGTCTTAATTGTGACTCGTCCGCTGCTCCCCTACTTATGACATAACTCTACTACCAATACAATCTTACCTATGTTCACTTCAATTCTCCCTTCTCCACTTCTCTCTGGAGTCAGACCAACAATGGTAAGTGTTTTGATGGTTCTCCCTTATATTTCTCTATGATTCTTGATATTCTAACTCATTATAAATTATGTATTTTCTTAGGTTTTGTATTATAGGAAAAAGGTCTCTTTTATTGTAGATATTTGTCAACACTTTTAATATTCTAATTTCTAGGCAGATTTTTTAATATAATTTATTGTAAATTATGTATTCCTTTATATCATAGAACCCGAAGATGAGCGGACAGCTCGAAACGTTGTTTATACCCAATAAAAGAAGATGAATTTTTCCGCATTCTATATACTCTCAAATCCTGGTGAAATGATGTTATATATATATATATATATATATATATATATATATATATATATACGTGTGAATTTGGGCAGTATATTTTCATTATATCATGTTTTATTAAAAGCGACCGCTAGTTCCTGAATTATTAATTATTTTTTTCAATCTTCTCGATTTGTCTTATTTTCGCCTTTTCATCGGAGACTGATCTTTGTTATTTTGCCAAAAGTAGAAGTAAATTAATGTAATTTAGCACTTTCTTTAATTTATCTGACGCGTTTCGATACATCGAGTACCATATTCAGAGTTACAATTGGGAATTATTACACTGTATTCATTTTATATATGTTACAAAATGTATTAACAAAATTACGAAGAAGCTATACACGTATAGGCAGGTTGGATCCAGATGATAAAAGGTAGGAGAAGTAGGTAGCCAGAGATTGGGGTGGGGGGGGATTTAGTTGCTTGCCAGAGGGGATTAGTGGCTAGGGGCAGCTCTGAGTACACCTGTTCCTCTGTTTGCTTTTCTTGCGCTGGGCAGGACTTCATTGGAGTTAGAATGTATGTTCAAATTCGGTTGCTTCTCTCGGATATCTATAGCTTCAATGAAGAGTAGTTGGGGCCTGTTAGGAGCAGTCTAAAATGTTGGTGCTTTCTTCTATCATTTTTCGGTTGAGGCATGTTCCGTGTACTTCTTGTGTATGTTTTTAAGTTGAACCATTGTTCAAATAATATGAAATTCTTCTTGAGAGAGTGGTTTAGGTCATGCCAATATACGAGTTAGGTAGGAGCTGAAAGTCTCTAAGTTTACATGTGTATTCGTATATCAGATGTATCCTTTGTTTCGGTTGTAGCGTGGGATTGGGGTTATTTTTCATGACGAGGGTTGAAGATTTGCTCGTTGATAACACAATTATTGAAAGAAAAGAGGTTAATAAAGCGAGGCTTAACATCTTAGAAGCCATATTAATAAATGAGGATAAGCTGGCCATCAACAGTCAAGCGACAAGCTGGAATCGCACATTAATACTATTTTAAAAATTCCACTCACAGGAGTGGCTCATTTCCTCTAAGGTTACGCTTAACCAAGGCGGAATAAGTACCCCTTAAAAAATGTTTTCTTCCCACTTTCTGCCAGATCCTCACTCGGTGAAAGAGGCAAAAACATTTCAAAACGCTCCGAAGATGATCGAATAAGATCGAAAGCTTAGCGATTTAGTTTGGTTTTTACCAAACACATTCATTTAAAAAAGAGATGATTACTGGACAAGTAATCCACCATCTACAAGATGGAATTAAAAAGGTAGTTAGAAGAAGAGAAAGTTGCCAAAGGAAATTAATTAAGGCAAAATACACAATGGTCTTCAACAAAATTTGCATATATATATATATATATATATATATATATATATATATATATATATATATATATATATATGTATATGTATAATGTATCTAAACAAAAGCATTGTTACCTAGTGTAATCCAAAGAAAAAAGTAAGGTAGGTGTTGAAGAAGCGATTATGTGTCTTCGTGGTTCACGCCTTGGTAGATTTGAACATCTTTGGGGGATTTAAGAAATGTGAGAATGTTAGAAAGCGACTAAGTTGTGCGATCGTAATAAAAATAATAATAATATAAGGACAACTAATTATAATTACCTGTCTCCATGCCATTTGGTGGAAACAAAAGTTTATAATATGGTAGATAGAATCAGAAAACTATCCTTGTCTTCCCATACACACTGGTAAGGACTTCAGCTTCTTCACTCCATTTTACCCTCGAAGTCTTTGTTGGAAACTTGAGATGAAATGTTTCTTCCAGTTTTAATGTATTTTTTCTTACCTAAAATCTTCCAAGCAGAACACTCCACAACTCTTTTCAACCAACATTTCTGTGTAACATATTACAAACAGTCGTAACCACATTTTTACTAATATCTTTGGGCATCTACACACTACAAATACTACTAAGCTACGCTCTCAACGTTAGCTCATACACCATATGTCTCTATAAAAACATTTTACTGCCAACGCCCTCTAGAAAGTGAAAATAATCATTGAGCTCATTCATATTAAATGTGGTTTCTCCAGATTGCCCAAACCACCCTACAACACACTACAGTATTGTCCACAACTAGAGAACAAAATATAAAAATCTACATTATCTTGAGAATCCTCGATTAATTTACATGAAAATTGCCAAAAATATTATTTAAAATATGCCTCTGATCGTCTCCAAGTTCATTTTTTTTAACAGTGGAAAAAAGAGGAAAGAAATGGGTATTTAAATAAAAAAAGCGTCCAAAAACTAAAGAACGATAAGTATAAATACAGACATAACAAGAAAACAACTTAATTAACCTATAGAAAATTGAAGAAAACAATAAAAAGTTCACAAGCCTTAGTTCGGAAGGACTTGAGAGCATCTTCAGGCCGGAGGACTTCCCCCCAATTTGTCGCATTCTTCGGGCGTGATTTTTATTGTATTTTTCTTCCAATCTTTTCCCGAGATCTAAATCATTCGTGGATTTCCGAGGCATTTCTCTCCCCTATCACCCTTTGCTCTAAATAGATATGTAGATGTATATGTAGCTGTAAAGGTAGATGTAGAATCTCAGTCAATCCTCATGTACTCTCTCACTCGACCTATCAAAGGGAGCTCCGTGTGTACTGTAACACGGAGCACCTGGGGTAGCGGCACGTACTCTCGTCCTCTCCCCCCCCCTCCGGTTGTCTCGAACAAGATTGAAACTAACTGGGCTCTTTTCCTTATATGGATCTCCCAGTTGCCTCTTTTCGCCACCTCTTTTTCTCTCTATTCTCGCCTATTTCTTGCGCAGGGGCGTTTTTTTCAGGCTAGTCGCCAGCCAGCTTCCGTCCACTCATCTCTGGTAATACCCCGGAGCTGAAGTGCGTGTGAGGTGGTGGTGGGAGGGGTGTACCCCCTCTTTCTTGGTTTCGAAGTTGGTTTTTAGTACGTCTGCACTTTTCCTTCCCTTTTCCCTTTGTGGTACTCCCATGTCTCCTTTCTCTACCTTACGATGGAATATCAGGTAGAGCAGGGAAGACCATGCTGAGTCTGGATACGTGAGGGCATTTTCGGTCCCAATGTCCCCAGAAGGAACTGCAGCTATATATCTCACATTTCCACATTCTCTAGCTGCACCACTTTCTTTACAGATCTCTCCTTACCACCTTTGTACGGGATTCGAGGAAAGGAAGAAATCTCGTTCAATCAATTCCAACGCCAATAGTTTCGTTACTATGGTAACGGACCCAGGCCACGGCAGCAAATTCAATCGTCTTCATCTTGGATTCAGTGAACTTGCTTTTGCATCGAATTGATTCTCACAAATGCTACTTTACTTTCTTTGATACTTGTATATTTGATATGAAAGTTTATCTATTTAATATAGAGTCTTGATTTAACTTTTGTGCAACAAAAAGTCCAACTTTATTTCTTTCTTACCGAAAACGACTGCATTATTATTTCATTTGTTCAACTTATTTTAATACCCTCAATGTTTCCTATCGATTACTCTTTCATTTCTCTTCATCTTCTTCACTGTATCATTCATTTCTCTTCATCTTCTTCACTGTATTATTCATTTCTCTTCATCTTCTTCACTATACTAAACTTCCTTTTAAATATTTTTATTCTGGACTTTTTAGTCGCGTGCGTCTTTCCGTCGGTCGTATGGTACACATTTTACTTTTAAATGAGTTTCTTTTTGCAATAACTAAATAACTATTTGGCCAATTCTAACGTAATTTGAAACACTTATGTTATCTCTACATTTTCGTTCGAATGATATCATTGCCAAGGTCCTTCCTAGGTTAGGCCGGGAATTATTTAAAGAAAACTAACTATGGGTCGGATCCCCCGCATGTTGAAAGTTTTGAAGGTCATAAGGTCAAAAGTCAGAATAAATGAGAAGACGCGACTTAGGTATGTTGACCTTGTTTCTTATGTATACTCCTTTTCACCAGTTCTTGCGGATTTTCTCTATGTATAAATCAGCCAATTCATACTGCAAATTCTCACTCCTTGTCGTGTTATGCTGTGTCACTTTCATCGCCATATTTTACCAAGCATTTGGAATTTATTACATATAATACTCTGATCAGACATACCCTTCCCTAAAAGCCTCTCGTGGCTTTCATGTCATATACCCCTGTCCATATGTACTTTTTTTGTACTAATAGCACATAATTAATAGCCTTACAACCCCATATTATCCGTTCACTCTGCAGCTTATTTTCGTGTGTATATCTGTGTTGAGATTGTACTTGTAAAATATACACCATTTTATTAACCGAAAACAATACTTTCGCTGTTTCTATTTATTCCAGTTACACCAGAATTTCCCCAAACCATTATTCTATGATTTCCATTTATTACTGCAATACCCATTAATCATTATTTATATTCTACTTTAAGATGCAGTTTAGAGTTTTAAGGTCTTACATATTTTAATTTTTTTGGCCTCAGTTGTATCATGATAGGGCTCAAATATGTACAAATGTCACTTGCAGCTTAACTCTTGTAAAATTTAATATTACCATAGTATGTATTGCTTTCTCTTTATCATATACTGATTGCTCATAATTTAGGACTTTACACCCAAACTTTCTATTTCCTTACATACTCGAAATACCCAGTAGAGGAAGTTTGAAATTGATCTTCCAAGACATATTTGGAACTCCTTAGTATTTTTGAGGGTCATTGGTCATGCCTTCCACTCCCAAAATAAAAATAATGAAAAATAAACGATTTCTTACAATAATAAAAAATAAAGGATTTTCTTACACTGACTCTTAATTTCGGATTCTGGCTCTGAAGAACAGTTAATTGTTCTGGCTGTCCTACTATTCAAATATTAGTTTCTACTAGTGTTAATAGTGTTTTATGACTAATCTACAATTGCAGTGCTTGATGACCGTGTGCAAAGTATGAATAGGAGGCTTCGTGGAGAATTTAAACCAGAATGTCGAAAAGAAGATAGGTTTGGGTGGCAATATCTGCACAACAGACAAGTCGCTTGCATAGTGTAGAGGGAACAATGAACTCCCAAAAGTACATAGAGGTACTACAAACCCATTTTCTACCTCAGGCCACGAATTTTCCAACAGGACTTGGCCTATGTTTCACTGCGAAACCTGTGCACAAATGATGTACACAAGTTACTGTCGAACTCCTACCATGGACAGGAAATTCACCTGATTTACCCCATTAAGAGTTTTTGGTGCACCTTGAAGGACAAGTGACACTAAGTAAATGCCAATTACGACCAAGCAGCAACTTATTTACCGGCATATTGATATTTGGTCTCATTACGACGTACTAGTGCGAGACACTAGTTCATAGCATTCCACGAAGTGCCCAAACCCCATTTTCTGCGATTGAAAGTCAAAATAGCTATCACAATAATAGTTCTGCACTAATAAATAATCGAAAAAAATCATCTTTCAATAGGTAAATTTTGTTAACCTATATATATATAGAAAAATAGCGAAAATTTAAGAAATCCAAAATAATTTTCTCTGGTAGAGTATTGTGAGGGTATGGAACGTACATACTCGCATGCCGCCAGACAATCGTAGGAACGAAAGAAATTTGTTCTTTGAGTTGACCTTCGTCTCCTCTTCTCCCCTCCCCCACCCTCCCCCGACATTCTACCGTCCTCCTCCGCCTTCTCCTTGACCTAAGTCCTTATCCGTGCAAACTTCCCCAACAGGCGAAAGGAAGTCTGACGAAAGAAGGCCTATCTCACAGAGAAGCCTAAATTCTATTTGCCTTCTTTATGATACCATGGAGATTGTCCAGAAGGCGCTGCGACAAGCGAATTGTCGTAAATGGAATCTCTCTCTGGATTTCACACAGTCCGCGGTATAAATGACAACGCCGTTCATCCCTCTGGAGAAGTGTTCCAAACCTACTCGCGTAACCCTCACGTTCAACGAGAGTCGTTGCCGTAACGTATCGACTACCAACGCGCCGCTGAGTTAACTTAGTTGCTGTCTCAAAGTGTTCCTAAGGCAAATCCCGCCCCGCAGAGTCTATGACTAGAAGAATACGCTCTGTTGCTCAACGTAACTTGAGAAAGAAAAAGGAACATCTAAATAGTTACTGGAAGTTACTATTTGTTAGTGTCACATCCAGTTAGGAGTGAACTAACCGGAACTGAAGTCATCAGCCCCTAACCCGTCGTCTTATCCCCCCTCTCCCCGAGAACTCACGTTAACGCCACCCAAACCACCCGTCTGGACCTGAGTAGTCGTCTCCCCAATCCATCACAATTAATGGTAATCTGTAAACCCAGTGTCCCTCTATTCTTAAATTACCTATTTAATTAACAGTGATTGATACGCCTATTGAGTCATTATAAATCTAGACGCTTAACGTCAGTGTTATCCTCCCCTCCTTTTATATTATTATTTATAATTGCTGTCACCCGGACTAATCCGGTTAAATATTTAATCCTTATCTACCTAAATGCCCGTTTAACTATTGCTACTAATTATTATTTTGGTGTAAAGTAAAGTTTATTTTTGTACGTGTGTTTATTTGTGGCTCCTCCTTTTTGACGTACCCATGGCAAGACTTCAATTGAGAATCCCTTCGGCTAATTTATTCAACCTGTATTATGCACTCTTAGAATTTAACAATCACAAACCTCCCCCAGTAACAAGTGGGACTTTTATAGTGAGAATCCTGGCTACGGCACAACCCGCCTCTAACTAGCTTGCGCACGTTCAGTAGTAATTAAAGCCTATATATATAATGATCGTAGATTGAGTCTTAGGGTCTCAATACCATCGACTTAAACAAAAGCGGTGTGTCCAGATCAAGGACTAGAATAATTATTCGACCAGACTATGAGCAATTTTACGACAAGTATAATGAGGGTATAGAGTTACAAAACAAGATGGCTCAACTAGCTTTTCTTGTGAATGAATTTAATAATGATTGGATGTAGTTTGGAAAAGTCCAAGTAAATATAAGTAATATTATAATGCCATGAAAGACATGGCATATGGTAAAATGAGCCATCTCTACATGACCTAGTAATAACGAGCTATCTTTTTCTTTTAATGATCCAAATAAACTTCTCTCATTCATGATTTCAAATTCACGAAATAAGATGAATCCATTTGTACCTTCGTGTCTGCATACACATATCGTCATACGGAAATTAAAAAATGTCTCGGACAAAAGGAGGTCGGGGGATTTTTAATATTTAATTTACGACTTGGTTTTTATCTCCTAAATGATTGCCAGATGTGGCCATGATAGGCGTTGGAAAATATATCAAAATTAGGTTTTTATTATTTTTCTTATTTCATTTTTAGTCTCCACTTTGGGAAAGATTTTTATAGTTTTTCTATCTCTTAAACACAAGTGGGACAAAATAATAAAGGCGGTCGTTATTTTTAATGAGAGTGACGGAGAAAAACAATGACAGACGGAGGGTTAGATTTGATTTCTCACTCTCAACAACTCCTTCACTAATTAGGGATAAACAGTAATAACTGCAATATATATAGAGAAAGACAAGTTATGCTTAGACGCATTTTAGTAAATACATTACTAAAGCCGATATATTTTTCTTTATTATTGTTCAGAGACAATGGGTCAGATGATAAGTAATGTGTTTTAGCTTTATTGAAAATTTTAGAAGTGAACGTAAACTTAGCAATAAAAGCTGAAACAGACGGATCAAGAAACAGTGGTTAAATAAAAATAGGAGAAGTTATGGAAAATGTGAATAATAAAGATTTACATATTGGGAGCAGAGATAAGTTAGTTAATAGAGAACGGAATTCGAACACCCACAATGAAGTAGGTTATTGTAATGAATACCAGAATAATTTGGTTTGAGAAAACAATAAGAAAAACTTAATAAGGAATGGTAATTAATGATTTAAAATTCAATCAAATTTTGAAGAAATAGTTAGAAGAAATTAAAATAAAGGCATAGGAGGCATCGTGGGGGTTAATTCTTCATCCCCAAATTGAGTAGAAATGGAAAGAAGCTGGATTGCGAGGATATCTAAAGAAAACCAATCGATGCAAACCGTGACTAACGCCTTCAAATCCCTTAAAGATCAACCCAATACTATAAAAGGGAGAAAACACTTTCTCGCCTACATTAAAAACACTTCTTCGCCACATTAAATTTGTCGTGTAAACCAACCAATATCTGTTTTCTTTTATTTATTCTTTCATTCTTGTGTGCATGATAGGATTCATGCCGTTATGTGTATGTATTGTTTTGCTACTTTTATGTGTACGTACTTCTGGTTTATCAAGTTTAGTACCTAAGTAATTATTCTTTTTTTTCATGATCACTATATTCACTCAGCACTATAGTTGTATAGCTGGTTTTGCCCTGTTGTGGGTAGTTTGGTTACCAAGGATGATTTGTCACCAAGTTTTAGGACCACTCCTGGGGAGCTTTCTTGGTTTGGCTTGGTGGTTACAGGTCTGATTCTTCGGGGAGTGCCTTTTACATGAGGCACTGACTCCAAAGAGTAGAGTTATTTTCTTTCTTGATTGAATGTTGGGTAAAGGAAATCAGGGATTTATTTGAGTGTCAAGAAATTCATCGGTGCTGGATTCACTATTCTTTATTCGGCGGAAACTTGGAAAGTCTTCAGATGTATTTCGCTTCATCTGTATTAATCTTCATTCTGAGGTACTTTTCTAATCTCTTTTATCTAAATGTTCCACATAAAAGGTGGCAAATAACAGATGCATATGAACTTAATTTTTGTACATACATTCGATATGAGTTCCCAATAACATAATTTTTTACATTCTACTAACATTATTTTTTTTACATTGTTTTACATTATTATTGAATCTTACAAGTGTTATTTAATTATACCTAAGTAATTAAAAAGATAGTTTTCTTTACTATTTCTTTGATAAAATGGGTTCATATTCAAAGCGTTTAATATAAAAAAAAGAAAGAAAATAGAAATTGGTGAAGTTTATTTTATTGTATATGGTGTGATTTAAATTAAAACTATATTAGTTTTATCAGAAATAACATAAAACTTTTATATAAATTGGGTTTCTATAAGATTAAAGTTATTTAAGGGCTAAGTTTCGATATTTAATTAGCGAACATGGTGACGTTTGGGAACCATCCATTTAATAGTTGACAAATGCCACCATATCTCTCATATATTTGTGCTTAAAGCACAAATTCTCTTTTAAATCCTAGAATATTTTGGAAGCTATTAAATTGTAAATATTACTTACATTTTTTTACGCAGATTTTTATAATTACTCAACCAAGATTATTATATTCATTTCTTCTAGTTTACGAAAACAAATGATTGAGTTAGGGGTACAAATAAGGAAATGATTACGAAATTGATAGAAATTTGGAAAAATATGACTAAGCTGTTTCTTCTTTTTATGTTAGGATATATATATATATATATATATATATATATATATATATATATATATATATATATATATATATATATATATATATATATATATATATATATATATATATTAAAATGTTGATGATACTTACTGATATATATTTTATTAATTAATTTTCGGACTGAAAGTTGAACGTTAGGAGAGCGATGGTTTTAGTTCAGAGCTCATTGCCCTTTAAAGCCAAGCACAAGCTCTTTTTATTTATTTAAGGGGGGTTTGGCAGTATCTTTAGGCACTCTTTATTATTTTGTATTGTTATATTTTCATTTATTGTATCTTTCATCACTCGCACATATCACACTATCTTAAGGTACAAAAAACCCCACGGTTATTTGACTAATCTGCATTCGGAATTTTCCCAAAAGAGAAGTATTACTATACTATAACAATGTTCTTTTCAAAGTACTTATCCATTCACATTCCCTTAAATCAAATATTATATTGGATCGATGTAAACCGATCATAAGATCTCATTTAACACTTCCAGATGATAATTTTTGAGGTTTCTTTGAGTTTCTTATTCCATATTTGTGTTAAATTTGTGTTTAATTACATTTCATTTTTACTTCACTGATATTCACTTTAGATTATACTTTGGTGAATAAATTCACTTTGGGTGTAATATTTGGTTCGGCACTTTTAGAGTTAATTATCCTGGGAGTCTTGCTAGGTGAATTTTGTGTTATTTGGTTAAACTTTATCTTGGTAGGGTAAGTTCCATAGAAGCTGGTTTACTTGATAAGCTGATTTTCTTAGTTATGTGTAAAATTGTGCTTCGACTATTTCCTGTTGAGTTTTTTCACTATGGGATCTGGAGTTGAAAGGAAGGTCTACTCTGGTGACGATGTTTTCTGTGAAGATAAGTGAAAAGTTGTTGATTTTCCTCCAGATCTTTTCTGCTCTGTTTTTTTTTACGATGAGATTGATTAGTTCAATCTTAGCCTCTCTATATAGGGCTCTATGAGTCCTTCTGTGGTTTCTTCTGGTCCTAGTGATAAGAAAGAGGGCTTTGTTTTGAACTTTCTGGAGATCGCTTTTGTTGTTATAGATAGGGAATGAGAGAGATGAAATAGTAGATTAGCGCCTTTATTCCTTGTTCTTAAGCCTCTTAATGAATATAGGAGTCTCAGCAAAGAGGCTACTTTTATTAACTTTCGGCCATGTGTTTTGTGTTACCTCTAGAGGTTATCCTTAGCCTTAGTACTTTTCTTTCTGAATGATGTTTGTAGATCTGTTTTTTTTAATCCGATATATACAATCTTCTATCTTGAGATAGGAACTACGATTTATTTATCTTTATTTGTTCTTATATTCCACTCCATTCGAACTGGTTGATGTTTTAAATCCCTATAGATTTTGTCTGTGCCTGAGCTCTCACTTTCTTACATTAGCCTAGGACTAGTTGGTTTATGTCTTCTGCGTATTGGACATTGAGGCATAGCTCAAGACTGTACGGATGGTGTGAGATCAACCCCCAACAAAATTCTGGCAAAATTAACCTTATCGAAGATGTTTTCTACGAACCTTTTGAAGCCCCCTAGTACAATACTTGGCATGATTTGATCATAATACACGGTGTAATGTATTTATGATTCCCCAGTGAAAGTATTTGCATATCATATCATGTCGCTGTGTATTAGCTTTCACATTCCGAAATGACGTGACTCTCGCGTGAAGCGTTTTCATACTTGCCCTTTATAGTTTTTTTCTAACGAAAAATTCAAAATATCTCATGAAATAAATAATTCCCGCGGAAGGAAAATGAGTTCAAGAAAGGGTGTGTCCTAAAACCTACTAATCAAATACCACTAAATTCTAAACAGTTGTTGTGAAGTGTGAGGTTGCAGGTATGTTTACAAAAATGGTTCGTATCTGCTGAAAATGTTGTATATTTTTTCTTACTTTTATTGCATGACACTCAATATGTTCCTTGTAAGAGTTGCGTGTAATGAAGTGCTCTTGATTAAACAAGGTCAACAGACCTAGGTTAGCTCACAAAAATTATGACTTATGACCATATAACCATAAAATTTTCCAACCTTTTAATAATTCTCGGACTAACCTTGGGAGGACCTTGACAATTATATCATTCAAAGGATAATGTAAAACAACATAAGGGTTTCAAATTTAGTTAGTATCAGATGAGTAGTTACAATTTCATTGCCAAAAACCTCAAAGAAAAGTAAAATGGTTACATTCAACCGACATAGTAACTTATAGAGTCGTGAGCAAGTAATTAAAAATATGTTTATTATTTCCTTTATAGACCACCGCACAAACTACTCATATATATTTCTTATTGAGCTCGTTCTAGGAAATTTTTATAAGATTACAAATCATTCAGTTTTCTGTTGTCAGCAAACATTTTTAGCAGTTTATAAATCATTCAGTTTTTCTTTGTCAGCGACTTCATTTTTCAGAACCGGTGACGATTTCTAAGAAACGCTGTTTTGACGCGTCAGCCGTGTTGAACACAATGGGTCACCCTTTTTGATCTTTAGCCCATTGGTATATGAAGGCATTTCTTCAATTATTTAACTCGTCCTGTTGTAGCTAAAGGTTTGAAAGCAAAACCAATGTTGTTTTAACTGATCGGTTTGGATTGGTGTCCACTTTATTATTTATGACGATTGTGCAGTTTCCATTTTTTGAAGTTCATCGATCTCTGACCTGCAGGAAAATTTTGAGAGTGTTGTTACTTTGTTTATTGGGGATTTCTCGTCAAAATGGCAAAAAATATGGTGACAAAAATACAAGCGATCTTGATCTGTATACACCGTGCTTTAGAAAGGGTTAAACTAATACTATAATAAAAGAATAATGAACAGCCTGCCCCGGAAAATAGGATCAAAGAAGAAAAGGACTAGTAGGTAAGAGCTGAGACATCGAGATATACATACCATTATGTAAAAACAATTTGGACCCAGAACACAGGTATTCTATATGACAAATTTCAAAACATTGCAACAGCTTAATGATAAAGTTATTAAGAATTTTTTTATGAAGATTGTCTAGTGCTACTAAGAATATTTTAAATTATCCATTCTTTGTTTGTCTCCCAAATTATTTTCAATATATGGTTGATCTTTATGTAAATTTGAGGGAACACATATTCTAAAAGATAATAATTCAAATGAGTCCATGCAAGGATCCCATCTTAATTCATTTACGGCGATATAAGAGACTAATAAATGCTACATAACTGCTTATTAAGCTGTTAAGTTGGATTGCGAAATAGCTATTGAATACACATTACTTTTTAAGATTAAAAGAAAGTCAAAGACCTTAAAATCCATTGAAGGCCAGTCCGAAAAAAGAAAAGAATGCAGAAGAGAAGATCAGATTATGCGGAAAAGCGACTTGCGAGGTCATTTATTCCCTACATAAGCAATCTTCTACGAGAAGAAGGTCTCCGCTATCGCTGTGTTAAATCTATGCTAATAAGTTGTAACTGTTATATTTAACTCCATATTTATATTAGTGATAACTTTTAGTATTTAAAAAACCTCGATGAGCTAATCGCGCAAACAACGATTTTCCAGAGAGAGAAATTAGGTTCAATTCGTCTGATTTCCTAAGATTTATTTTATAGATTCTGGAATTCATTTCATTGCTCTACATTAAATTTTTCCTAAGGTTACGATAGATTTCTAAAACTAAAGAGACCCAAATCGAACAGCACATTCCGAGTGAGGTCTAACAAGCGCTTTTTTTACTCGTAGAATTGTTTTTGAATTTTGGTACAAAACTAAAGGTTATTTACCCAGAAGTCTTTTCCCTTTGGGGGCTAGTACAACACATTGTTTTAAAATTTTTATGTCTCTCCTAAATACCCGGAATATTTTTATAACATAACCGTGCTTCTATTATGTTCACCCATGTCCCATACTTCCAGGTTATTTGGGTGACCTAAGTATATCACCGTACATTTATCTACATTCAACTTCATATGCGATTTTTACAGTATATTTTACTACTGTTTGTAAGTCGCCTTCTAAAATTAATACATTACTGGGATATTTTGTTATATTTTATCATTTTTACATTCGAAATATTTTCATATTACATTGCTGTAAGATCGTTAATATAGATTATGAACAACAATTTACCAAGAACTGATCACTGAGGGACACTGTTTCTACCAGATGCCCAGCTTGAGTTACTCCCATCGACCACAATCCTGCCGTTGGTCGGTCAACCAGTTTACCATCGATTTAAGTCACTCCACTTAAATTAAAAGTTTTTAATTTTATCAGAATTCACTTAAGCAGAACAGTTCAAACTCCTTCTGAGTATCTATATGAGCTATATCGATAGATTTATGCTGTTCATAAGGTTAAAACCATTTAGTGAAAATTTTCCGACATATTACTAAAACATAACCGCTGATACCGAAAACAATGCTGAATATCATTAATTATAAGAATTTGCCAGCAACAGAAATTAATGAAATGGGCCGGAAATTTCAGGGATTAGTTTTCGATACATGTTTTTAAAATCACACTCACATTTGCCTCTTAAATCTCTGAACTTTTCCGCCATTAAGCAAATTTGTTACAAAGAGGTTTGCTAGCTTGCTTTCTAATTCTATAAGATGATTTGGATGGACTTTATCGGGACCTGGTAGTTTAAATTTTGTGTTAGGTAACGTTTTTAAATATCTTAGGTGTAGGATAATTTTTTTCCTTATAATAGTTTTACTGTAAATATGTTAGAAAATTTGGCAAACTGATCCACATTTGTTTCAGAGCAATATTACACATAGGAGAGTTGCAATTACTCTCAGTCAATAGCACCTATAATCTCTCTTGACCACTCGAGCTTTGTCTCTGGCAAGCATTCTCTTTTTCTCTATTTCATTACTTTCTTTACGAATTTATCTTCAATAACTTTCTGGCTCAGATGTGTTTGTTGGTTATGGTGCAAATCAAGGTAAATAAAGGGTCATTTACATCTTTATCTTCTCCGCTACACTGTATTTATATTTTATTAGCTCTTATTCTGCTTCTTAAAAGTGGTATTGTCCATTGTACTTTGATTAAAATATATCATGGGAGAGAATACACGGTAACGCTCCTTTTAGCTGGCGGAGCAGAAGTGCCGTTCTACGCAAGATGAGTTGTTTTTACCCCAAATTAAGACAAAAATACCAACCATGAAACCAACCGATTTTGACAAAAATTCCCTGATATCGACAAAACCCATCAACTAAGACAAAACTACCGAAGAAGGAAATCCACACAAGAAGATGAAAATCACTGAACAAGACTACAAAGAAGAAACATAATACACAAAATACACACACTACAAATTTACGAAGAAACAAAGACACTAAAACAAACATAGTAAGTTATAATTAACGACTTACCAAAACAACAGCAAACGCGCAATATGAAGACAAATGGCTTGAACGCCAAATTATATATATATTAGATATACATGTATATATATATATATGTATAAGCAAAATGACAAACAACAACGGAACTTCAAAACATAAAAATTTGAAAGCGATAAGCCTGATCACCAGGCTCTAGCATCACTTTGCACCCTACCACACTTCTTTCTCTTTTCACCACTGGTCTACTTTCCGCTGTCTATCCACACACCCTTTCTATCCCCTCACCTGCATACTCTCACATACATACCAGTTAACTTTAGTCTTTTGTACTTTGTACTTTTGTCCGCATTTTTAGTCGCCTGCGAGTCTAGTTGCGAGCGACTCTACATCTTCCTATGTCGGTCGGTCGGTCCCAGTTTTGCTTTTATTTGTTTTCCTAATAACATTGTAACTATTCGGACGATTATAATGAAATTTAAAACCCTTATGTTGTTTTACATTCTCTTTCGAATGAAATAATTGTCAAACTCCTCCTAAAATTAACTCGTGAATTATTTTGTTTTGATAATCACATCATAACTTTTCAGCCGATACTCTGCTAGACTAGACTTTAATATGCTATACTCTGCTGGGCAAGCCTAGAATAGGCTATACTATGCTAGGCTATTATAGGCTAGGCTATACCATGCTAGGCTATGCTAAGATATAATGTACAAGGGTAAGATATACTATGCTAATTTAGGCTATAATATGCTAGGATAGGATAGCATATAGTATGTTAGGCTAGACAATACTAAGCTATGCTTGACTAGGGTATGATAGGATAGTATAGGCTATACTTGTCTAGGATAGTTAAGGCTAGGTTATACTATGCTAGGCTAGGCTAAGCTATACTAGGCTATGTAGGGCATGAAAGGCTATACTAGGCTAGGCGAGGCTAGGCTAGGCTAGGCTAGGCTATGATATACCAAGATATGCTACACTAGGTAATGCTTCCCTATGTCAGGTTAGGATAAGCAATGCTTTGATAGGGTAGGCTACGCTATGTTATGCATGCTATGCAAGCGTAGGCTATAATCTAATAATATACTATACTAACTAGGCTAGGGTAAGGTAGGCTAAGATATACTATACTAGGCTAGAATATGCTAACTAGGCTAGGCTCCCATGAACTAGGCTAAGCTAGGCTATACTAGACTAGGGTAAGTTAAGGTAGACTATATTAAGTTTAAATGTACAATTGCAGGCTGCGCTAAGATAGGCTAAGTTATACTCTTTTAGGCAGGCTAGGCTAAATTATATTATGCCTGGCTAGACTATACTTTGATAAGCTAGGCTAGGCTAGGATACACTGTGATAGGCTCAGGTATACTATAATAAGCTAAGCTGAGTTATACTGCACTAGGCTTAGTTAAGCTAGGTTAGGCTATATATACTATGCTAGGCTATATATGCAAGTATATACTAGGGTATGGTATGGTATGGTATACTACGCTAATCTAGGGGATACTATGCTATTCTATGCCATTCTATGCTAAGATATACTAGGCTGGGCTATACAACGGTATGCTATGTTATGCAAGGTTATGATGGACTATACTCGATAGAATAGGCTAGTCTCTGGTTGGGTGTGAGATGCCAAGATATACCATGCTAGAATATGATAGGATATACTATGCTCAGCTAGGCTATACTAGTATATACTATGCTAGCCTATGTTTATAATATACTATGATAAGCTAGATTTGGGTAAGGTAGGTTATGGTAAAGAGGCTACACTATGCTATGCTTTGCAAGGCTAGGCTAGCCAGGGCTATACGAGGATAGGATAGGCTATACTATGTTAAACTATGCTAAACTATATTAGGTTAGGATATGATATACTCTACTATGCTGGGCTAGGATATACTATCCTAAGCTATACTATGCTATAATATGGTAAGCTTTACAAGTCCTATATATGCTAGGATGTATTAGGTTATGTTATACTAGGCCCTACTATGGTTTCTAGGCTAGGATAGGCCATACTATACATTCTCTGCTAGGCTAGGTTAGATTAGTCTAAGCTAAGTCATACTAAGGCAGGCTAAGCTATACTATATAAGGCTAAGCTATACTATGCTAGCTACGCTAGACTATGGTATGGTAAGTTCTGCTATTATAGAGAATCCTATGCTAGACTTGGTTATACTAATCTAGGCTAGACTAGGCTATCCGATGCTAGGCTAGGCTAGACTATGTAGGCTATGTTATGGCATAATATACTCTGTTATACTATGCTATGATCTAGTACGCTAGGCTAGGCTAAGCTACGCAGAATTTACTATGTTAGGCAATCTAAGCTAGTCTATACTATGCTAGGCTTTATTATGCTAGGTGAGGTAATACTATGGCAGGCTATCATACGGTAACCTAGGTTTTGCCAGGCTAATATTCGAGACTATACTATGCTCTATAAAATGTTGTACTATTCTGGACAATACTAGGCTATACTAGAATGTGCTATGCTAGGCTGCACTTTGCTAGGAGATACTATACTACATATACTATAATATATTATACTATATTATGTTTTGCTATGCTATACTATGTTATGCTATAATATACAATGTCATGTTATACTATGCTATAATATGATAATCACCACTATGCAATAATATTCTATGTTATACTATGCTATATTATGCTAGAATGTGCTATGGTATACTATTCTAGACTATGCAATTATAATGCGATCTTTTTTTAAATTAAAAACGAGGTCTGCTGACCAAAAAGTCGCCTGCTTTCACATATTCTGATTTATGACCTTAAGACCTTCAAAGTTTTAATAATTCCCGGACTAACCTTGGGAGGACTTTGGCAATTCTATCATTCGAAAGAAAAAGTAAAAGAACATAAAGGTTTTAAATTTCGTTAGAATCAGCTGATTAGTTATGATGTTATATACGAACTAAATCCCCTTAATTACCTGCCTTAATTAAATGCGATAACAATTTTAGGGACAACTACATCTAGATCGTTGCAAGATTTGCCGCCTGATCTACGAATCTTGGATCGAGGGGAGCATGACTGTTGCAACATTTCTAATTCCTGTTTCGTATTTTCATGTTTTTTTTCCATGTTTGTAAAGAAGACCATAATATGAGTACAATAAAATTAAGTATTTACTGACCTTGGTTCGGTTTAACCGGCAATAAGACTTGAAAACAATTATCCGCCCAAGAAAGGCGAACATGCTCGTATTTAGGTGTCTTTCGACGGTGTAAGTCATAGAGGACGAAACGAGAAAGCTATGGTGTTAAAGAACTAGCAAACACTTAAGAGAAGCGCAACAAATAAATTCAGTGGATGCTTGTTGAAAACTAAAACAGGACAGAACTTGGAATTATGACGCAACTAAAACATTCGCTCGTGCAGACGGTACAGTGCCAATCTTGTAAAGCAAACGTGGAAACTCTAAGAATTAACCGATTTGAAAAATATCACAAACATGTATAAACCAATAACATCATGATTTATGGCGACCTACAATTGATGCACGCTCGCATTATATTTTATTTTAAGTTCATTTAAAAAATACTATCATCATCACTTCATGATCATCATCCTAATCATCATCATCATCATTATCATCATCACTAACTCTATAATTTAAGAAGGGGATTTTTTTTAGTATTTGAATAATAATTTCATCTTAGTTTGGTTATGACTTATGTTTTTTTACCAAAGTTATTTCTAATAATTATTTTATAATATAAAAAAACAAAATGGTGAAGTTCAGAAATAAATATAAGTATCGAAATTTTGTGAATATTTAAAACCAAAAGAATTACAAATGGTGAAGTTCAGAAAATTTATTTTTATATATCTTCTTCTTCTATAACTCTATATTTTAGTGGGGAACCAAATGCCTGGTGTATCTATATAAAATTTAGTAAATTGCACATATCCTAAAAAATACTCACAGAATTACCCCGACAATTCACTTACTTTCAGGATAAAAGCTCTGCTTTAATTTAAGGCTATTGCAAGCGCATCATATTTTATTATATATCATTTTTAAGGTAATTTTGAAATGTGGGTGGGATCTTTTCTCTTATTATGGCTGACCAAACCACCGAAATAAATATAACATAAATATGAATCCCATCCCTCGATTCCCACGTATGAGAAATGGAATTAAGAACTCTATCTGAGGAGCTACTCACTCGAGTAGCCAGCCGACTGAGGAGAAGAAAATGCGCAATAATAAGAGAAAAGATCAGGTGTTGATTGCCCTATAATTTCTTAGCTAACTTTAGGAGTAATGTCGGAATTATATCATTCGAAAGAGAATCGGCCGATTAGTTATGATGTTATTGCCAAAACAAAATCATTAATGGGCTAGACTTGGGAGAACTTTGACAATTATATCATTCAAAATAGAATGCGAAAAAATATGAGCGTTTAAAATTTCCTTAGGATCGGGTGAATAGTTATGATGCTATTACAAAAACAAAACAAAACAAAACGAAGACCCACCGACCGACATAGTGAGATGTAGAATAGCCCACGACTGGACTCGCACGCGACTAAAACTATATATTTTAATATAGTTTAGTTGTGCTTCTTAATAAGCTATTAGAATGTTGTGATTTTTTAGTCGCGAGCGACTCTACATCTCACTATGTCTACATCTCACTTTCTTTTTAATAATATTATAAAAATTCGGCTGATTCTAACGAAATTTGAGACCCTTATGTTGTTTAACATTCCCTTTCGAATGATACAATTCCCAAAGTCTTCCCAAGGTTAGCCCTGGAATTATATTGTTTTGGCAATAACATCATAACTATTCGGTAGATTCCAAAGAAATTGGAAACCCTTAAGGTGTTTACATTCTCTTTCGAATGATATAATTGTTGATCAAGGTCGTCCCAAGGTTACTCCGGGAATTATCGAAAGTCGTACGGGCATAAATAAGAATAAGTGAGGGAACGCGATTTTTTGGTCAGAAGACCTTGTTTCTTTACCAATCAGTCGTTCTACTTTCTTACTCGAAAGTATTTATATTTTTTCAGTAAAGTCGTCGAGAATTATTAATAGTCAGTTCCTACAAAGTTAAAAAAAATTAAGAAGTAGAATCTTTGAGCGATTCTTTTATATTTCTGTCCTATTTGGAAGCATCCAAACTTTTAAAGTGAATAATCGCTCATTTTTATTGATATTAAGTCACTTTACTTTTAACAAAACTGCCCTCGACCAAAATCAACGACTAAAACCTCCATTCTTTTTTAGAAAATTAAACTTTTTTTTTCAACAGGTAAGGTCAAAGGTCAAGTCGTACCATTAAATTATTTTTTCTTCCTCTGCTTACCAAACGTACACTTTCATCTAATGAAACTTAGTTAGAATTTTTTTAAAGTTTAATATCATCTGCCACCCTTTTTGGGGTTTAAACAGGTGCGAGAAAGGGTGGAAGATTTAAAAGGGATGTAAAAGACGACCCGAAAAAAGTTCCACTTTCTCTCGGACTACTAGGGTGGGGAGGGCGTGCTACTGTTCCCGGTTTCAAGTGGAGTATGGGTATTGCCTCTCCTACACAATTCACCCCCGTGCGGGATCGTTATAATATGTAGCCAAATTAAAGCATTTTTACGATGTATTCTGCTCACTAACACGTTAATATTAACTTACGGTCCGATGATAATTAATTAGGCTCATAATTTCGAAGATTAAATTCCATCACGTTAAAGTTTACGTTATATTATTACCTTTCCCTTCTAAAACTTTAAGGAGAGGAGTTAGCAATTAAGCTGCCATACATTCTAACTTTTTCTTTCTTGATCTACCAGATATTTCGTTAAACTTTGTACCAATAAATGCATATCATCAGAGTCAAAACCTCGAACAAAAGGAAGCTACGTAGATTCTCCACAAATTGCTAAGTTTAGGAAAATTAGGTATAGTCTGTGTTGAAGATCGCTTCACAGTTGATAAGACAGAGAGAGACTGGCTGAAGTTGACGTAAGTGTTCCTTTGTTATGGAGTTAAATCCGCTTATTAAATTGGATTGGTTAGATAAGTGGGTATGTGTTTCCATATTATTGGTATGGAGTGTGGGAGAAAAGGGAGGAAATAGTTAATGTGAGTTTACCTTTAATAAAAGAGTTTTTTGGGCAGAGCAGACAACTACTATTTGTCATTTTCGCGCCTTTCTTCTTCCCTGGGTGGAGGTCAGAAAATTGTCCCGTCAGAAGTTAATTTAGTATTATTTTCTGATGAGTTAAAATGCATACTCTATAGATTTAATTAGGAGTATCGTGAAAATAATGGTTTATTAAAATAAAGGAATTAAGAAGCGCTTTTAAAACTGCGATTGGAAAGTAAATATAGATAGTGAAATATAATTCCAGCAAAAGCTTTCATCTAGGATAATTTGCTTTGCACTTAAATTTTTTTTTTAAATAAATCGGGTTTTTATTCCAAATTAAAAACACACAAATACTGAAGCACTTTTAAGGAATATAAAGAGACAATTGATTTAAAATGGATAGCTTTACAATCGTTTCGACAATTATCGCAACCCACTGATTGAGCGCACTTAGTTTGCAAAAACAACTCGGGTGAGAAATCTGTCGCTATTATTTCTACCTTGATTCATAATGATAATGCCAAAACTCACCCTCACGTAAACAAAGTTCTATAAAATGTAAAATTTGCTAATATTTAGATGTCCCTTTTACTATCAGTCAATTTTTTTTATCGTTTAAAAAATTCTGGACTGAAAAAGGTTTGGTGTTAATCCATCTAAAGTTTTTGCAAATACCTCTAATGAAGGAACAAAATTAGCACTGAAAAAAGATTTACATAATTTATAAAAATCTTTTTGTATTTTCTTCTCCTCTCTTTTGAGAGTTTACAATGCTAATGAGGAGAAACGAGGAGGAAATTTTGGAAGGAAAAAACCTGATGAACTGAGGGAGTATGTCTTTGGCCATAACACGTAAAGTATATATACATATATAATACACACTATTAATGCATTTTATAATATATATATATATATTTATATATATATATATATATATATATATATATATATATATGCAGTCATGACCAAAGTGTTTGGGATAAATATATATTTTAATACTTAAATTATTTCAAGTTTCACGAATAAAAAGACAAAGGAAAGCCTCCTAGTACCTTCTGGCTCGGTAGCGATTGCCATTCTAATCTTGATGTTAATTTTATTATCCCGTAGGATGATCTCATCGATGATAGAAGGCACGAATGACGCATCTTACTATACTACTCTATAAACACTTCTTGAGAACAGGTTTTGTTGTTTCTTATCGGAAACAAGGAAACAAAAAAGCGCCTTAATTTCCTTAGGTGTTTCATAATTTTTAAATTAATAGAGAGCTTCATTTTTGTGTTTAATAAGGATTTCTGACTGCAGGGGGAGCATGCGCCCTCTGCCAAAGCGACATCTGGTCGACAGAAGGCCTTTATATTTGTGTTAAATAAGGATTCCTGGCTGCAGAGGGAACATGCGTCATCTTTTAATGAATTCTCTCCCTTTCCTCACCTATTTTTCTCTCTAGTATTATCTAAATGACCCTAGTAGTTTCTTCCTTATGCTATTCTGCTTATATTGACTGAATCACTTTTCACTCCGCACAATGCACAAACTTTTAAGAATTCGCTCTTTAGCCTAAACTAAATAATAATAATAATACTAATACCACTAATCCCTACAGGTAAATACTTGAGGCCACTGCCCCACGAATTACAAAGAAATAAGTTTATATTTTCACATCCCCTAACTTTTTCATTTAACGATTTTCCCCCTTAAAATATTTCTTATATAAATATAAAAAACTGAAGGGCACTAAATCTGGAAGACAGTGAGGGTTCGATTACCACACAAATATATCATCTACCACCATAAATACTTCACTTTAATCCCCTTGAAATGGATGATTTACAAGGAACGTCAGGGTCCGCGGGAAAATAAAAAGCGACACGTTTGTAAAAAGAGAAGGCGAATACCAACAAGGTCACTAACTCCTTATCTTTACAGGACTATTTATAATGTTGATATTTTTGGTGTAAATTTCTTTGCTAAAATTTAGACAAAAAAAAACTCGTCCAAAATTGCCAAGACCTCAGTTTGTTGACTTTGAGCAGCTAGATTTTGCCTTCATGTAGGGTATGTTAAAATTATGCTCACAAATTATAAACACCTTTTCTAAATTAATAAAAATTAAGCTCATACATTTTTCATATGTGAAATGCTATTTATTTAAGATCACGACTTGTCCATTGTTAGCAACATATGATTAAAATACGATTAAAATCATTTAACAACTTGACACAGAATTTGCTGGCAATAGAAGTTACCATATTTAAGTGTTACATATTATTCCCACACATTTTAATTTAACGCCGAATCTCACTGCTAAAACAGGGGACCACACGCGATATAGATAGGCCACGTTTGCTACCTTGATACAAATGTACTCTTGTAATTGTTATTATTTTCGACAGAAATCTAAAATTATTAAGTGATTCGCACGTATTTTATAAGGTATAGTCATTTATACAGTTCTCACTGATTATTTCATCAAAGTAAAGAACAATGGGCGCATCTAGAAACATTTATCAAATGAAGTTGTGTATGATTGAAGTTAGGGAACGTGAGAATGGGAGAGAATGCATGGATAAAGAAACCCAATATGGTGCCCTACTTGGGTGCAAGCGGTCACATCAGACGCGGATCGAGGGGAGGGGGGCTAGAGGGCTGAAGCTCCCCCCCAAAATTTGACACCAGTTTTTATTTTCTTTTTTTAGCCATACTTGTATCTGTTATTCAGGAAGAATTGTGTAATAATATAGAGTATATATAAAAGTTTTTCAAACTACTGCGATCGAATGTATCATATATGATACATGTCTAAAATGCGGGTAAATCGCCCAAATAAGTATTAAATTCAGTTTTATACCTTAGCTGACGTCCCCAAACGACAATTCCTAATATTTTGATGTGTGGAAAAAATTCAGATCTGCTCACTCCTGTATGAGTTAATGTTCTTTATTATTATCAATGGTGTGTAAGATAACTATTATTGTTATTCAATGGCATTTTGTCAGACTCCTAAGAGAGGAATTCAGGTTATCCCCCATCCTCAAATAATTTTTTGCCTGGATCTGCCATTGGTCGACATTGCATACAACTCTCTTGAATCTACCTTTTCTCTGGCCCGATTATTTATAGGGTCATACATTAATACAAGTCACATTGGAAATAAGTCAATTACACAGTAAATCATCGGCTCAGCACCATAAATTATACACTATTTCTGCAATTCTTCAGATAAATTCAATTAATTTTTTACGACTTTTAGGCCCAGTGATTGACTGTCATTTCCATTATTGAACTATACCAAAGTGTTAATAATGGCTGTGTATGGAATCGCACAGTTGAAGACAAAAGTGTATTGCTTCTTATTTTTCTAAATTATTTTTTACTCCCCTCATGCATATAGGGAAGAGGAAGACAGGTTCCTGATTTTATCTACTATTTATCTATTTACTATCTAACCTTTCTTTACCATACAAACCTACGTATGAATATTCAGTGAGGTGATGGCATATTGCTTATTAATTCCCTAGGCACATAATTTTAAAGAAAAACTTAGGTAAAAATTGTTATATTTAAAAAAAATATATTTCTAATGTGTGTAAAGGAATTCCCCCCAAAAATGATTGTTCGAAAATTTGCAGTAGATTCACAATAAATTTTGATTACCGAAAAATTAGAATTTGCTTTGGGTACTAAGCCTCCAAATTATCTAATGTAAATGGTGGTCTACATTTTGACCCATTGTTGTGTAGGTCAACTCGGAATTAAACACCGTACAGTGCAAACTTTTAATCAGGCAAGCGTTCAATATACGGCGAATTTGCCCAAACGGGTTAAAAATAAATACAAAACAACGGAAGCATTTCCGTCAGGAAGATTTTGAAAAGACATTCGTAAAGAAGATGAAGCTAAAGGCAGGGAAAATATTTTTCAAGTACCTTCTAAAATTCTCTATTGAACCATTCTTCGATATAGTTGGATTCTGGATTTTTTAACTTAATTCTAAAACTCTAGCATGGCAGCAATCAACAATGGCAGAGATGCCACAAAACCTAACTATTAATAGTTTTATTTTAATACTATAAGTTACATAAGCATTTAACCATGATATCAAAAAAATATGGTCACCCAAAGTATAAAAATTAAAACGAAAAATAAACCAAGAGAACAAAATATTCGTAAACTTATTATATTATGACAAAGTCTCCTAAATAGTTATCAAGTCATCTTCAGGTATCTTGCAGTAGGCTCCTTCCTTCGAAAACTGCTAATTCAGAAATTTCGGGCAAAAGAACCTTCTCCAAGCAGCAGGAACGCATGGCAGCGACCTTAGTAGTTCCATGCAAGGAAAAAATTACACAACTCTGATACACTAAACAGTCAGGATGATTCCGTGTAGCGCTAGATACAGCCGATGGGGTTGCTTTGACCTTGGGTGTGTCTAATCCGGAGGTGACAAAATAAGATCTGAAGTCGCACTGGCATTGGCAGGGTGGTTTAAGTGGAATAATTGAAGTGCAATAACATATATTTTTCTACTCCAAGGGTCTGTATCCCATCATTTAGTTATGTAGCTAAAGAGATACATTCATACCAGGCATATGGGCAGTATAAGAGCCAAACTTGATCCAATGTCACAGTTATTGCAGACAGCTTAACCGTCTCAACAGGGTGATCATTCTCTACCAATTTACATGACTGTAGAGTAAGCAGAAGACAGAGCCGCAGATTACGTGACATTACAATTATTACAGATGTTGGGTTACAGTGATTCCATAGCTGCAGTATCACCTAGGACGAAATTTCCTGTACTGAACAGTATAATGAAATTAACTAGTCGGAAAGGATGGAGAAAGTGCCTGGAAATGTTCCGCCAACTATCCACTGGAGGAAAAATCTAGAGAAGCCAACTCCCACCTAGTAAGATTGTAACCATCCGTGTACACGCACACAGCTCTATTCTGACACAACGTGTGCTTTTTGAAAAATGGATGCAGTAGTCTTAGTGGGGAGGAAGTTTTGGAAGTAGAGGTCGGGCTCTTCTCAAGGAAGGTGTCTTGGGGTAATAAATTGACGCCGCTCGCAGAACAGTTAGATTGCAACCTCGAAATAATTGTATAGCTCTAAACCTGAAAATTTTTTTGGGTAAAATTGCCATTTCTTTTCGTCTGTAGTACCGTCAAGGTCGGCCACGAACCAAGTGAGAGCCATCAGGCACTAGGGCAGATGTCAAAATGGCATGTACAAGCGTATCATGCACTCTGACTGAAATTATGCGAGCGGTATATACAAAGCGTCAACGAATAGACTTTTAATACAAGATTTGCGGAAAATACTTGTCGCCAACCAGAGACCAATGCGATGGATTGGGTCCTTTATTCGCAGTAGACGTACATATGAAGAGTAGTATACTTCTTAGCAGAACTAAAATTTTAGCTGAACAAGGGAGCGATAGAATAAAAAGAAGGGCCTTATCAGCACCCCACTACAAAACTCTACGGAACCAAGAATTTTCATGGGGCGAGGGAAAAATACCCTAAGCCTGGTTATGTAATCCTCTAAAGTAGGTGTGGTTAGGTCGAACACTGCTAAAACCCTGTCTCTATCACGTCTATGCGAATTCCTTTCAGAAAAATCTGGGTTGGAGGATTGTCATAAATATCCCTATAGCATAATGAAAGAGGAGGTTTAGAAACTGTTGGATATTACACTGTAAAGTGTGCATTTTTACCATGAAAGAAGAGGTCGAAATGTCTCCCCGGTAGAAAATAGCAAACCCATCTTCCCTAAGAAACGAAGTAATACTTTATATTTACACGGCAAAGAGACTTACTGATGCTATTCTCCTCGGATAATCCATGATCTTTCTTAGAGGCTCAGAGAAAGCCCTTTATACCTGTTGGCCGAATCAAAGATCTCGCAGAAATTCAAAATGAAAAACACGCATGACTCCACTTACTTCCTTAGAATAGCGTGGATAAAAGCTCTCTTCGGAGGAAGGTGAAGTACAGAATCTGACTGGAGTGAAAATTACGGAAACCACATTGTTGCGAAATTCAGATGACCTCACTTCTCTAAAGAATTAACTAACTTAACAAATAGCATATTATTCATAAGATTGCACAATTAGAAGTTTAGAACATATCAACTGCAATCAGCCGAGGTAGAATGGCCCCCCTCAACTTGCCAAAAGCCAGCATGGTAGATTTTCTGGACCAGGGGTGCCATCCTCGTATTGAATGAGAGCGGAATGCAACGTGCATATTAAAAAAGTTTGTTGAATGCTTTCTCTGCTCTGGTGGTGAAGTTTATTTAGCGGTCTCCAGTATCCAAGCGACGAATTTCCAATGCTTATAAATAAGCATTACGATTAGAGAATGTGAAGAAAATTATCTTGAGTGATTCAACCACAGGCACGTAGTCAGAGGTGAGGGTCCTGTTTAACATTAGAGTGCGGTTTTGAAGTTCACATAACGAACTTGAGGATGAGCCTCAGCAATCGACTTACGATTCAGTATAACTCAACCAGACCAATGAAGACTGAAAATGGAATATAAAATGAAATGACAAAATACCACTTACCTACCACTAAGTGGACGGTATAGTTTGAAAGTGGTATCAATAAATTAAGGCAGATTGGAGACATAATGTCTTGGGAAAAATGAACAGCTACAGGACATACAGTACTTCCATCTATAGGAGAGGAATCGCAAAATCCTAGTAACTCGGAGTGGGGGCAACATGGAAACGCCAACCATGGTCTGCTGAAGACACAACTCTCGGGGACCGAGAAATGCTACCATGGCTAAGGTCCTTTTGGAATCAGAACTACAACGGCCCTCAGCTGACAAATGCCCTGAAGATGCAAGAACCTTCAAAGATTAATTATAAAAGATTAGGGTCGAAATGCATCACTTCTTCATTTCTTGCGTCGAAAACTTTGGCGAACCGGTCCGAGCACAAACTGGGTTTGTTTGGTCACAGGGAAGCTCTCAGTTATTGAAAAAAAATAATTTCAATCTTCGGCAATAGCAAATACGCTAAAACAATCTTTGTAATACTCTACACACAGGAGATATATTTGTGAAAGTCTACTCCTCTAGGAGGTACCGCGTGTAGACGGTTAAATCTGATTCGCTAACCAGCTCCCTTCCACTCATTCTGGGTCAGGACTGAGAGTAGGGGATTCAAGATTACATCGCTCTGGTGAAGAGGTGATGCTTTCTAACATAAGAGTATCTGTACCCTTACCAACCTTTTCCTTTCTAGTGCCTTTATCTTTGTTTTCATTATATAGAATTTTATGCCTAAGTTCCGCTAGCTCATCGTGCTGCTGTACATTTGCACACGTTTTGGCAAAAGGGTTCCCTAATTGTGCTCAGGCTGTTCAATCTGCTCCAGATGCGTCTGCTCCAAATTGCTTTTCAATAGCGAGAGTTCAGCGCTTGGAACTTGAAGAAAAATTGTATCCTAAAGCAAGAAAATGTGAAAAAATTATCAAAGGAGAATGGTTTGTCTCTTCGCTTGCTTTTCACAGTCATCTGATTTTCCCTTTTTCAATTTGTCTTTGATACTTCATCCACAATATTAAGCAGCTCTATGTCCGGCGCAGAGGTATACCCTCACAATGCTTTGTCACAGATCACTAATAAAGAATTGAAAGAGTAGGAGAATGTTTATTTTCTCACAGGGAGCCTGGAACCCGAATCGATCTCGTGACGGGACACTTGGTCGCAAGCTCTTAATCTCTTTACTAGAAGCTATTACACTGGTCACCAGGACACTCCCTTTAAGCGCTGGTATAAAGTCACCTTGGTATCTTCCAATCAAATGCAATTATGTATCAGTTACAAATCTACTGAAACGAGCCATTTTCCCAGGAAATCCAAGACGAGATTCCCTCCGCTTCGAAGGGGGTTATTAAGATGAAGAACTCCCTACCTTAGAGAGCGCAGACACTATGAACTATACTAGGGTGATCTTGCTTCCGGAGACTGAGTTCCCTTGAGGAAAAATATAAGAACTAAAATAATAAGGGTCATTTATATGAGGGGGGAAAGGGGATCCGTAAACGGTCAAGTTTTATATCATTTCGGCAAAGAACCAGGCGGGTTTGTGTTGCTTCCAAGGTCATCGGAAGGGGAAGAAATACAGTTCAAACCCGACCTTCTCCACAAAAATTAAGAAAGAGACAGAAATCGGAGATTCGAAGAGGCCACAGTTCTTCATTCAGAAATTGTAGGTGTCGTCGTAATAGCCTGCTTTAAACTCTTCGAGTTATCTGGTCGACTGATGGACCAATGTTGTCCGACTGACAAATACTCAGTTAGAGTTTAGCTTCGTTTTGCGGTAGAGAATTGAAGCTCTGAAGATTTCAGAGAGTCTTCTTAAGGCGGTGTGTGCTGGCAAGTATAGCTAAGGCATTCGTGTCGTTACCTAAATGTCTGATACTATTACTGGTTCCGTTTCGGTTTTACCAAGATGTCATGTCGACGTGCCAAGAAGAGACAACCGCAAATTTGATTAACTGATCCAAGGTTCTGTATGCTATATGAACAACAAAGTGTGTGAATTGTATCGATTAGCAATTAGCTTTCTCAAAGAATTGTTATCTTTATTTGTTTGAAAAAGAGGTTCTGCCCATTTAAACCGTACATCGTGTTTTCATAGTCTAGAGAGATAGCCCTAGCCTTGTAGGTACCTATTACGTCTATCAGAGTGGAAATGGCAGCTCATGAACCTTCCAAATCTAATAATGCTAGAAATACTAGGCCCGTTTAATTGACACTAACTCTCTCACAATTTGCCAGTCAAGCTAGCAGCCAAAATGGGCATAGCACAGCTTGGGTCAATACTAAGGTCCACTTTCTTCCCCTCCTGAGCTCCCGTGACCATTTTGCAAAATAATAAGTTTCTTTACTCATAATTAACCGTAGTAAGGTTTTTGTGGAGCCACAACTGAGCAATTCAAAGCTTACCCAGTGAAGCATAGTAGCAATAAACGACTAAGGGCGCGCACAATAAGAAAACAGTCTTGACCAAAGGATAAGGTAGTACTGACCAGTAGGTGTGCTACACAAGATAAAGAATTCAAACAATTTTTTCCAAGATATTTCTCCAGTAGGAATTCGTAGGCAACAGTGGATTCGGCGCGTGCACTTCGTAAGCAATAGCCCTTGAAGCTTTGCCTCCAAAGGGCCTAAGGAAAAATTCGTGAGGGGCTTCTCGATCAGGGCCATGAAAGCTCTTACTGAGTAAAGGGGCTGTCAGGTATTTTATAACAAAACAAAGATTTAAATCTACATTGAAATACATTTTTTTAAAAATAATATGGCCAATAAAACCGCATTTCCTCTCTATGTTAATCTCAGAAGCAATCTCAAGCCCACACCAGGTGGTTCTCGTTCATGTTGCCAATAACATTTTCAAAGGCAGCCTTCAAAGAGTCATTGGTATTGTGAGGCTACTGGTTGGTCTCTTCTAAATGACATCCCAGACATGATAGTCTAGGAGTTTAAATATGGAGATCTATGAGGCCAGATGTTATGGGGAATGGTCACAGGATCATCAACATTCTCGGCTGAAATAAGATGATAATTCTTGGGAAATTTATTATTTTTAAAACTTTGTATCAAATACTAGGCTATGAAAAAGAGAAATAAAAAGGTATAGGTTATATATTGTTCTAAATTGTTTTTCTCAAATACATACTTAAAGCACCTTCTAGATCTAGATGGCATTTTATTCAATGGAATTTCGGCGGACTCCATGCTTATTCAAAGATATTGGGGAGACTCGTTTCCTTCCGTCTTGTTTTTGTTGTTTACCTTCAGGAGCCAATGCTGGCTTTGTCCTTCCCGCCTCCTCTCAATCTTGGAGTACAAAGGTTTCGCGACGACCCTCTCTCACACTACGAGATGGAAGCTGTCTTAAGTGGTGCTAATTTTACACCCGATGTGATGTCTTGTTTCTTCCATTCTCTTTCAATACTTTCCTACAGGTGAAAGCAATCCAGCTCAAATGGGATAGGGAGTATTCGATGTTTTCTAGGGACTTTCTAGCATTAGCCGAATTTGATTATTTGGAGTTAAATTTAGTTGTAGGCTGGTGCCGAGGACCTTTCTCATTCTCGGGGACTTAAACAGCAGGCTCCCTCTCCGCAATGACCCATTATTATCTCCCAGGGGCCATGTCCTAGCGCAACTGATCGAAGATCTAGAGATCTGTGTCCTTAATGTAGAAGAATTCATGCATCAACTTTTCCAACAATTACCTGGATTGCTCTTAATTTTGTACTACGTGAGGGTCTGCCACATTAACTGCAAAACTGAGTTCGGATGACGGAGATACCTATCAAGCTAGACTAAACAATACTTTGTACTGACGGTACCTGTCTTCATCGGGTAATTTTACTCCTTTAGTGGTCGTAATGGCTAAGAAAACTTTTAATCTTCAAAATCTTGATTATGTTGTGTAACCTATAAATTAAGAACCCAAATGTCTTGGAAACCACAATACTACTGCGCACGTCTCTATTTTATGTCAGGTTGTTAGTTCATTGACACCTCTTTTGCAAAACACCTGGGTTCGGTTCCAGTGCAAGGTGGATCAGCCTCGAGTAATCTCACAGAGAAACTGCAAATTGTCGCCAGTCATTGTTCTAGGCCAACATCTGAGGAAAGGACAACCTTTTGGGGATTTTCAATTTAACTCACATTTCGTCTTTTGCCCATTCTTCCAATCGTCTATCAAGAGCAGAAGCCACTACAACGGCTCGCGGGTAGGATACAAATCTAGTCTACTTTACATTGCGAGAAGACCCGTGGTCCTCATTATGTAGATATGGATACGTATAAGGCCAGATATTTTTAATGAGCCTGCACTTGACAAAAGAAAGAGTGGACCAGCTCGGTAGTAGAGATGAAACACTATGGAGAAGTTTCACATGCAGGAATGAATCCAATTGCGAACCATTCTTTTAGGACAAACCCGTCGGAATGTTTGAGCACTAAATGCTCAGAATAGTTCTTAACCTCATAAAAGTTGGAAACAAAGTGATTGTGAGTGAATGCCCACGAAGGACCACCGTGATAGGAAGCTCATGGCGATACCCCTCTATTCTTTCAAGACCACCTGAGCCAGCGTGAGAATTTTAGAAAGTCGAGGAAGAATCCGTCAATCGCTTAATCAACCGTCCCAGCTGTGTTTGTTTTCAAACGCCAATAGCCCATTTTTTCCTATATATTAAAATTATATTTTAGGCTATTGTCTTTATTTACCCTTTGAACTGCAACTCGGCGAGCTATTAACCTAAACCTGGTCAACCGTAATTCGCACTCTCTATTTATCGCCCAGACATAACTCAAGCGGCCTGTGGCCAGCTGTCTGACCGTACTTGTGTAAAACTCTGATCGTCGAGCTAGTCTATACAGGTATACCTCGATAGTGATAAGCTATGATCCGCTTCCTGCCTTACCCGCTTATATCCTTCAATAGACACTTCACCGGGCGTAAAAAGCTGTTTGTGTATCCGGCATCACAGATTGGTACATCGTACTTAGTTTTCCCACTCATTTACGAGAGACAAAACCCGATAATTATATTTTTGGGCCTGACAGGTAAAAATGCAGTAAGTTCAGCCTACCACACTCATGTACATATAGTCTTAGACATCCAATAACGTTCATACTAGACTAGTCAACCAATTTCACGCAAGGGAAGTGCTTATTAAGGTGAAAATTTCTCCTCTCTTTAAGTGCACTCAACACCCCTAATCATGCAAGCTTGGTCTCCTGGTTCCAAGCCACTCTTCAAGAATAAACTATCAGAATTTTAATATACGTAGGGATTAATGAAAAGTCAAACAAAGTTGTTAAATAGGAGCAAATATGTATAAGACATATACCATCGGTTTTTCAAAGAAGTGGCTGTAGTGGTAGGAATTACGACCACTACCTAAGTTTTCTTTGTGATCATTGGGAACAAGAAGACCCCTAGTCCTCAAGATGGCACATGAACATGGTTACGGATATAAATTCTTTTTCACACTGATTTAAGGAATAATTTGTTAACCTTTTCCATCTAAGTTGCATTGTGTTTGATTTTTGGTGAAACCTTATTCTTTCTTAAAAGTAATTTTCCGTTGCAAACTTGTCCTGGCGCAGAGTAAAGAGAGAAAATCCTCTTCGATTTTATTCATGCCAAATAATGATAAAAGTATTATGTTAGAACCTTATTATTTTGCCAATGAGATAACTCATCATAACGGCAAGAATGAATTACCGCCTTGTAAATTAATGATTATCTTTCGCATAAATGTACGCTTGTGTAATTTACAATAATTTTAATTTCGCTACTTCAGTTGTTGTTAACACAGTGGTTTAGTAGAATAGGTCGAGCGCCAACCTTAACACCAGTTTTGCGTAATGTTATCCAGCAAGGTTGCCCTTCCTGAAACCTTCTATTCTCACTAAGACTATAATCCTCGAAGAATATCCAGGGTAAGCCAAGAGGTTATATGTGCAGTAGCCCTGATGTGAGTGGTTTGGTTGTTAAGGGAGGATTTGTCACCGAGTTTTGGTAGCACTACTGGTTAGCCATATAGGGTTGTCTGATCAGCCTGGTGGCTACTGATTCGATTCTTTTGGGAGTGACTCTTATGCGAGGCATGACGCCAAATGATAGAGGTATATCTTTTCCTCATTCAATGCTGGTTAAAGATGATCAGGGATTTCTTTAAGGGTAAAGAAATCTTCGGTACTGGATTCGATATTATTTATTGGGAGGGAACTTGGAAAGTCTTCAAATGTATCTCTCTTCTTTTGTATTTCTCGTCATCCTGAAGTACTTTCCAATTTCCATGTTATGTAAACGGTTCGCATAGATCGGGGTAAATAAAAGATACATGAATTTAATTTTTGTACATTGGATATGAGTTCCGAATAACATTAAATTTGTTTATTCTACTTAGATAAATTTATTTTAAAATGTTTTATTTTATTATATAATCTTAAAATTGTTATTAAATTATACATTAGTATTTAATAAAATAGTTTTCTTTAATATTTCTTCGATAAAATGGGTTCATACTTAGATCGTTTAACAAATTAAAATAGAAGTTCTTTGGAGTTTAGTTTAATGTATATGGTTTGTTTTTGATTAAGTGCATATAAATTTTTACAAAAAATAATACAATGCTATAAAATTAATTTTTTTTCTATAAGGTTAAAGTCATTTAATGGCTAAGTTTCAATATTTAATTAGCGAACATGATGATGTCTGGGAACCATCCCTTCAATAGTTGCCAAATGCCGCCCTATATCTCATTTTTTTTGCTCTGAACAGGAAATATTTTTAAAATCATTCATTCATTTGATCTATATTAAATGTTTAAAGGCTATTGAATTGTAGTTATTATCTAGAGTCTTTTACACCGATTTTTATAATTATTAAAAACAAAATTATTATATTCTTGTCATTTGTTTCTTTGTAAAAGGATGCTAAAGTCCTCGAGTAAACGCAAAGAAAAATTACGTTAGGAGATATATAAAATAAAATGTTGACTGTATTTACTGTTATAAAATTTACTATTTGGTTTTCAGGCCGGACGTTGAACTTCAGGAGAGCGGTGATTTTAATCTCGATTTTCAAACTCTTAAAGCCAGCACGAACTCTTCTTATTTCTTTAAGTGATCTGGCAATATCTTTAGGTGCTCGTTATTATTTTGTAGTTTTGTGTATGTAATAAGTGTATGTAAATTGCATCGTTTGCGCAGATCACACCAGCTTAGGGAACAAAAAAAATCCCCGGTCATCTGACCACTGAGCATTCGGATTTTCCCAAAAGAGAAGTATTAATAGCCGGAAACAGGGCTCTTTTCAGAGAACTTATCCATTCGGAATCTCCTACATCAAAAGTTATTTTAGTTTGCCGCAAACCCATTATAAGATTTCATATAACAATTCAAAGTGCTTATTTTTTAGGTTTCTTTGTGTCTCTTATTCCATATTTAAAGTTTTTCCAGCCGAATTCCATTCCACACATACATCTGTTTATTCCAACGGTCAATTTGCTCCACTAATATACTCGTCTCTCTCATTAGTGTGATCTGCAAACCGCAGAGTAACATCAAAACAATAAAGGAGGCTGACTTCCATGGCGCAATCTCCATTGTCTTCCGAGACAGAAGGATGCTAGCTGTTATTGTAACAATAAAGCAGAAGCTTTCTTAAGAGAATTTATGAACGCTGATCCTATTACATTATGCTCCCTCATTGGTTTTGCTCCCTCATACCTCTTTAAAATTCACAAAGTCAAAGAGAATTTGAAAGGCTCAGAATTTATTCATAAACTTTGTGATTTTGAAGCAATATATTTTAGTTACAAAGGAAAACTTTGGAAAAGTAAAAAGAAATAAAAATAGGAATATTTTAAGTTAAGACTTGGGAGAAGGGGTCGGTCTTTGAAGTACGCTCGAAGGTACAAAGAGGAGTGGAGCTTAGATCAGTAGGTAGATTATTTTATTAATATTAATAATAAACTAAAATATTCAAAAGTGCAAACTACGAAAATTCTCTTGGTTACCCATATGCTCAACAAATAGGAGGCACATAGATATCGACTAATTAAATAAAACAGTATACAATTACATTATCAAGTCATCTGTGTTACCTTCAAAGGACACAGACCTCAAAATAGAGCCTTTTAACTAACTAAATAAATGGTGTAGAAAGATGTGGGCGTTTAAGGGATGATTGAAGGCACCCAGCTAGTGGACGAGCGTATAAGGACAGGCAGGTAATTCCACATTCAAGGAACAAATATCGAGAATGGCTGACCAACCATAAATCAAAGGTGACCTTGAGAAACAAATTGTAAGGTGAAAGACCGGGACAGGTTTAGTGTAGCGGACACATGAGAGGGCTGTGGTGTTTATGATTTTGTAGCTGCGAATGAGCACTTTTAAAGAGCTTGGTTGAGAAGAGCATGGGCAGTAAAGGTCTAACCGAGTTGAAAAGGCAAACGAGTTGAACCATGAGATCCATAAATTAGAAAGGCAGAATAGTTAAGGCTAGACTGGGTAGCTTTGAGCTTTGATAAATAATTTAATATGAAACGTGATGCCCAAGTTTTTAACCGCTTTGAAAAGGGAACAGGAGAGTCTAATTCCCAGGAGGAATATTCTCCACTCCCCCTCCTCTATCTGATCTTTGTCTTGATTGAATTTCAGAAATTGGCTCGAAAGCCATTTGTTAATGACAACAGATGTGGCTGAAAATTATAACAGCCTCTGAAAATGAGACTGGGAAGAAAGCGATATATAAATTCGAGTATAATCAGCACAGAAGTGGCATTATAACGCAAGGCGTTATAAAGGAATGCCAAGAGGTAGATATGTATTCCACATCCGATAAGAACATTGTGTGAAAGATGATAGGTACGAGCGCTATCATTCAAGGGCACCTTCATTTTCACATAGTAATTCACAAAGATGGTGAAGAAGAAAAGTGTGATCAACAGAATCGTAGGTTGGCGAGAGATCAAAGAGCAAGATAATGGAAAACATACTAACATCACCCACTCGACCAAGTCGGTCATTATATTTAAGAGAGATGGGTTATTACCGTGTCCGGTCTTGAATCCAGACTTGGAAATATCATTAATGTTGAACTTGCAGTCAAGAATCAGGGCTGACAGCAGCATGTCAAGAACTTTGAAAGGTGCAGGAGTTGCAAGATCGGGCCATGGATACACGAATCATTGCGCTCAGCCTAGATTGCATCAAACTAAATTGGAGGACGGTGTGAAATAAGACTGGGGTGAAGATAAGGAAGTAATTGTGGATGATACTTAGAGAGTGTAAGAGAAGAAAGTATCTTTTGGAGGGATAAAGCAGGAGCTTATTTCCTCTGTAGAAACAGGCGAAATAAACGAGTTGGGACAAAGGAGATACGCGTTATTTTGAAGTGTTGAAGAACAGGGGCGGGACAATACAAGATCGGATATCACTATTTGATAATAATAATAATAGGTATTTATAATGCGCCCTTAAGGGCTGCTAGCCCTCCCAGAGCGCAGGTTGTGTAGCGAGTGTAGAGAAAGTTTACAGGGGAGAGAAGGCAATTCTGAAAAGATGAGTCTTCAGGAGATGTTTAAAAGTAGCAAGGGAGGGAGAGGATCAGACTTCGGCAGGAAGAGCATTCTAGAGTCTAGTTGCACAAGCTGAAAAGGAACGGTCACCCATCGAGCAGAGGACAGAACGAGGAGTGTTCAGGATGCAAGCGAGGTTAGACCGATGTGCCCGAGGAGTTTTACAATGGGAGAGGGTAGACGAGAGATAAGGTGGAACCTCGAGGTTTATGGCCTTTTAGGTGATGAGAAGAATTTTATAGTGGTTACGGAAGCGAATAGGTAACCAGTGTAGCCCCTGTAACAGAGGCATTAAAGGAGAGAACCAGATGCAACGAAGGAGGAGCCGGGCAGCATAGTTTTGTATTACTTGTCGGGCGCGAAGTGACGAAGAAGGGAGATTCACTAGGAGCGTGAGGTGACGAAGGCATGAATAGCAGTCTCAAGGCTTCAAAGTTCAAAATGGGATCGAACACGTGACAAGTTGCAGAGGAAACCGACGGAAGACTTACAGATACAATGGATGTGTGGTTTAAACGCGAGTTGCTCGTCGAAAATAAGACCAAGATTACTGACGGTATCAGAGAAGGCGACACTGGTTTCCCCAAGGTTAAGGGAGAGAAAGAGAGCTTTAGATTTCTCCACCATCGAAGCGGTACCAACAAGGAGAACTTCAGTTTTATCGTGGTTAAGTTTGAGAAAGTTGGCAGACAGCCATTCGTTTATAGATGTGTAGGCAGAAAGGAGCTTGGTAATTGATTGAAAGAAGGACACAGGGGATGACGAAAGGTATATCTGAGTGTCATCAGCATAGAGGTCGAAGGACAGGCACACATCGCAAAGAAGGGTTCCAAGAGAAAGTAAGTAGATGCGGAAAAGTTTGGAAATCAGTGAGAGAAGATTAGAGGTAAGTTTCAACTTCATTATTTCATGGTCACTGGAAAAGAGTCGACAGTGACAAAACAGGGAAGGAGGTACCGAAATTTGAGTGAAATGGGAACGAATAACAGAACTGGATAAAGAAATGCTCATTAAAAGAGAGGAAAAGATTTATGCTAGAGATAATGACTTGATAGCAAAAGAGATAAGATCAAATATATCACCATATATGTGGGTGGTGAAGAAGACAAGTTGAGGGACTGAGTTGAGCTGTAAAATATTCAAACCTCGGTGATATGATGGAGTATGGTGAGGGGGTTGAAATCATCAATGATAAGCAAGGTTCAAGTGAGATGAAAAGTCCAGGTTTAAAATTCACCCATGTTGTCGAAGAAAATGTCAGAATGTGAACGGAAGGACGGTAAAGAATCTTAATTTCATGAGTTTGTTTCAGATCAAAAAAGACAAAGAGAACTTCAAAAGATCTTGGATACCTAATCGAGATGAGAGAGGGAGGCAGCTGGGAAGCAACAATCGCCTCCACCTTAACTTGAACTCCTGGAATGTGAAGGAACGAATACCTTTAGAAATAGGTGGTAGCAGGATTATCGTTCTAGTGGTCATAGACAGGGAACGTGAGTTTAAAAAGTCCGTAGATAAGGTAGTCGTTATTTATCTAACTCATTACGGCATCGTTAAATGGCAAAGTTTACCCTGATATCAAAGAAATGGCAAAAAATATTAAATCATATAATTACTTTAAACCGAAATAATTCTTCAAGACAGCAAATTACTTTGGTGAATAAATGTTTTGGATCAATCCTAGACAATGGCCCCTGATAACACCATTTCCCAAAAATGACCCCCAGGAAATTTCAACCTTAGAAGATGAACCCCCCCCCCAAAAAAAAAATATCAATCATATTGATGATCCAAAGAAACCTATTTTTCTATTTAAAATATAATCGCTAAAATAATTTAGATTAAAGAACAAAAAATACACAAACAAATTCAACAAACACAATTAAACAAATAAAAAAGTAAAATAATAATCTAAGGAGTAAAAAAGAGAAATATGATGGTAGAAATGTTCAAATTCACTCAAAACGAATCGTTCCTGCCACATAGTATAGGTTAGGTCAGGTAAGGTTAGGTGCGGTCAGGTAAGGTTAGGTGGGGTCAGGTATGGTTAGGTTATTTTAACCTTACCTAACCTAACTAATATTATCGTAACCAAATTAAATCCTAGCTTGCATTTTTCCTCTATCTTTTTATCTTAACTTATTATCAATTATTATTACTTATTTAAAGTTCAATCTGAAGTAATGACAGCCGCCAAAAGATCATTCCTAGATACTAACACCCCCAAAAAGCTCAACCTCAGATAATTAACCCTAACATAGGCTTGGGGTAGTTGTCTAGAATTGATCCAAATTCTTTTTTTTTATTTTAAAAATTATTTGAGCTACTTTACAACCTTAACAATTTAATATGTTAAATATTTGGTAATATTAAGCGATAAATGGTCCCTTCAAATCTATCCTGTTTTCTTTAGTTGAGTTGTCCTGTTCTAATGTATGAAGATTTATGACAATACAAATTGACTGATAAAGTGATTCTTCTTTCGGTTTCAAGATTACTTTTCTTCCATATGCATCGTTGTCAGTCCCGGTTTTTCGGTAATGAATGAGACAAACTAGACTCGTAAATATCCTAGTCAGGAACATATCCAGGCAGTTCGTTTGTTTGATTCTAGTCGTGTGCGACTCTATAACTTACTATCTCGATCTGTAGGTGGATTGATCGGATGGTAACCATTTCAATTTTCAATGGGTATTTTGGCAATAATATCGTAACTATTCAGCCGATTCTAAAGGAATTTGAAACCCTTATGTTGTTTTACATTCTCTTTCGGATGATATAATTGTCAAGGTCCTCCCAAGGTTAGTCCTGGAATTAGTAAAAGTTTGAAGGTCATAAGGTTAGAATAATTGAGAGCACGCGACTTAGGTCTATTGACCTTGTTTGTGTTTAATGTGCGTAAACCCATTGGCTCATACACACATCCAGAAAGTTCATAGTGATTGATGTCGGAAGGAGATGGGGGGGATGCTTGGAGAAATTACTTGAATTATTCATTGTCTGTTGAATCGGATCGAACCCTACTTGATCTTTATGACTTATATAGGATCGAAATTGTTAATTAAAGTATTTTTAAAATAATTTAAGTTAGAGATTTTTTCAGAATCACTTTTTATATACTTTTTGTTGTAAATAAATTTCGTTGATTTTTCCATGTCCTTTACGAATACAAGCCAAATTTGGGAAAAGGTTGAAAATGTTTGTGTATGCCAATAAAGTTTAGGAGAGGTTGATTTACGAAATTGATAGGCACGACCGTATGGAAATAGAAATATAAATGTCCTTACAAATAAAAATAGAAGAGTTTACTAAAAAAAGGCAAAAAAAGATGAATCAATTAAAAAAATAAAAGGAAACCTGGGAGACAGCCATCCAATCCCATCGGATATTTGCTGGCACTCATCCCAAAATAATATTTTCAACCCATTCATTCTTATATTAAAAACAAAATAGTGGCTGGGGGAAAAAACAAAGAGCCGCAACGGCCGCGCTAGACTAAAAACTAAAAAAAAAACACATGAGTAAAATTATAAATGAGGAAATAGACCAGATTGAGATAAAAAATAACTTAAGAGGCCCGGCATGGAACGACTCTCCTTAGTTTGCCTATGATTCTATGGGCCTACGTACATTAAACAGAAAACAAACAAACCAGTAGTTGTCGTAAAGGCGCGAGAAGAAGCACACTAGACAAATTTGGGAAAACGGATGCATGAAGCGGTGCACAAGTAGGAGAGCTTTTTTATCATTCGCTCCGCCTGATGGCGGAGCGAATGGCAAAAGAGCAGGGGCACATTTATATGGCCAGATAGCCCACACCGGAACTCAAATGACGACTGAGGTCAATTTGGACGCCTGTTAATCGTCCATTCCCTACTGACCCAAGGATCTTTCCTTCTAAGTCAAAGGTAACCAGTTGCGGACCGACTCCGTAAAATTACATAATTTAAAATCGGTTTAAGCAGCTCACTCCCTCTGTCACAGATCTTTGATGGATACTAGAAAAACTGAATTAATTCCCGGTAGGTAACCACAAAAAGTTACCAGAATATCAATGACGACCAAATGGTTAGTTTGGCCGGCCCCAAAACATGAAACTTTGCATCTGAACAAGCGAAGGACCCTCGTCTGGAGAACACCTAGAAAAGGATCCTTCCATTCCTATCCTTGATGTTAACCCGGCTATTATTCTCCTGATTCTTCGTCCTTCTTGACTTCCTTTCAGAATAGCTTCCCGTTCCCAATAGAATCCTTATTTATCTTTTGTCTATTTGATACATTTGCTGGGTTAAAATTATTTTTTCTCACTCGTTTCATTTTCCATCTCAGTTCTTTGTATACATTCAACCTCACCTCCCTGACTCCCGACTTTGCATTTTTAAGCATTTGCAATTACGCAACGTTTCTTGCTTTTCACTCTTAATCTTCACATTACATATCCACCATTCCACATTTTTCCCTTCTCTTTCCAGTTCTAGCGCACCACACGCAAAGTCTTGCACTACCTACTATCATTTCCTTAAATTTGTGCCACGTTTTCTCTATATCCCTTCTCGCACTTAATATTTATCTTTTACTTTCAAGCATTCACACCTTCACTTAACTACCTTTCTCTTTGATCCACCAACTTTTCACTTCTGATTTCCCTCCTCTTTTCCACCTTCCTCTCGTCTTTTCATCCATGCGGAAAGCAATTTAACTTTACACAGCAGAATCGGTAGCTTATTCTTCCTTATTTGGTACACATTTACCATAAACTCAACTTCTACCCTTATATTTTACCCAAGCTATCTTTATTTATTATTATTACTTGTTTTAATCGACGAAGTGACGAAAAAACGAAGGAGGAGAAGGAAGATGAGAATACCAAATAAAAATACTGGTGGATTTTTGAAGTATTATTTGAAAATATAGTAGTGTTATGGCTATGGTATCCTCGGATTATGGTTGCCGTTTCCACGCAGTGTTCCCTTTGTTAGGTTGCAATTCTCGTCATGGTTACGGAAGTCTAGAAGATGACAACTTGCACGTCCTGTAGGAACTTTACATCAGGGATCTTGAGGTCCTTCTCTATCCGTATCCAAGTTTCATAGTTGCCTTAATCAACGAGTTATGAGAGAGCTGCGTGTCCTGTCTTGAGTATCCCAACTACTTTCATCAAACCACTTGCTCTATGTAACTTCCACACCATTTTACTTTTCCTTGTGATAAAACGGAAACTCCTTGGCGAAGACACATTCGTTATTGTTTGCTTCATATTTTAAATAAAAAAAATAATAAATTGCATTGGATAGTACCAATTATGGAGGTAAATAAGCTTTGGAAACCACGCCCAAAATGACTGGGTGGGCGCAAACCAAGAGACAATAGAGTGAAAGGTGGGAATGAAGCAGACGAACTAAAGATGCTTACAAACTTTGAATGTTAATTCCTAAACATTCAAAAGCCAGGCAGCCAACTGCTATAAATTGATCGGTGCCAAAAAAAAGAAGCATTTTATTTATCTCCAATAAATCACGGATTGGTTTTTTCATAGGGTTTATTTCAGAAACCTTTTTTTTATTGCTTGAAATTAGAAAAATAAAATTAGCATCGCAAAGATAAAGTAAATATAAAGTGAATTAATATAAAATCCCAAAGGTAGTACCAATAAAAATTATAAACTTCAAATGAGAAAAAGGAATTCAAACTATTCTAAGATATAATTTACACCTTATCTCATATCCTGTACAAGAATTATACAATGAATAAATTATACGAGGCATTCCTAAGGATTATTCTTTAGTTCTTTTCAACTGTACAACCGAATGTGGTTAGTATGATTATGACCTCTGCTAGACATAAGCGTATCACACAATTAGTGGATAATTAAATAATTTTAATTGTGAAGCCCAGTTAGAAACCCAATTAGCAGTTTACTAATTAGTCAAATTCAAACCTCTTTGTGGTGAACCGCGTAGAAATTGGTCTAAAGATGATGGTGAAATCTTGGGCAAAGTTTCCTATATCGTAATTATTCCTATAACGTACATTTTAAAAATGAATAATATATATATATATATATATATATATATATATATATATATATACATATATATATTAATCTCATATACAGACATGACCAAAAGTTCTGATACTAATATATTTTTTAAAATTATTTTTTAAAATTTACATGATAGGAATTATCTTCTAATATTTCATTTTTTGCTGGTTTATTAAAAAGTCATAATTTCCAAAATAATAAGAAATAACGATGCAGTCGTTCGTTGAATCCAAAATCGCACTCTGGTTCTGTGCATGTAAGTGGAGAGTTTCAATCCCTTTATCTTTGAGCTATTCGATCAAAGTGAGAAAAGAATGACGAATGTGTTTGTGGATAACCGCCAATTTCCTAGATCCTCCAATAGCCATCCAGTACTCTTGCAGTGATTCTGCTGATGTATGTTGCAGGGTACTCCTCTCTGATTCATATCTACCAGAAGAAATAATGGCGAGATGTGAAATAGGTCGTGAAACTCAAATACGAAATAAAACTGACTAACTTAGGTTAATATTTATTACAAGATGAGTATGAGAGTTATCTTTAGCCAAATGGATACGGCGCTGGTCTTCTTAAAGTCGAGGTAACATCTTCAATCTCTGGCAAGAGCGGACACTAGTGTTAGCGTCCATTGAGATCTGGACACTGACTGGTGGACGCGTTTTTATTACCCGCGCGAAGGATTGGGTATATCTTTCACTTGTCATCACACACATAGCCAAACATCATAAACCGATTTTTGTCCTCCCCTGTTTTTATAGCACACACACACACTCTGCTCCTCTATTATAAGAAATATTGTCGATGTGTAACTATATCCACATACCTCTGACGTGGAAAGGATCCCATTTCTCTGGAGTGACGAAGCTTTCTACCCAAACACTAGTTGGTCTCGAACACAAAATACTTCTCTATACCTTCCCACCCCCCTCATTCCCAAGAATACCGGCTACAGGTCTCTTCGGGCTCATCAGCGATTGTCATATTGGTTGCATACTCAGCTTTATCTTGGTTGCATCATCTGGTCAAGATCCAACCAGGCCAAGGATCAGATAGCACTAACATAAAAATTAAAAAGTAAAATTTCTCTGATATTTTTGTTTCGCACCTGATGTTGTCAAGACGCCAGCAGTGGAGTTTGCCATGCTGACTAGAAGAGTGCTTCTCGTCGCAGGACAGAACCGTCTTCTAGAAAGACTCCTCTGCTGGATAATATAACAGGCGGTCTTTCCTTTTGGGTAGGCTCAGCAGTAGCTTTAAGGGAGGAGTTCTGTGTCCCAGTCCAGCTTTATGAACGGGTTCTGATTACCTGGCCAGATGCTCCAATTCCTGTTTTCCTTTTATAGCGACGGCATGATTAGTCGTTGTCGTCTTATGTGTTGAAAATGTTGTCCTCTTGTTGTTGATTTTTGGGGGCGTTTTCTCTTTTATGTATTTATTTTGACCGGTCGACATAATTTTTTCTTGCTTATATGCAGTATTTGAGAGATTGCTAGTCATAATAACTGTTTCACGTAAGGTATTGATTGCATGGCGTTGGGTGACAGTGCTCTCTTTCCTGCGTGGCTGACGCGCCATGGCTGAGTAGCGCCCAGGATTCAAATTTCCAGGTATGCAATGGCGTAGCGGAATATGACGTTATTGCAAAAACATTCATATAGATAAATAATTTTCTCATGTTCCAGTAACAGAGAACATACATGGTGATTATGATTTTTTAACGCCTATTAAATTTTTATAGTTATTCATAGGATTATTTTTAACATTATTAATCATCATTAACATTCACATATACCAACTAGGACATTCACCAAAATAAATAAATTTAGCGAGATATTTTACGTTATTTCAAACATTATTCTCGAAAGATGTTTGATGCGGTTTTGTTACAAAGATCTTTAAAACAGGATTGGCAAATTCCCGAAGTGTGGCCATTTCTCAGCTTAGTAAATTTTATTTATTATTTAATTTTTAATCATACATATTGTCCCAAAAAGTTGCAGTGAAACTAGGTTTTTTATTTTAATCGCTATAATTAATTTCTAACCTGTGTAAGAAAAAAAATATTTGGAAGAAAAAAAGAAATTTAATTTTTAAAAGATACCTAGAATTAGTGCGTTATATCATATTGAATTGCTATTTTTTTCTCATAATATATTTTATGAAATATCTCTCAACTAATATATTTTAAGAAAATCTGTATAAAATGAGGTCAATGGCATCATTTTACTGAGGCTACTAAGAAATTTTACCTAGTGTATTTCCCCCCCCAAAATTCCAAACCTAATTCTTTTTGTAAAAATATAAAGACTTCCATAAGGATAGTTACATTTATCATATTAACGTCATCCAAATATCTTTTAGTTTAGTAGGATCGCTATTGGATTGGTTAAAGCATTAGCTCCAAGGTAAATAAAATATAAACTAGCAAAGTTGCTCCCACAAGTCTCAGAATACAGGGGGGCAAGATGTAAGCCCAAAATGTTCCTTTTCTAAATACCAAGAACACTTCAAGCCGTCTTAATGGTAACTCATCTAAAATTGGAACTGTCACTCATTGAACCTCGTTATATGTTGCTTGCCAGTCATCATCCACTGTCCAATTAGAGATGTCACGAGCTTAGATTTGCCACTCTATCCGGTTGCGTGGTGTTAACTTTGACACACTGATAGGTCATGTGCTTGCATATCCCAATTGAAAGTGAAGAACGCTGCTCTGACCTGATTGGCTTGTGTCTGATACCTGCTGCAGTGAATGTAGGTGAGATTTAAGAAGGTTATGCCTTTTTTATACCATGGGCAATCCTAGTCACATGCAGCTGGTCGCTATCATTAGGCACCCGTGGTCGCGCACGCGCGGTCCAGCATTAAATTTACATACATAAATTGCATCCATTTTCGCTCTTTAGTGAATATGAAAAAATAATAAAAATTTGGTTTGTCATAGGAGTCATGGCCCAAAGTTTTGAGACTAATATATATATTTTGAATTTTTTTTATTCGTGATAGGAATAATTATTATATTTCAAATTATTGCAGGTTTATTTAAAAGTCATCATTTAAAAATAATAAGAAAAACAGCAGTCCTTCACTGAAACCAAAATTGTGTTCTAGTCCATTTGCAGTAGGAGGTGACTTTCAGTCCATAGATCTTTGCTATTCGATCAAAAGAGTATAATGATGGCATATGTGTATTAAATTAATGTTTTTTTTTAAATTGTAATCTATTTCGGGTTTTTTTTAAATTAACGTTTTAATATTTTTCAGATCCAGAAATGGTTCTTTCCAAATAAAAGCGTACAACCAATGTAGTCTAGCACCACAAGTGGCCTGAATTGCAACGATATTGATGCTAATGGTATTGCATCAAGGAGCACAATCTTTAGGATCATCAATGCCTTTAAAAATAATGATTAGACTCCAGGCGAGTAGTAATCTGGACGCCCAAAAACTTTAAGTGAATGTAAAAATTGCTTACTGGTAGAGGTGCCAGCTGAAGGATCGGGTAACCTCCAGTGCAAAGCCTGCTTGAGCATTCACACCTGCCTGAGGCCTTATCTCACCAAAGGAACTTTACGGATAAGCTCCACTTTGATAGGGAATATTAAGAATGAACTGTTGAAGACCGAGGCAAAGAGATATTATCTAATAAAACTTCCTGTTTGCTTGTTTGGAACTTCTGGAAGACCCTTCAGTTGGAGGAAAAAAAGGCGAGCGCTTTCCCCGAGTCCTGTGTCGTGCCAACAGTGAAGCATCCAAACACTCTCCATGTCTGAGGTTGCTTTTCATCTAAGGGAACTAGAGCTCTAACCATCTTCCCCGAGAACACTGTCAGGAAGTCAAATAGGTACTAAAACGTTGTTCATCGCCACCTTTTCCCGATAGTTCAGGACCAAATTGGGGATGATATCTATTTTTCATTACGACGATGCACATTGTCATAAGGCAAAGCCATAGCAAAGTGCCTGACTAAAAAATAACATCGAACTATTGGGACATTGGATTGGGAATTTGCCAGATTCTAACAGAATAGAGAATTTGGGGACGATAATCAAACTGGCATTTGATAAAGAGAAGCTAGCCAATTGTGAGCAGTTGCAAGGGCTTATTAACCAACGTGGAGCAATATCAGTCAAGATCTCATTAGAAATGTGGTTTCTAGCATGCGAAACGAATTCAAGTAGCCCTGAAGAACAAAAGACCTCGTAAATATTGACTGTATTTCTAAATAAATGAGTTTGAAATCTAAATTTTTGTAGATTTAACCTTTAAATTATGACACAATCATACTAAAAAAAATTGACCATGACTGTAGATAATGTCAGTTTCGATACAATAAAGTTAACTTCATACATGTATGTAAAACCCTTTATGTCAGGTTTGCGTAATAATCAACATTTTTTGTTCTCTGTTATCTTATGTCTGTACGGACGAAAATACTGAGATAATTAAGAAAGGATATTCAAGAGGGATTCTGAGAGACAAGGAATTCATCTTCAAAGAATTCTTTTCAAAATCTTCAGCAAATGCAAGAACTGGGCGTTGGACACTTAAAAACTCCTTATGTAAGATAAAGAGGACGGACCTAATAATGGGAACTCATTGATATATGCATTTTTATTATTTAATATGGGCTTAGTTTTCCTTTGGCAGCACTAATTATTTGAATATATTGAAGAATTTATTCTTAAATAACTTTTACTGTGGTTAGTAGAATATGGAACGAGTCTGGAATCAAAACCTGCTCCAGTTCCTTCAGCTATGCTGGTGGAGAGAGAAAAGAGATTCTCTATCTCTTGTACAAATACAAATGTTTGATAATGTTAAGATGTGGAAATTGTGGCTGGAAATATACGTGTTCCACCACATTTTGATACTATTTTAGCCAGTTTTAACAATTTTAGTGGTGCAGATCGATTAATCATCTAGGATTTATTGACGTTCACCTACGACTGCCTGCAATGGGATTGCATTGTGAGCCCTTCAACACTTGGCCCTCCTTCAAAATCTGAAAGGTCTCTCAATTTGGAGTGTATTGATATATATTACACAGAAAGAACATGACTTGAGTTTATTACCCTTAAGTATCTGATATCATTATTTAACTGTGTATCAGGAAAATAAAGAACAAAATTTGAATGTTTCATTATCACAGATGTGTAATTTGTAAATTAACGCATTTTTTTTTAATTGAGGCTTGAAAAGAATCAAATAATTTTCTAGTATTTGCTCATATTAAATAATATTAGTTTAAAAGCTCTTACACATATTGCTTTATTAAATATTCATATTAAAAGGGGATCTTTAAGGTAATCCTACATGGTACTGTTGACCTCTCTTTACTGCAAAACTATCAAGTTAATATGACCATGGAGTTAAATTAAAATTTCAATGTATTCGCAAGGAAAATAATCGTAGGAAAAGGGACAGAAATTACAAAACAAGAAATATTAGCGAGAAAAGAGAGTTCTGTTTGCTTTTCATTATTGAAGAGAACAAATTTATGCATAGTATTTTGCTTCCTCCAGAGAGAAACAGAAAGTCGTCGAAGCAAATCCTTTGTTTGCTTACTTTTAATTCCTATGTAAATTTCACTTTATCGGTGGGGGAGAATGCGTTGGATGGCAAACGAGAGATGAGGAAATGGTGATGACAGGCGCGTGTTTGTGTGCAAGTATGCATACTTTTCAAGGCGTATAATTACCCTATTAAACTAATATCATAACCATATTTCTCACAGTGTAGGTGTTGGTATGTGTAAATTTAATGGAGAAAAGAATAGGAAAGAGAATTAAAAAAATACGAGATGAAAAGAGACTAAAATAAGGTTACAACGGGAGAGTTTCTTGTATTTTCGACCTAAAATTTTCTTTCCCATTGTTTTAGTAAACTCTTTCTTCTGATTTTTGGCACACCAGAGACCCATTAATCGAAGCATTCTAGTCAACAACATTATTAAATTTAACTTTTAGCAATTTTTATTGCGATTGTTTTTATTGTATAAATTGATAGGGGGAAATATGATACGATCTCAAGGGGTTCCCCTCCCTCTTTTTCGTCCCATCCGGGCTTGGAGATGTAGGAAAGGGGCCGATCCAGGTTGATCTCTCCACAGGGTCTCCCTCCTTCACTCACATACACTATATTTTGGCTGATTGAGAGCAGGCTACAGTCGAGAGACGGGAGAGGTTTAAGAGAGGGATATACATACAGGGAAAGGTGAAATGTGAAATTTTTCAACTTAGTCTTGAGGTCTGTAGTTTACTCTAGTTGGTCTGCCGGAAGAACCGGCGGATAGCGTGGGATTAGAGAGGAGAGCCAGATTTATCTTGATTATCTACAGTTCTTTGATCTTTTATCTGAGCTATGCTGACCCTATTCTATACTTACTCCCCTCCAGCCGTTCTTTGATTAATGTTCGGCGGTCTTTGGGCTGATGGCCATAGGGGCTAAGTATCCTAACCGCTCTTCATTCTTGTCAGTGTATATCTTGATCATAATCTTACCTGGGGAAAAAGTGTGTCCCAGCTGAATCAGTCTCTGTTGGATTTCAAGCCGTTGTTTTCTTAAATTTTATCATTAGCTGTTTGGTTCATCTCATTATCTTTTCGTTGTTCTATTAAGTATGTATATATGGGTTTATCGTAAGTTAGCAATTTCTCTCTAATGTTTGTGAGGGGTAGACAAAATGGAAAAAGGTGAAATGTAAATTAAAAAAAAATTGCTTGAGGTTTGTTCTTTGCTATAATTGGCCTGCCCAAAGAGCGGGTAGGTGAGTATGATAGGTGACCTTCTTCCTTAGTCAGGTTCAGTGGCAGAATATTGGCTTCCGCATTTAAGTCAGATACGTTTCTGCGTTCTCTCCGTTTCGTGTATGTTATCCAGTATATAGCTTTATTCTGTTTTATTTTTTGTAGTTTTAGTAACCTTGACATTGAGAGTTTGTATGATGAGTTTAGCGTATAAGTCAGGATCTATTGTGCCACCGCGTTATATAGTTTCTTATTTTTATTTCCAAGTTTTGCCAGTTTTGCTCCAAGTGATATTTCGCTTGCTGTTCTTTGTTTCTTATCTCTATTTTGTGCGGAATATCCTCTGAAGTTTACTATTAGTCCTAGCATTGTTACCTGATGTGCATTTTGCAGTCATTACTGTCTATAATGATTTGGAAAGTTTTCTTCTTCCTATTAGTTGATTTAAAATTTATGAATATTTGTTTTGACTCTCTATATCATCTCAAAGTTGCTTATGTTTTCTATTTGCCGTATTGTGACTGTTACATGGTTTATTGGGCTCTGGTAAAGTGTAGTAACAATCTGAGTGATATCGTTTACGTACTGCATGTTCGTGCTTTCTGGTGTAATGGGCCTAGGGATATCAGCAATGTAAAATGAGTAGAATATCGGGCTAAGACACCCTCATATTCCTCTATATATATGTACGCTGATATCTTTCGTACAAAATCGCAGAATAAGCGCTCCATGTATTTGTGCATGTCTAACCAAAGTATCTTATAGATTAACCACTCGGTCCTTACTTTATCAAATGCTTTTCCAACATCTCGCGGGACGATATCGAATGTGTCATTCTCGGCCAAGGATTTAGTGATCTTTTAAGTTATTATTGCCTTTGCTATTGTCGTATTACGGTTTTTTCTAAATCCAAAGTGAAAATTATCGTACCCTCCATTGTCATCTAATTATTCTGCTAGTCTTCTGTTCCTAATCTTTTCCAATAATATGCCAAGGAAGTTCAGTAGCGAATTGGGCCTGTAGCTTGTTACCAAGCTAAGTGGTTTGCCTTCCTTAGGAATGAAAATCATTCTTGTTGTTTTGAACCTTTCTGGGTAATATCACAGTGTCAGGCATGCATTAAACAGTTTACTAATTACATCAAGTATATTATTTGGTGCTTTTGTGAAGTGAATTTTTGTCAGTCCTGATGGCCAAGTGTTCTTTGTTTGAACGACTGCATCGCAGTCACAACCTATTCTTTAGTTATCGTTGCACCAATTCCCATGTTTTCCTCTCTGGCTTCTTCTGCTGAATGCCAATGAGTTCATGATTGATAGTTCATTCAGAGGAACTCTTTTATCATCTCTTTCCTATGGTTGTCGAAGCGGGCTTTGTCATCCGGTGTTAACCTCTGTGGGCTCTCCATTGTCATCATCTAACTTGATGGTTTTCTTTTTAGTCTTCTTTTACTTTGTTTATTGTGTTCCATTATTTTTTAGTTATTTTTCTTTCTCTACTTTATCAATCAGTTCGTTTCATTCCTCCTTTTGTATTTCCTCAATTAATATCACCATTTCACTTTTCGCCGTTGCAGTTTACTGTAGAGCTAAGTTTGCGTGCCTTGTTGCCAGATTATTTCGTAATTTTCTGTTATATTTTTAGCTTTCTTTTTCATTTCACAAGTCCATCTTAGTGTAATAGTCTTCTGTATTGTATTGTATCTATTGGACTTTTTTCCTGCCTTCTTCAGCACTTATCTTTGTACTGTTTTCTAATTCCACATCAATATCGTTTTTACTCGATTTTCCAATGGAGTCACTCTGTAAACCACCATTGTTTCCTTGTTTCCTATTCCAGTTAGCTCTTGCATAGCTTTTTATATTTGGGATAGCCACCTATATTGAGTTTTGGTTGATGAGAACCTTTATACCAATATGATCACTGCAGGTGAAGACAATTTGTTCCGTTTAAAGATTTTAAGGCATGTTTAGACTGCTTAATATGATGTATGGCTTTTTTCCGCTTTTTTCAGTAATGTAGGTCGGGAAAGTAGGCCCAATTCTCTGAATTACATTCCTATTCAGAAGCATCTCCAAGTTTTCACAACTGTTGTTCTTCGTTCTCTAACCGAGTCGTCTCAGCAGGCATTAATGTCACCCATGAGGAAAGTAGGGTGTATTTTATTGAATATATCCATGGTTGTGTGTATAGGAATATAGTAACGTCGGTGTGGTTGGTACCCTGCTGCTATTGTGAGAGGAGAGTATTCCAATTTTACAGTTATGACTAGATAATCCCCGCCCAATCGCTTCCATTCTTGCTACTTAATTATTTTCTTAATTGCAATTGTTGCTCCGTCGAGTCTTTTATTCGATGGGTTTTTAACTTTTACATTATAATTGTTTTTTTTTATTTTTTCAGTTGTAAGTTGTAGACCATGGTCAAAGATTATTATCACTTTTGTGTCTAACACACTGAATATATTTTCCGATGTAATTTTTTGTTTTGCAACCTTTTGCGTTTATACGTATTTTCTTAAGTTTTTTAATTGTTCCATCTTTCTCTTTTGCTATATCAAGTTTGATTTTCTTTCTTTTCTTAGTTCCTTTTGGTGCGTCTGTGTTTATTGCTCGTTTTCTGCCACCTTCAATTTGGAAGGCTTCGATTTTGGGGACTCTAATGCTCGTCGGGGAGATTCTTATTTTGTTTTCTAGGATAAGTTTATTAAAGCTTACTTCTTCGTGGTGTAAGCTAAAGAACCACTTGCATGAGCCATTTTTGGCTCATTTCATTACATCTTCCTAGTTAAATTTATGTGGTAAGGGGTTGGTTGGATTTAACTAAGATGATGAGCTTAAAATTTCTCGCTTCGTAAATATAGCCTTCTTGTTTTGTATGTCAATATTTGTTTTCGTTGCTGACGTCCTATTCAGATTCCATTTCCAAGTAATTACATTCCCTTATGAGGGAGTCAAAGTTAATAGCAGGTCAAGAGTATAGGGGTGCCGAGCGTTCTGTTTCTAGGCTTCAGCGTAGAGGAGAATTCGTTTGACCACTGTATTTAATATTAGATTGGCTGTGTTTATCGAAGGTTTGATAGTAGATAGCCTGGGTCTGCCAAGGGTGTTTTCGTATTCGGTGTGAGAGAAAGGACTTCAAAAAGACGCAGCAAAATATATATTATTCTTCAAATTGGACTACTCAAATGGGGCAAGAAAAAACGTCTTGAGATGTTCGCGGTGGGCGAGTAGGCTTCGCCAGGCCTACATCACAACGGATGGACGAGAGGTGGGAGGGATAGATTCTCTACATTTTGACCTCTGACTGTCTGTGACTCTCTGACTCTTTGTGTGAACTTCGTAGTATATATATATATATATATATATATATATATATATATATATATATATATATATATATATATATATATATATATATGAATAACGTTACAGCCACGAGGAAAATGAAACAACGGAGAACTGCGAGGCCTTTCGACTAATGGTCCTTTACTGACAGGGAAAAAGAGAAAGATATTTATACACCGGATTAATGAAAATATGGGATATAAAGATTAAAAGGGGTGGGATTAACAGATACCTGGAAAAAACCTATTAACAAGATGAGCCGTCATGGTTAAAAAAAAAAGAAGTTTATGGGTTACACAAGAAAGGGGGGGGGCAATGCTTGGGAATCACATATGCAAAATGAAAAAAAAAAAAAAAGTTTACACATGATAACTAGAAAATATGACAAAAGAAAAATATGACGAAAGTTTTTTTTATATAAATAAGCTAAAATAACTTCTATGTGGTAATCATTAATTCAGAAATTTTATCTTTAAAGTCATTCTTAAACATTCTTTTGATTCAAGGGTCCAAAAAATACATTCCAGGGCTGAGATTAAAATTCGAAGTCAGTTGTATAAAAGCCGATTCTAAAAGATTTCGTGAAAAAAAGTCATTTGATTTGGCAATCACAGAACTCTCCTTCCAATTAATACGATGGGAATTTTCACTCAAATGGATAAAAATGGCATTTGATGTTTGCCCAGTGCTTACAGAGTACTTATGTTGCTTAATACGCACATTCAGATCCTTGCTAGTTTGCCCAATATAAAATGAAGGGCAATCCAAACAAGGGATTTTATAAATTACGTTATTTGTTTCATTAGGGCAATTTTTTATTAACATTCTTTTTAAAGTATTAGAATAAGAGGAAACAAGATTTACATTAAGTGTTTTTAACAATGTTTTTACGGTTTCAAAGCCATTAAAATAAGGTAAAATGAGGATATTCTTGGGCGCTTCCTTCTCAATAGTACTTTCGTTATAAAACTTTTTTTGGCTTTATTATAACAAATATCAAGTAATTTATAAAATCCCTTGTTTGGATTGCCCTTCATTTTATATTGAGCAAACTAGCAAGGATCTGAATGTGCGTATTAAGCAACATAAGTACTCTGTAAGCACTGGGCAAACATCAAATGCCATTTTCATCCATTTGAGTGAAAATTCCCATCGTATTAATTGGAAGGAGAGTTCTGTGATTGCCAAATCAAATGACTTTTTTTCACGAAATCTTTTAGAATCAGCATTTTTACAACTGACTTCGAATTTTAATCTCAGCCCCTGAATGTATTTTTTGGACCCTTGTATCAAAAGAATGTTTAAGAATGACTTTAAAGATAAAATTTCTGAATTAATGATTACCACCTAGAAGTTATTTTAGCTTATTTATATAAAAAAAACTTTCGTCATATTTTTCTTTTGTCATATTTTCTAGTTATCATGTGTAAACTTTTTTTTTTCATATTGCATATGTGATTCCCAAGCATTGCCCCCCCCCCTTTCTTTTGTAACCCGTAAACTTTTCTTTTTTTTAACCCTGACGGCTCATCTTGTTAATAGGTTTTTTTCCAGGTATCTGTTAATCCCACCCCTTTTAATCTTTATATCCCATATTTTCATTAATCCGGTGTATAAATATCTTTCTCTTTTTCCCTGTCTTTTAGTCTGCTCAGTAAAGGACCATTAGTCGAAAGGCCTCGCAGTTCTCCGTTGTTTCATTTTCCTCGTGGCTGTAACGTTATTCATAAATTCCTCACGTTCCTTATTTTCGTGATTCAGTTATACATATATATATATATATATATATATATATATATATATATATATATATATATATGTATATATATATATATATATATATATATATATATATATATATATATATATATATATATATATATATATATATATATATGCCTTGGAAATAATGAGCGTGGCCTATTATTATCCATTATGTTTTTTTCGGGCGGTGCTAAATTTTATGCTTTAGGAGCAGCTAATTTCAAAAGATAGAGTTATTGTTTCATGAATGAATTTCGTAGTCTTTCGATATGCAAACAATGACCGATGTTAATTAAACTATGAACACTGCTACCATGTTTTAAGTCTGCACTTACATCTTAAACTTTGTTTAAACAGCTGACCTTCTCTCGCGGCAATGGAACGACATTTATAGGTATGTATGCATGCTTGCTCAGGTGTCCACCTTGATAGCGTCATTGACGAATTGCTTGCCCTACATTGACTGATGCACATTTATATATATTTACCTTGACTGATGTAAATTCATATATATATATATATAAATATATATTTTGTTTCATTTCCTAATTATCTTTAGTGGCATATTATTTCTTTAATTTACAAAAAGAGCCTTTTAGGATTTTATAGATGTCCCCGAGCGTCCATTTGTAGAGTTTCTTGCTGGGCCTATTAAATCTTACAATTTCGGTGCCATAAGGCTACCGCTACCCTGTTTCTTATTCGTCTTTTTCGATTTCTTTTGATCAATTGTGAAAGAGTTGCTGCTATCTGAGTCCTTAGTAACGATACTATCTTCTCTGGCTTCATTTGCTTCTTTACCGGTTTGTGCCTCTTTTTTGCTACTTCTTTAGGTTTGTCACTGACGAGTGTGTTGTTAAACTTCATTTTCCCGGCAAGTCATCTACGGTCAATCGAAAGCCTCTGCCTAGCCGTCTTCTAAAGTAGCTGTGCCGAATTACTCCTTCGAGTTCTCGAAGCACCCAGCCCCGTCAAATTTACCCTAAGGTAGACATTCTTCCTCCGAAAATCAACAAGGATTCCAGCTTCTCCTCGAGCCACAGCTAAGGTTAGAACTTACGCCTTCATAGCCCCGGAAGTAAGCTGCCGATCATACCCTTCCTCCCACTCTTCTCCTGACGAAGACGCCGACAAAATCGTCTCGCCGAGCTCCTACTTTCCCTCAAGCCTCCTTAAGGTCGCTGTCGCCCTCCTATCCGTAAGCCCCCTTTTTCCCCCTTTTATCTTGTGAGCCCATTTAGATCTGAGCAGGTAGCTCTAAACTAATTAATAGATATTAGACTTTCTCACTGGTAACGATAAAGCATTATCTAACCGTTAATTTTCTCTATATCATTTTGATCATTTTTAATTTGTAAATAAAATTTATATTTTTTTCATGTTTATCTTTAATTAACCTGAACGTCACTCTCAGCCTCGTTATTCAAATCTCGCCAACCTCAGACTCGAACCGATGACCCCGCGCCTCAACCTGACCTTTCTAATCTGCGCCTCAACGTAGCGTTCAGTCATTGGACGGTTCGCTTCAATAGCCCTTCATACTAATAATAGATATTATATTATATAGTCGGCTATACCACGACAGCTCGTTGAAATGGGCATTGCCAATTAATGAACTGTGGTTATATGTTAATAAGGATGAAAACAAGGTCAGCAGACCTAAGTCGCGTGCTCTCAAATACTGTGGCTTATGATTTTATGACCATATGACCTTACGATATTTAAAACTTTCAATAATTCCTGAACTAACATGGTGATTATATCATTCAAAAGAGAATGTAAAACAACATAAGGGTTTCAACTTTTTTATAATCAGCAAAATAGTTACGATGTTATTATTGCCCCAAAAATCATTAAAAAGAAAAACGGTTACCATCCGACCGACGACCTACGAACCGTCATAGTACCTTAAAGAGTCGCTTCCACGCGACTAATAATTGAATTTGTTGTGTTTTGGAGTTGATTGGTGTATATTGCAAACACAGACTATATTCCCTTTGAAACTTCTAACTTTAAGACAAACACTGCACAAAGAAATTGGTGCACATAAGCAACAGTTACAGAGAAAAGAACACACATAAATAACATAAACTTTAGCGATACAAGTAACCTCCTCTTTTACCTACTTACAATAATCTGTTTTACCGTTCTTAACTTCGCTATTATTATATGAAAAGCCTTTTGGAAAACATGTTGATTATAGTTTGTAAACAATCTTTAAAAGTTTTAATAAGTTCCATTAAAGACAGAATTAAAAATTAAAGAAGCTGCGGGGCTCCTCTTTCTTGTTTTTCGCGGCGCTGTATTTGGCAGAAGGTTAAGAAACTGTACTCATACGATGCAGTAAATTTTCTACCTGCAATGTAATGTTTGGCAGAAGGTTAAGAAACTGTACTCATACGATGCAGTCAATTTTCTACCTGCAATGTAATGTTTGGCAGAAGGTTAAGAAACTGTACTCATACGATGCAGTAAATTTTCTACCTGCAATATAATGTTTAGCAGAAGGTTAAGAAACTGTACTCATACGATGCAGTAAATTTTCTACCTGCAATATAATGTTTAGCAAAAGGTTAAGAAACTGTACTCGTACGATGCAGTAAATTTTCTACCTGCAATGTAATGTTTGGCAGAAGGTTAAGAAACTGTACTCATACGATGTAGTAAATTTTCTACCTGCAATATAATGTTTAGCAGAAGGTTAAGAAACTGTACTCATACGATGCAGTCAATTTTCTACCTGCAATGTAATGTTTGGCAGAAGGTTAAGAAACTGTACTCATACGATGCAGTAAATTTTCTACCTGCAATATAATGTTTAGCAGAAGGTTAAGAAACTGTACTCATACGATGCAGTCAATTTTCTACCTGCAATGCAATGTTTGGCAGAAGGTTAAGAAACTGTACTCATACGATGCAGTAAATTTTCTAACTGCAATATAATGTTTAGCAAAAGGTTAAGAAACTGTACTCATACGATGCAGTCAATTTTCTACCTGCAATGTAATGTTTGGCAGAAGGTTAAGAAACTGCACTCATACGATGTAGTAAATTTTCTACCTGTAATGTAATGTTACTGCAAAACGCTATTTTTTTTCTACCTCCAAACTTATTAACTCATCATATAATTTTATCTTGTTACGCCACCCCCTGAGTTAGAGGCCGAGGGATTCGCTTCCAATATCTCTGGATCGAGCAACTTGGTCCTCAAGAACATCCTCGAAGAATGTGTTCCATAGTTTGGATGGGTTCACCACATGGGTATGCAGCACTTTTAGCAAGTCCCCATTTAAGAAGGTTATCCCTTGTTTTACCAACTAGCTCTTGCTTGATTTAAGGGTACCCAGTCATTCCTATTGGATAATGTTCCATTTCGAATGGTCTCACTTGGGTCTAGTACTAATCTATTGGGTCAAAGCGGGTCATTCTCTATTGTTTAAGCCTATGTTCAGATGGTTCATGGTGTTCCAATCCAAAACTGTCATGAAGCTTCTAAGTAATCGGAGTCATGGCCTTGTTCCAGGGTAACCATGAAGTGGGTGTCTATTGCTATTAATCCGAAATAGGAATGCATATTGAAAGAGCTGGAGTTATTTCCAATACACTCCAGTCCATTTAAGGCTTCTTCTATATCCAATTTGGATTATTCGAATTCCTTTTCCTACATTTCTAATACACACGAACAAACCAAACTCCAAGAATGCAACTAATTTGTTATTCATTAGACAAAATATTAACGTGATGATATTTTTTGATTTTCCTAACTTTCAGACTCTGTCCTCTCCTTCTTGCTACTCGAACCCACAAGTTCAAATTTTCAATTTCGTGGTCTCTAAGTTATACTACGCCAAGTACTTACTGGTTGGTTATACAGTGAGTCACAAAATATTAAGAAAACTTTAAATATTCATAACATTTTAAAAAGTGTAGATCTTTCAAGTTAGTTTTGCGTTAATGTAGAAGACAGATCTACATTTTACCTTTGTAGCTCAGTAGTATGATTTACAGTAAATAGTACCTAAGATTGGGCTTCTGGGAGCCCATTCGATGTATGAGACTGCAAATATTCTGTGTTGAATACTTCAATCCTATCCAGAGGACGCAATACTCGGCAGTATTCTGAATGGCATGGTTAATGTGTGGCGACCATGAACTCAAGGGTCAACCTCTTTGATTTCTGCTTCTTTCCTTACACATCAAAATCTTGGAAATCTTTTTCTTTCTTATGTTTTTCTCCATAATAACAATCTTTCACGTTTCAAACAAAAGGTCTTTAACTTTCTCATTTTTTTCCTAAATACCTACTCTTCGATGTCTGTTGCCAAAATCTATACACACCTAAACTTGGGCTAAGCTTTGGTGTGGAAATTGATCCATGCCAGGTGCCTTCAACATCAAACAAGTCCAAATCTACTTCTGAAAGCTATTTGGAAACCTTAAAAGATAACTTTTCTCACTTTAGATAAGGAACCTTCAGATTCTCTTAAAACAGCTAGGACCAAAGAAATCACATTGAGCATGCTTGTCATACATTGCATAAAACAACAAATATTTCTACACTTTCGCACAACTAATTTTTGAGAATTACTCGCAAATACTTAGATTTTTATCCTTAAAACCCCTCATTAAACACTAATTCTTTGAAGAAGATTTTTATCGCTGTAAAATACTTTGGCGATGGTTTCACTGAGAGGCAGACAAATTTTTTGACCATTGGGAATAAGGATATGAAGCCTGATTTATATGAATGAATTAATAAATCAACAGAATTTCTGCCAAGACGCACCAAAAAACGAACTTTCTCAAGATAATCTGTACGGAAAGTCTCTCGGAAATGGCTTTGTAGGGAGGTTTTTGTGGCAATGATTAAGTAATTCACACGATTTTTATCATGCAGGATTAATGGCAACACTTTCCTAGTAATTTTGAATCAAGAAGGCTTAGTATTCAGAGACGCTTTTCGGAAAATATGCCATCTGACAGAGTTATAATTATAATAATCTAATGAATTTATTTATCATTCTTTTTTAATATAATATAATAATTGTACCAATTGCATCATAATTATATTCCGGTTGTTTTTCTACCTTTGTGAGTTTGGTAGTTTTTAATCAAGAGCTTAGGTTCCGCAGATCCATTCTATTCATAATTATTATTTATTTAGAATTCTAACCATATGTATCTGTACATCACAGCTCTCGCTTTAAAGCATATTAGTGCTTTTCTCACAACTCGTTCACTCATCTTAAGGATTCACCTTAATTGCAGTTGTTAGTTTGAGATGTTAATTTCTCATGAAGACTAGAGCCAATGTCTGTAATGTGTAAATAGATTTGTTGGGTGAAAGGTGTATATATAACCCTTAGCACTCATATACATAAATTGATAAATTTAAGTGTGCCATCTCTTTCTCTCTTTCCTTCTGATTTCTTTAGAGCGATAATTCATCGTTTCGTTACTGAAGGTCTTTGAGTGTTTTCCTTTCAACACCTTTGAGAAACTATCCGCCCATTTTAGATCGAACCGAGGACCTTTACCAAAGTTCTTTGTGGGCCTAGAACGGTGGCTTCTACTTTGATCAAGAATGTCAACTCTTTGTCCTAAGAGGCGGCTCTTGATATGGAAACCCTTAAAACGGAATTAAACGCCCTTAATTACCACTTTACAGATATTACCCCTATATTAGGTTGTCATTGTGAAGAAAATAATGGAGACCTCTGAGGTGAACCCGAAAGCATATCTCCAATCTCTGAGTTCATGTGTAAAAGATAGTTTCTTCAGAATCCACCTAAAGAGGAAATTTGCACCAAATCAATCAATCCTTTTTTGATGTAAATTTCCTTTGAAGGTCTATTTTCTCTGTTTTATATTATTTACCAGATCTGTTGACCATTATCTTAAAGCTTGCGAGCTACTAAAAAGGGAAATGAGGGCACAAAGAATAATTACCCAATCTTACGTAGATGTAATTCTAGATTTAATAAAGCCCCGAAATGATTCTCAATCACTTGGAATATCCCGGGTTGCTCATGTATGAGAGATTGGCATAGCTTAAAAGCTATGGGTCTAGATTTAAGTGGCTCGGGATTTTCCATTTAAAAAGGATAGTGAATATTTGGATTTAAAAGATTTTTGAGATACCTTTGAAAGGAAGACGTGAGAAATATTTCCACGTCGTGCTAAGGATAGATGCCTCGCGTGCCAGGGTTTACTGACGCCTGTTCTAGTCTATGTTACTCTACTGGTAATACTGAAGGTGAAATAAACAAAAACGCGTCTTAATTTCATATACTGAATCTGGTGTCGCGTAACCCGTCTCACAGGAGGAAGTACTAGGAGGCTATAGGGGATGTACAAAGAGCAAAATATTATTTGACCAGCGATACAAATTAAACTATATACGTAGTCAATTGATCAAAAAATGAATTTGCCAGTCGCTCTTAGGGTTAAATTTCCTAGGTTAAAAAAACAAACGTATATATGTATATAGGCTTACTAATTTCAACGTAAATTTAAATGTTCAAGGTAAAAATATGTTATTTCTCTCGAAGCAAAGGCTAATGCCATACTCGCAGGCGTAATGTCTCACGAAAAGGCCTATTCCAAAGATTTCACCCCTTTAGGGTACAAGTGCCTAAGGTTATAATGGAAAAGCTGAGTGAACTTGAAATCTCGAATGTTATCTCCTTTAAGGATAAAAATAATATATAAAAATGTATTTTTAAGATTTAATAGCTCAGAAAATAGTTGTTAAGGATCAAAACGTGTTCTTGAATTTTAAATCCACAGAAGAAGTCTTTGATGGCAGGTTTGTGGTAGGTCTGTAATGGAGTATAAATCACAGGTCGTTGAGTAATAATAAAGATGGTCTAGATCCAGGTTCGGGATTCCCTTTGCTCTCACAAGGCGCTGGAGAAAATGAAAAGAATGTGTCAACAAGCTAGAACTAGGTAGCATCATAATTATAAAGTTGTCTTGAAGCAGACTACACGTACATCTCGGAGAAGGAAAGGCTCCTACCGTGGACTATATGGTACTTGTCCAGGACGAGTTCCTCAGGGTTAGGTGGAATTTAGGACGAATCGCAGAAATGCACACTAGAGTTGACAGGAATGGTCGCTTAACAATGGTTCGGATGAAGTCTGGAGCAATAACGAGATCACACTCAAGACTCTACTCACTCGATATCAATGCCCACAGTACGAATTATCCTACTCATCAAGTCCCAGCATGCATCGTTTCAATCTCAGACCCACCTAGGGGTCAGGTCCCGGTAGGCATGGTGTCAACTTGTGATTTATCTCCGGGCAAAGTCCCAACAGGCATAATCTCCACCTCGAACCCACTTGCTGGTCTTGAAACCGATGTCATGGTTTTAATGCCGGACCCTCTTGCGTGCCAATCAGCTACCGGCATGTTCTCAACCCCGAACCATCTTGTGGGTTAAGCAGTCGGAGCCATGGATCCAGATTGCAAGTCATCGACTCTACCTGCGAGCCTCCAAACAATAACGTCCAATCGACACAGAAGTTTGTTTAGCTGCCATACTTGCTCATAGTCGAAATCAAGAAATTATGGGACAAAAATGTTTCTAACTGAGCATTTTTTATCCAATTTTCGTTATCTAAATTGCTTTTCATGGCACAGATTGATACCCTGCTCTTTTTCAATTTGGCTCCGCGAGATTCTTAATTGCCCTTCCTTATGATCTAATGTCATACATTTTCACGAGGCTTCTTGTCTCCCTTTTCTGAGTGTCTGGAAAAAAGCCTTACGATATAGTTATTAGGATAATTACATGAATTACTGTCTCTTTGTTTGCTAATATAACGATTAATTGTCCCAATTACATCTTTAATTTAAATTCAGAATTATATTCCGATAATATTTCTTCTTTTGTGAGGTTGTCCAAAGAGTTTTAGATATTTTTTCTATCGAGAGTTTAAATCGCGCGGATCTATTCTGCTAATAAATATTATTCGTTCATAATTCTCCCCATTTGGACATTTGCCGAACTTAGCTCTCGCTTTAATATATTTATGCTATGCTCGCCACTTGATGAGCCATTATAAGGTTTCGCCCTAATAAGAGTTGTCAGTTAGAGAGGTTAATTGCCCATATAGACTAGTGCTAAGGTTTTTAGGTTGTAAATAGCTTGTTTGAGGGTAAATAAAAGGTATTCGAAAATCTACTGCATTGGAAAAAGGCTGAAGTAATGTTTAAATAAAATAACTTTTATTTACGATATTTCAGTGTCTCTTACAGTAATTGCTAGAAATATCCCCCTAACGCGAGGAATTCGTTAGAATTTTTGTTGTTCCGCATAGCTAATTGGTTTAAATGTTTGCTTTAATTGAAATCAAAGCTGGTGCTTGCTGCCTCAGTGTGCTTAGCTCAATCCTCAAACTGCACGAACTATTCGCAATTAGGAAAAACGTTTTCCGAAGAAAGATTATTTCGTAGGTAAAGTTAGGATTTCTCGGTTATTTGTGAATCAATTATGATGAATCTTTTCCCAGGTGGTCTGCAGAATATGGCAAAACTAATGCTATGTTTACTTTATGCTGTTTTAATACCTTGAATTTTAATTAAGTTTTCTAGTTTTTTAGGTGAACCAAACTAATAGAATCGATGCTCTTTAAGAAAAAATCGTTCATTATATCAAGGAAAGTGCTGAAGGTACCTCTGTTAAAATTATTGAAGAACCGTAAAGAAGAAGCGATCCGATTGTGTGATAGCCAAGACTGTAACGACTGTTATTTGAAGAATAATGGCTACCTGATACATGGAAAATCCAGACAAATAAGCAGTCATTTTCACCGCTGCTGGTTGTCGTTCCCATATGCCGAAAACCACCAGGAACCGTTTCACGGACCATGGTTTCAGTGCGAGGTCCCCAGAAACTGCCTCCTTTAATGCCCCGTCACAAGACTATGAGACTTAGAATATGACCAAAAGTACATGACGTTGGACATGAGTTGCGTGCTCTTCACTGACGAGACCATGGCGACCCCTGATATCAGAAATAGACCCAACTATTTGCCACACCGTCAGCAAATAGTTGGGTCTATTTCTGATGTCAGATTTGTTCTTCCAGTCAGGGTGCTTGACGTGGTTAAAGTGACCTCAGCCTTAGAATGTAATCTCTTGAAGGATTTATTGGATTCCTGGCTAGATAACATACTTTTGTCACTTTTAATGGCTCTAGTTTTTCTGCATAACAATGCTTTACTTCATTGTGCCAGGGCCAGCCAAGCGTTCCTTAGCTATTACGGAATATGAGATGACAAGTTGATAGTGTGACTGCCAGCCTCTCCGGATCTTAAACCAATAGAAAATTTGTGGTCCATCTTTAAATAAGACTTCTAAAGAAGTCTTAAGGGCGATCATCAAAGTTGAAGCCGGGGATTCCAACCAGCTACGATTAAGAAAGTGACAAATTCCATGCATGATACGGCTTTTGATTTAATCTGGTGAAATGACACTCATCTTAGGCAAATAATTCATTATAATGTACATAATGAATTATTTACCTAAGATCAGCGCCATTTTGCCGGATCAATTCAAAAACATTATCATGCATGGAATTTGTCACTTTCTTAATAGTAGCTGGTTCGAATCCTCGGCTGCAACTTTGTTAAGTATATACACAAGATATGCTCAATGTGAACAATTGTCCTTCATTTTCTGCAAAATATGTCTAGATGGGTGAATTTCTTTCAAAGGCTAGTAGCGAGGTTCATCCCCATAACCACTAATCTGAAATAAAAATTAAATGTCTTAACACATCATAATAAAAACACAGCTTTATTGTTGCCATATTGTGCAGACCAGCTGGGGAAAAGGTTCGTAAAATATTGATTCACAGAAACCGAGAAATCCTAACTCTCCCTACCAAGTTATTAGCGTGGTTAAGATTATATATATATATATATATATATATATATATATATATATATATAATAAATTCATAATAACGTGAGTTTATTTGAAGCTATAAAAAAGACCTAAGTAGAATCTGTTTATTACATTACCGGACCAGTTTCAGTGTCTCCTACCATCTTCCACCGTACAATGAGAATACTAAACACACAAATGCTTTATATATAGGAGGAGATGAGGAAAGGATCACAAGAAAAGCAAGGTATAACAAAAGTAAGCCAAGATTATTATGGTGATTTTCAATATTTTACTAATTAGTAGTCATTTGCAATTAGAAAAAAATTGGACTCAGTTTGTGAAAAAGAATGTCACTTTCGTGATCTACATAAAAATCACTCGAGAACATCACTTCCTCGTCTCTGTATCAAAATACGTGCAATGCAGTATGTATTATTAGCGGAAAACCTTTGTATACGTTATAATTAATTGTTGTTTAGTGTAGAAGGCTTTATTATCGATTATATTTAGCACATTTACTACAGAAAAGAACCAGCTATCGATGCTCTTGCTCAGGAATCTTGCTTTATTCGCTTTTCCTTACTCAAGGTCTTCCTTGACCTATCGGTTTATTTACCAGCCTTATATAAGACTGTATTATTATAGGTTGACAGGATTTTATGGAATATAATTTTGGAACACTTGAGTTTCTACAATGGCTCCATTAAAAGACCAGCAGAGAATAAACCAACAGTGTTGTTTCATTCTATCTGAAATCTAAGCTTTCTGATCCTTAGGACACTTCAACTTTGCTAGCAAATTGCTTATCTGCTGATAACTTTCGTTCGATTCATCAAAATTTGCTTAACTTTTACCTGTAACTATTTTATATCTGTAGATTATTCTACACTAATTTTCGAAACTTTATCCTCTCAAGACCTATGAAAGATGTGATAGAAATAGGAGTTTCAACTTTTGGGGAACGTGCTGTATATATATACCCGTAATTACTCATACTTTATATATAAAGAGATTTCATAAGTTTAAGTGTGGAAATGTCACTCATCCTTTCATTGCGATTTCTCTGGTGCGATATTTCATCGTCGCGTATATCACGGTTTTTTTTCGCTCGCTGATTGTAGGGTGTTGCTCCCACAATTAATGATTTAACCCATTTGATTTCTTCATGTTAGGGTCACATGAAAAATGAGGTTTACTTAGCACCACCTTTAAATTTAGATAACCTAGAAAATCGAGCCACAGATGAAATCAGAATCTTAAAAACCAAACCTGCTATCAAAAGCGTGATGGCGCTGATGCAAAGAAGAGATTAGATTTGTATGGAAAAGAATGGGTATCATGTTTAATAAAGATTTACATATATTTGCAATAAAAATTAAAGGAACACTTTTTATTACAAAATATTATTCAATTAATAATGTGCATTTTTGTTTCATTAAATGAATATCGAACTGTTGTTTATTAACTGAAAATTGATACCATCAGTTTCAGGTACCGTTCACTTTAAATCATGCTTCTTAAATACTAAAACCTATAATCACAAACCAATGCATGATGTAATGTAGAACTGTTTTATCCACCCAACAAAACAAATATTCGAAATATTTAAATTTTAACAAAGGTTTTCCAACATTTAAAGTTGCATTTAGGGTTAAATGGTTTATTATTGCAAACTTTGTTATTTTAAGATTTGTTTATCATAATCATCATCATTTTTCATACGGAAGGTACCCGTTGAGATATAGACCAGAGAAGTACCATCTATACTTTATTAAACAAAGGTAGTTGACCCTTTGTTCACTGTCATGGGCTCTTCAGAGCAATGGAGCTATCTGCTGCAGACTTTCTTCCATTCAGGGTTCCCTCCTGAGCTGAAGGCCTCGAACACTATCCTTTACAAACTAACTTAAGGTACCAATATCATACAGAAGATCCATTTTTCTCTTTCGCTCTTCCGTCTCTATCAGTTTCATGCGCAATCCATCTTCTAGTCCTACGCACACCAGTAAAGACACCTTCTCTTCACATGGCGAGACCATGGTCATTCCTCTCTGACGAGGGTCTCTTGGTTGTCGGGGTTTAGATGATACCGTGATGTGTCGTAGTTCCTCATAGATATAGATGATGTGAGGAACATCTCTACAACATTCTCCAGAAGATACATTGCTATATTTAATTTCCAGTCTCCAGACGCATAACTGAAGAATGAAGATATATGCGTTAAAGGGAAAAACGGGTGAAGGAATATGAAAAATAATTTGAAAATGGACCCTCACTTGGAATTTCATTGATCTCGGGGTCCCTATATGAATTGTGTATCATCCCTTGATCCACTTATCTCTTTCTCCCATTCATTGAGCTCCCCGGCTCTAGACCCTGGTATTTTTCGTCTTCTCAGGCTATGTGCAAGGGGTAGATTCCGAGCTGGCACCGATACATGTTGATCGCGATGATAAGTAAAATCTCGTTTATTCAGAACAAGTAGTAGCATTGAGAAGGGCGTTAGATAGGTAATTAGACTGGCCTTTAAGGATTGACTGATTCGTTCATTTGTTAGGGCGACACTACATCAAAGGCTGATCAAGTTATGAAGTCTCAGTTACGAGTTAAGCCTTGCTTTCACCTTTCTAGTCATATGAGGTGTAAGCTTATGGAAGATGAAGAGTAGTTCCATCTCTTGTATCTCTCCACTTAAAAGCCTTGCCGTGTCAGTTACCTATTAATTAAAATGCAGCATCACAATACCCCAGTCCGAGGGCAAACGGCTATTACCTTAGTCTATGTGCATAAAGTGTTGCTGGACGTCTCATCTGTCTTAAAACAAATATCCTCCTTTTCAGGAACAGGTTTTATACCTTCTCCCATTCAATTTGAAGCCCAACTACATAATAAATTCTGGAAAAAACTTCTGGTATTCCTTTTGATTCCACTACCATCTTCCACAATTCGAAAGGAGACTCTCTCTACTCATGAAGGACAGTTAAGAACGAGGTGACTACAATTGTCGGTTCTTTTAAATGAGGTGAAAACTAACTCTTTAGGAGGGTTGAGGGAGGGAGTGTGTTAACTCTTCCCTATCAGAAAAAATGCGGCTTTTAGAACTATATCAGGGTAGAAACAACAGTAGGTTGATTTAATATGTGCATGTGGTTATTTTTTGTCAAAGGTTTTAATTCGAACTCGACGGCGGCATTGAGCGTAACTCAGTAGCTGGGGTGACGCTTCTAGCGCCTGTTGACTCTCGACTCGTTTTCGCTGGGGTTCGTCTAGATTTTGGATTAAATCTTTTCGAAAAAAAATAGTGTTGTGTAAAAGAAGTCAAATGATATATAGAGTGTGCCGTAAGACAATATCCATAGTGAAAAAACTACAAAATTACAAAATAATTTTAAATTTATTATATAATTTATCCAAAGAGTCAGCAGTTTTGTCGCACAAATAATTGAAGACTCAATCTCTACTGCAACACCATCTGAACCAAAGTGCGTGCCTTACAGTGGGAAATACTGTATTTAGCTCTCAACCTTTTATCTTTCGCTCTACAAATAAAACTCCAGCGGAGTAAGATCAGAGCTCCTTGGTGCAAACTCAACTTGTCCTTGTCGTTCAATCCAGTGTCCTAGAAAATGTCTGCTAAAGAATTTCTAACCGTTGTGGTCTAATGCAGAAGGACAACATCCTGCCGGTTGCAATAGACATGGAAATACTTCCGTTTACAACATCTTCACGTACGTATCACCTATTAACATCTTACCATAGAAGAAACAAACGATTCTATCTTTCCATTTCTCACCAAATCATGAGGCGTTGGCACGTTATTGATCGGAAGAATCAAATCAATCAAGTTGTGTTAGTGACCAATTCATGTCAGATGATGTCCATTTTTGCATTAATAGATACGTTACTATAGAAAATTATATATTTTAAGAGGTTGAAATCTCATGATAATTTAATAGCAGCCATGCATCGAAAGTTACGGTCTAGTGTGGCCTAACCATTCCGGAATCATTGGTCCTTGCTTTTTCGAGGATGCTGAAGGAAAAACCGTGAGAGTAGCAGGGTTCACTTACAGAGAAATGCTACAAGATTATTTATTGCCAGAGCTGGAAGATTTGGATATGCACGATAAGTGGTTTTAGCAAGATAAGACGACACCACACAGCGAGAGAAACCATGAAAACACTAAAAGCAGCCTTACTTGGTCGGAAAATTTCACGTTTAAGAGTTTCTTGGCCACCACGATCACTTGAGCTTTCTCCTCCATATTTTTTTATTTGTGGATACCTAATAAACCTAGTAACCTTTAAAGATTGAAACAAAACATCACTGAAGAAATCCACAAAATTACCTGTTTTTGAAAGTGTCATGGAAAATATGGCACAAAGAATCCGCCTATTTTATAACAATAATGGAATCATTTGAAGATATTGTATTGAAATAATAAACTTCAAGATCTCTTTAACTACACTTATTGCATCCAAAGTCCCTCTTGAAAGAGCCATTTACATTATCAAACTGTTTTTCTGTTCATATCTTAATCCCACTTTCATATAGTGATCACCATATTCTCCCACACCTCCCTCTATTTTTTACGCTCTTACTACACAGAGATAGCCAATATACTGGCGCTTTAAAACACGCTTGCCTTTTAACTCTACATATAAAAAAATTCCCCTAAACTTATCTTTAACGCTAATGAACGACTTAGTACCAGTATGCATCTTTCCGAACCATCCATCAGTGTTACACTTATCCCATAGAATCTTAGAACTTGCTATAGCACTTCCAAGCCGATGCAAACATCCCTTTTTCAAAACTATAAACTCAACATAGGATTTAAATCTTTAATTCCACCTTCTTTACCAGCTTTCGCAACAAAAATTTCATTTACACAACTGCTAACTAATATATACCTCTGTTGTCTATCCTTTATCATTTCCTTTGTTACCATACTCTCAGCTCAAGCTAGATTATTCCACGCTGGCCTACAACACTCACTGAACATTTTTTTCTGCAATTAATGTATTTAAATTTCTCTTTATCTAATGATAGACCTAGTAGAACATTGCTTTTTCATAATTCTTTCATTCAGCCATTTTTTCACTTTCAAAGGTGTTACAAAACAAGCAAGAGATCCATTCAATTACGTGCTAATAGCTATTATTTTGGCTATCTTCGAGTACATTTGCATTCCTATTAGTCCGCATTTCACTTTGCGAACGAACTCTTGTATACAGTACTTAGAAGTTCTATTCTGATGCACTATACGTTTGGAATCCATTTGTCTTGCACGAGGAAATACATTACACCACGCAACAAACTTCTTTGCTACAGAGAGTACACGTTAAATCGATGATACTGAATTCCGGTGTGCTAACTATATTTGCCCATCACATTTATTTGTTGAGTAATCACACACACACACATCACACAAATACATACACACATATTTGACTTTCCTTTCCCAATTCCTAGTGAGAAGGCAGACTATCTGAGGTTTCTTTAATTTGTTTAATGCTAAGCATGCTTAAATAATTTTAACAGTGCTCTTTCATTATTTATTCTAGGTTGACATACAAGGGGCGGTCAATAAGTTTTGCAATTCGGATATAAGGAAAAGAGACCTGAAGATTATTTTTTATTATTTTTCAATATAACTACCCTCGACTTCAATGCACTTGCGCCACTTGTCCCCGAGGCTTCGAATTCCCGACAACCAAAAGTCTCCCGACTGTTGTTCAATCCACTCCTGGACGGCGAGATGGACATCTTCATCGTCCCAAAATCGGCCTCCACGCAGTGCAGCCTTGACCTGGCGGAATAAAAAGTAGTCGCTAGGGGCCAGATATCGACTCCGCTTCTCGAATCAGCACTCGCGCAGGGCAGCTTGTGCAACTCTTGCCTTGTGGACTTTGACGACGTTGAAATTGATCATGCGGCGTGAGGTTTCGTGAGGTTTCTAGGGGCCCAACGAGCAGAGACCTTGGTCATGGCCAAATTGTCGTGGATGATGTTGATAACACTTCCATGTGATATTCCATGTTCTCGCTCGATTACTTCGACCTTCACCCGTCGATTTTCGAGGATAATCCTCTCCACACGGGCCACATTGTCCTCGTTGGTCACGTCTAACGAGCGTCCTGGACGGGGCTTATCTTCAAGAGATTCACGACCATGGCGGAACTCCCTATTCCGGCGAGAAATGGTTGCATAGGAAGGGGCCGTGTCGGTGTAGATGCGTTCATGGATCTTTTTTGCATTCTTGCCTGCCTTGGTCAATATTTGATCACTGCGCGGTACTCAACCTTCTCTATTGTTGAAAATTTGGGACTGATCTTCTGCGATCAGCTACTGCTTCTTAAATAGACGAGGCAAGAGCGTGCAGCTGCAGGTCTGACTCGTCATAACTTGTCCTAACACCCCCACAAACAGCCATCTCCCTTCCTCTGTTTTGCCCTAACGATTCGCAAATCTTATTGACCACCCCTCATATATTAAAGTTTCACTGGTACTTAACACCTGCGCACAGTCAACCACTCAAGATCAGAAGGGACGATTTTATGGTGAGAATGCAGAAAGTGCAATTTAAGGGGTTCTTCATCCCATTCTTTGATAAGATCTTAATATATTTTCTAATTCTTCACGGTAGTTTTCAACTCTGTGGTTTTCAAGGAATAAATGAGAAACTTTAACAAAAATGGCCTTGCTTGTGATTAGGTATCATTTAGTTTAGAAAAAAATGAATGAATCGTATATGATACTAAGGATCTGTTGGCCAGAGAAAAAAACAGCTTTCATTCAACTTTGCATCTGTCATTGAGTGATCCATTAAATATTTTATTTAAATCCCAAAAACCCCTACTTTGAAGAACACTTTCTACCCATTAAAAAAACCTTCATGGAGCCAAGTTTAGTGCGAAGTAGTGGAAGATAAATTTGAGACGATCAGTTAGTGCTGCGCAATGCCCATTCACCAAGAGCACTTTTAATTCTAGATGGTCATTACTTCTTTCTTATATTAGTATTGATTCCTCTTTCCGTTCTAAAGTCACACAACTATATATGCCTTATGTAATCCAACTGTAAAACAAGTAGCAAAGATCTTCAAAAATATTCCATTTGTACTTTTGTTTTTGATGAACGTTCGTAATAATTCCAGAAATACATATGTACCCCTCATTAAGACTAAATATAAGTATTAAGAGTTTCTTATTACCATTGTTGATTAAAAAAACTTTAATGCTAAATTTAATTAAGTTAATGAAAATTTGCTAGTTTTTTAGACTACAGCTAAAGCCCATCTCTCTTATCAAATGAATGGACTGCAGAACTGATATGTTTCTCTTTTAAGTAAAATGATATATTATATTTCGAAGGCTGTTATAAGGTTTGATGTTTAGATTAATAAGATTCCATAGCTCTCGTTTTAAGACAGACGCCTTTGGGCCGTTTGATAAAAGTCTTCAAAATCATGAAAAGCTACGATAATATAAACATTTAATCTCTATTTGAGCGAATAAATAAATCGTCATATATTGAAATTATAGATTTAGCATTAGAGTATGTAAGAAACTCTCCTACTTATAAAATACAAACTGTCAATTTGAAATGTTCTTCAAGTTAGTCTAGCTCATATAATCTCAATCAACATGTTTAAAATAAATTAGAAACATCAATTTAAGCATTAAAACAACTTATATCAACTACCAAATACTAACTATGAAATAACTGAGTAATTATACTCTTTTATAAATCTGCTCAAAATACCTCTATTTTGACATCTTTTTTTTAACTATGAATACTTATTTATAAAGGAGATCTAAGGGTATTTGCTAGTTTTGCGCTCTCGTACTCTTGTAAAATAGTTTGGTACTCCACATTAATCACAAGTACCCTGACATCCTTGTTTTTGATGCTACAACAATTATATTTCTATTGGTTTCTCACATTTCTCACTTCCTGCTATAATAATTTGCTAATCCCATCATGATTCTCATTAAAATTATGTTCATATGCTTTATGAATCCGTGAATAATATAGTTTTCCGTTCTTTTCACCCTCTACATGCATTCATACGAATCTCATATTGTCGATCTAACATTAAAAATTTTGTTAACTGTACTGTCTAACCACAATCACATACAGCATTTGTCGGCCTGATAACGCTTTATTAAATTTGTTCCAAATATGCTTCATCACGTGTTCACACTTTCTGTCACCTTTTTTGAGTCATTCTCACATACTTTTACCAATATTGCTTCAGTAAATTTGTTCTAAATATGCAGCATCGCCGTGGTCACACTTCCTGTCTCCTATTCTGAGTCATTCTTACATACTCTTCCCGATTTGGATTCATTAAATTTGTTAAAGATATGCTTCATCGCCGTATTCACACTTCATGTCGCCTTTTCTCAGGCATTCTCTCATAATCTTCCTAATATAGTTTCATTAAATTTGTTCCACATACTTTTCCCGATATCGCTTCAGTAAATTTGTTCCAAATATGATTTATCGCCGTGTTCACAATTGCTGTCTTCTTTTTTGAAGGATTCTTACACACTCTTCCTGATATCGCTTTATTAATTTGTTCCAAATATGCTTCATCGCAGAGTTCAGACTTACTATTTCTTTTTCTATGGCATTCTTACATATTCTTCCCGATATGATCTTATTAAATTTGTTCTAAACATGCTTTATCGCCATGTTCACACTTCCTGTCTCCTGTTTTGAATCATTCTTACGAACTCTTCCCGATATCGCTTAAATAAATTTGTTCAGATTATGCTTCCTAGTGGTATTTATACTTCTTATCTCCTTTTCTGAGGCATTCATACATACACTTCACGATATCGCTTTAATATATTTGTTCTACATATTCGAAATCGCCGTATTCACAATTCATATCTCCTTTTATGACGCATTCTCACTTACTCTTCCCGATACCGCGACATTAAATTTTTCCCAAAAATGCTTCATCGCCGTGTTCACACTTTCTTTCTCTTTTTCTTTGACATTCTCACATAATCTTCCCGATAAGCTTTATTAAATTTGTTTAAAGTATGCTTAATCTCTGTGTTCACACTTAATGTCTCCTTTTCTGAGGCATTATTAAATAGTTCTCACGATATTGCTTCATTAATTTTGTTCGAAATATGCATCATCTTCGTGTAGAAATTTCATGGCTCCGTTTCTGAGGCATTCTCAAATACTCTTCCCGATAACGCTTCATTAAAATTGTTACTAATATGGGTTATAGCCGTGTTCACACTTCCTATCTACTTTTCTGAGGCATTCTCACATAGTTTTCCCGATAATGCTTCATTAGATTTGTTCAACATATGCTTCATCGCCCTGTTGCGTTTGCACACTTTCTGTCTCCTTTTCTGAGGAATTCTCACATATTCTTCCCGATATCGCTTCATTAATTATGTTCCACATATACTTTATCGCCGTGTCGACACTTCCTATATCATTCTCTGAGGCATTCTCACGTACGCTTAGCGATATGGCTTCATTAAATTTGTTCCAAATAAGCTTAATCGACGTGTTCACACTACCCGTCTTCTTTTCTGAGGAATTCTTACATACTCTTCCGAATATGGGTTCAATAAATTTGTACCAAATATGCTTCATCGCCGAGTTCATACTTACTGCCTCGTTTTCGGAGGCAATCATATATAGTATTCCCGATATCGCTTCATTTAATTTGTTCCAATATGCTTCATCGCTGTGTTCACAATTTCTGTCTCCTTTTCTGAGGGATTCTTACACACTCTTCCCGATATCGCTTCTTTAAATTTGTTCCAATTATGCTTCATCGCAGTGGTCACACTTCCTCTTTCCTTCTCTAAGGCATTCTTACAAACTCTTCCTGATATCGCTTCATTAAATTTATTCCAAATATGCTTCATCGCCATGTTCACAGTTCCTATCTCCTTTTCTGAGGCATTCATATTTACTCTTCTCGATCGCTTTATTAAATTAGTTCCAAATATGCTTCATCGCCGTCTTTACACTTCCTGTCTCCTTTTCTGACGCATTCATACATACTCTTCTCGAAATCGCTTCATTAAATTTCTTCCAAATATGTTTAATCACCGTGTTCACACTTCTAGTCTCGTTTTCTGAGCCATTCTTACATACTCTTTCCGATATCGCTTCATTTAGTTTGTTCTAATTATGCATCATCGCTTTCTTCACACTTGTTATTTCATTTTCTAAGACATTCTCACATATTCTTCCCGATATCGCCCTATTACATTTTTCCAATATGCTTCATCGCCATGTTCCCACTACCTGTCTTATTTTCTGAGGCATTATTACATAGTCTACCACATATGGGTTCATTAAATTTGTTCCAAATATGCTTCATCGCCGTATTCACACCTTCTGTTTCCTTTTGTGAGGCAATTTCACATACTCTTTCTGATATCGCTTCATTTAATTTGTTCCAAATATACTTCTTCACCCTGTTCCAACTTCCTGTCTCCTTCTCTGATGCATTCTCTTACTCTTTCCGATATTGATTAATTAAATTTATTCTACATATGCTGTATAGCCGTGTTCACACTTTCTGTATCCCTTTCTTTGGCATTCTTACAAACTCTTTCTGATATCGCTTCATTACTTTTGTTCCAAATATGCTTCTTCGCCGTGTTCACACATCCTATCTTCTTTTCTAAGCCATTCATTCATACCCTTCTCGATATCGCTTTATTATATTTGGTCCAAATATTCTGCATCGGGTGGTTTACACTTCTTATCTAATATACTGAGGCATTCTCGCATACTATTCTCGATCGCTGTATTAAATTAGTTCCAAATACGCTTCATCGACTTCTTCACACTTCCTGTCTACTTTTCTAAGGCATTCATCTATACTCTTCTCGATATTGCTTCATTAACTTTGTTCCATAAATTCTGCATCGCCTTGTTCCCACTTCCTATCTCCTTTTCTGAGGCATTCTCACATACTCTTCCCGATATGGTTTCATTAAATTTGTGCAAAATATGCATCTTCGCCATGTTCAAACTTCCTGTCTCCTTGCTGAGGCATTCTCACTTAACTTTCCCGATATTGCTTCCTTAAATTTGTTCGAAATATGCTTCATCGCCCTATTCACACTTCCTGTCCCCTATTCTGAGGCATTCTTACATACTTTTCCCGATATGGGTTCATTAATTCCTTCCAAATCTGCTTCATCGCCGTCTTCACACTTTCAGTCTCCTTCTCTGATGCAATCTCATACGCTTCTCGATATCGCTTAATTAAATTTGTTCCAAATATGCTTCATCACTCAGTCACAAGTGTTCTTTCATTTTCTGAGGCATTCTTACATACTCTTCCGATATCGCTTCATTAAGTTTGTTCCAATTATGCATCTTCGCTGTTTTCACTTGCTCTCAAATTTTCTAAGGCCTTCTCACATACTCCTCTCGATATCGCTTCATTAAATTTATTCCAGATTTGCTTTCTCGCCGTGTTTTCACGTCCTATCTCCTTTTCTGAGGCATTCTCACATACTCTTCCCGATATGGCTTCATTACATTTTTTCAAAACATGCTCCTATCATTTCTTGGCCGTTTTCCAGCCTTAAAAAAACACTCCAATGGTGATCAGTGCGGGTCCGGTGGTACGCATTTTAGGAAATGACTGTGATTACTCTATCCCAGTCAAGGAGTTTAGTTCACCAGATGAGGTCTTTGATTTTCTCTCAGGCAACTTCATTAGTGTTGGCTTAGCTACTATTCCTAGAACGTCCTCTCTTCTGAGACGCCCTCCACTTCATTGGTGATCAGACGAGAGTGAGGCAGCACTCACACAGAAGCTATTTTCCTACATGTGCTATAAGCACCGTTCGAACGATTTAACTGTCACTGAATTTCGTCGATCTAGGGCTAAGTTCCAGTATACATTTCGAAAAAACGCCCGCCGCTCTTCCTAGTGGGCATATGTTTTTCACTTAAGCTGGAGTTCCCTCTTACGGAAGTGTGGAAGCGAGTCAAAATGTTTCGGGTTCAATTGTCACAAGACCGCTATTTCAGACACCGCGTCCGTGGTGGAGTCTTTCGCAACTGCATCTTCTATATTCTCTAGCCGATATACTGTTTTGCCAGATGAAGAGCACCGACTGGACTTTACTTCAAGAGGCAGTTAACTCTTCAGCGACAAGTTTACGATTCGTGAGCTGCGTTCTGCTCTCGCTTTATGCGCGACCAGCACCCCTATGCTCACCTATGTAGGTGAGCGTAGGATTGCATTTCTGCTAGATTTGTTCAACAGAATCTGGACCCTGGATAGCACAGTTTAACAAATATAATAATAAGAAGTATAAAACATTTTACCCGGGTATGAAATTTAACGGATAAATTAATTCAATGGAATATTATTATATATTCTTATTTAAATTAAGTTTATTTCAATTTATAATGCTAAGTATCATTTTAGCCAAATCTGAATCAAATCTGTTTTCGTAATACATTTAATATTTTGAATTATCAGAGAAAAATCCAGATTCTGGAAAGATTTAAGATTAAGATAATAAATTGCATATTTTGTGAAATAGTATATCATTAGTATAGAATATTCTTGTTCTGAGAATAAAATTTGAGTTTTTGTTTTGCCTATTCCTCTATCTGTACGGGACGAATGCTGCTAATGTTGAATCATTCTTTGCTTCCAATCATTTCAGGGTAGATTAGATTCTCTAAAAAAGTCCAATCCATTTATAACTATTCTATCTGATCTATTCTACACATTTAATTCATTATTCTTTCGGTAATTTCCCTCACTTTCTCTGTTGAGTGAGTTAAATGAAGTCTTAATGAAGGCGCCAAGGAAATGAGCAGATTAAGCATTTTTATAGAATGTATTTTCAGCGAGTATTTGCAAATAAAACATACCGAATAAGACTATTAAATAGAAAATCACATGATTAAATGCGTGAAAAACGTAGCATGAAGAAGTAAAAAGATTCAGAAATTAGAGAAGAAAATATTTTATTGTTCCAATACTTTCATTCTATTTGGGTGTATTTTGCATCCACCAAACTGGATGTAGAGAGATTTCTCCCTTTTCTTTCTTCTCGCAACAAAAGCAAGGTGAATTTTTACTCGTATAAAATAATGAATAGAAAAAGGAAAATGGAATGTGGAAATTAGAAAAGTAAGAATAAGGAGCAAAACAAAAGGACTATTTTATTTCCTGATCGCTGAGTTGAAAGCTATGGCTTCACCACATATTAAGTTTAAAGGTCTCTCTTCCTGAATCGGGAAAAATCGAACCTTTGGATGATGGTCTGATTCAGAAGAAAAAGTGACAGTTTAGCTTCGTTGTGTTGTGATGAATAAAATTCCAAAGTTCAATTTATCAGAAAAGCGATGGAAAGCTTTCCGGAAAAGGCAAGTCATCGGAACAAAATTATTGATATGTTTGGATCTAAGAGCAAATTCTATTTTCTTCATTGACGAGTATAACCTTAAAATATATATATATATAAATTCCTTCTTATTGGATATTAAAGAGGGAAATCGGATTTTATATTACCAAGAATGTAATGGCTATTGAGGCAGTTTCCCCTGGGTTTGTTTTTCAAAATGTGAAAAATATCTTGCATATATTTATTTGGTCAACTTAAAAAAGGTGTACGCAACTTGTAATATTTTTGTTGAACAATTTAAAGAATCTAAGATTAACCTCATCCCATAAGAGCCAAAATTAATGAATCGAACCTGTTGAAAATAATAATTGTTTAACTTTGCAAACAGATTTAGCCCTAAATAAAGGGAATCTCAGTATTTCGTTTTTCAATGTGTTTATCATTTCTTATTCTTATTACTCTAAACGAAAGAGTACAAAATACGAAAGTAAACATTTCTGATCATGTTTCACTTACCTTAGGTAATATATATGATCAGTGGGGGGAAAAAATGGCGGGTTATTATGATCAACGGTGTGGAATCAAAGTTTCTCAACTGAAGTTAAGACAAGGATTGATTTATTAGGAATAGAAACGAAACTGCTATTATCCGAGAACAGAATATTCACTGAGATGAAAAGAAAATATGGAGATCACAGAAAGAAAAATGGTAAAATGAACGAGAAGAGTCAAAAGGGAAAAATAATGAAAATGAATTAAAAGTTCATTAATATCAAATTTTGAGACAGTGAAGGGGTATTCTACACCTTTGGGGCAAGGAAGGATTTTCAGGCAAGAATTTGGCTTATTCCTAGAATGAACAGTAGTTTAGGAAAGTCACACTCACCAAACACCATTCTACTACAAAACTTTCTTGGATATTTTTATCAAATTTTCTGATTAAGATGCCCTCGTTAGTTACCACATTTATATATATATCGTGGTATAGCATTTATATATATATATATATATATATATATATATATATATATAAAAGGAAAATTGGACGGTACCTAAATAGGCGAAGGAGGATCCGACTCGAGAACGTAATGTGTCTTCGTGCGCGGTTGAGCTGTACTATTTATCCAGCGGGATAACTTACGGTTATATAGGTGGTCAACGGGCGGCGAAATTACCTCGGGCCACGGCGTGCTCTCTTAGAATTTGAAGTCGCCGGCTTTCGGGGGTGGATATGAGATAAGGAGCCGGTCGAATAGCCCTTCGGGTTCTTTCTCGGTTCACGAGTATGGGAGGCGAGATTAAATGGCCCCGGGTACGGGAAATAGCCTTTGTAAGATAAACACAGATGGTCTGATAAAGCCGTGTTCACCCGATTCCTTTCTTGCTTCTCACAACCTTTGTTCCAGGGTCAAGGCCATGTGGATCTTCTAATGGTTCAAGATGGATCTCCATCTTCTATTAGACTCTATTCCTTCACATCTTCTCCCTTCCAAAAGATGGCGCTTTTCTCAAACGAAAGGGGAAGAAAGGAGGCATCAGAGAAAAAAGGAAAGGCGTTTTCCCACGCGGACGGTCGAGAGGGGAGATAAGTTAAAGGGACGCCCTGACCCGTGTGAAACAGGTGCACACAACTAAAACCCGACTGATCCGAGTTTAGGTTTATATTAAATGAGAAAAAAGTATTTACCAATGACATACAATTAAATGGAAATGGACCGAAAGAAAAAGAAAATAAATATACAAAGGGGAAACGTTTGGTGTCAGAAGAGGACTGAATAAAATATACAGGCAGTGTTTATATTACAAAGACAGGTTCTTTCTTTTTTTTTCTTAGCCTACAAATTAAATGTGCGAAAAATATTATATTTTAAATAAGCAAAAGGCTGTTTCCTAATGGGCCGTTTAGCTGTGGTTAGTTGCCAAGGGGTTATGGCTTAGACTATCTGCTACACCATTATCAGACCCCTTAATGTACCAAATTTTAAAATTTTATTCCTGAAAGAGTAGGCTACAGCACATAAAGCACCCGTTATTATTTTCGACATTACAAAGGTATGCAGGAGGGTGGTGGTCCGTCACAATTAATAACTCCTTTCCTGTCAGATACATTTAAAACTTCTGGAAACTCCATACTATAGCCAAAGCTTCCAGTTTCAAAACGACATAATTCCTTTCGCGCGGTAATAACTTGTGGCTCACGTAAGCCACAGGGTAGCTTTCACCGTCGCCACCATACTGCAGGAACACATAACCAATGCCCTCGTTACTCCCGTCTGTCCTAATTCCGAACAGCTTCTTAGGATTCGGCAGTCTCAGGATGGGGGCGGACGCTAATTTGGAAAGTAGCCTTCGAATTCTACACGATGCGATCCGGAGCCTTCTTCTGGAGGAGCTCACATAACTGTGCGTCCAGCACCGCAAAATTAGGGACTAATAGCCTGTAGAACGAGGTGGATCCCACGAAGGATCTGAGTTGTTTTTTTTCAGTACATCGGAGGGTCATATAGACTATGGCCCTTGTCTTATCCTCTTGGGGCCCAATCTGGTTCTTTTTGATGTTAAAACCCAGATACTTAATCGTCTCATATGCAAAGTGTCACTTATTGAGACGTATGTTGTCGAAATAAAAGGTGACATTTCACAGCCCGCTTAGGATTATACGCATCATCTTATTATAGTTACTGCAGGCCGTTACTAATCCAAAGGGTAGTCGACGGAACTGCATAAGGCCTGTATCGGTTGGGAATGCCGTATATTTTCGTACGCTCTTCCGAAGGGGAATTTGGTAATAGGTCTTGCCAAGGTCTAGCTCGGAGATAAATTTGCTTCTTCAAGGAGATGGAGGTCTTGGTCGATTGGGGCAAAGGGTTCAGCATCGAAAACTGTCACGGAATTTAGCTTAAGAAAATCAACGCACATAAGGCACTTAAGATCAGGCTTCCGTACCATCACGATAGGCGAGCAGTAAAAACTGGAATTGGAGGGCTCGATGATATTAAACTTAGGCAAGTTTTCAACCTCCGAGTTAAACGCTTGCCTCAAGTGAATATGAAAAGGATACGGCTTCGCACGGATTAGCTATTGTGTGTTAAGAGTGATGGCATGATCAAATTCAGTAGCACAACTGGTACTTCAGATATAACGTCTCCAAAGCTATTTAAAAGGTGCTGCTGCTGACTATTTTGTTCGGAAGTTTGCCGTGGTTCAATGTTTAATCCAATGGGAGGCAATTCTGGAGCATCGCGCAAGGTAGGGAGAGGATAATCCTCATCCTGCTCCACGCAGACGACTTCTATTACATTAAAGGAGTCTGTGTAGTAACCAGCCTCCATAACTGATTGTTTATCGAGGGTCACGATGTTATTTATGCGCTTGCAGCGGTGGTACCGTTTTAACATATTGACGTTGAATAGTCTCTCTCTCTTGCGGCCGTTCTAATGAGGTAATCCACAGGTACTCGAGCCTCGAAAACGTGGAAAGGTCCTTTCCACTGGCTAAGAAGCTTGTTGCTCTCAGTGGGCAGCAGCAACAAAACTTTGTCTCCGGGCTTAAACCTCCTCTACTTCGATTTGATATCGAAGTAGGTCATATATTTTTTCCAAATTAAAGTCAGTGTTCTGTTAAGCGATGTTCTCACACGTTTCCAGTCTTCGTCGCAGATCCAGCAAATAGGAGTAAGAAGACTGAATTTCCTTGTTGAACCGGGAGTTAGCAAATAATTTTATTGAGAATACTAAGGTGACCGCGTACATTGCGCCGGTAGAGTAGCTCGAAGGGGCCAAATTCCAGTGTACGATGGGAAATTTTTCTATATGCAAGTTATGCCACCGGTAAATAGCGATGCCACTCTGGGGGTTGATCAGCGCATAGTTTCTTCAATATCGACTTCAGGGTCCTATTTAGTTTCTGGCAAATTCCATTTGCGGCTAGTTAAAAAGAGGTGGTGAATATTGGCTTCAAAATTAATAGCTTCCCTACATACTCCATTAACTCGGAAGTAAATTTCCTACCTCTGTCGGACAATGCCTACTTAGGTATGCCTACCCAAGAGAAAATGGCTAAGAGAGCCTCGGCGCAGGTAACGCTGCCAATACGCTTCGAAAGCACTGCTTTGGAGAAGCGTGTTGCAAAATCCACAATGATGAGGACATGAGTATGCCCCTCGCTAGAAAGAAAGTGAATGGGGCCAATGAGGTGAAAATCCATGACAAAGAAGGGCTCTGAGATGATTGGTCCCTTCTGAAGGGATGGGGGGCTTAATGCGCCCTTTGGCCGTGGTTTTCTGGCAAATATCGCAAGACTAGCTGTATTCCGAGATTTCAATGGCAGCAACGCGCGAAAAAAAATTACTGTATGTATATCCTTTGCGCAGTCTTGTTATGACTAAAGTGAGCCGAAAACACAGTATAGTGTGCGATCTTAAGAACGAGCGGGACTTATGAGCGAGCGACGCACAGCAAATGAGCCTCGGGGTTATTGTCACCCGAGCAGGCGTGGTACAAAAGGCCTTCTTTACGAGGTAAGAGACTATTTTGTGGCCCCGGACAGAATCTTGATCGTGGCTCCCAGCTTTATCCTACAGGGGAAGGAGAGTTTCGCACTCCTTCTGCGCTCAAGCGAATTCTTCGATCCTGACGCTACTAAACTCAACGTCGCAGGGGAATTCAATGGGAGCTTGTATCTGTGATTCTTTCTTTGTCTGGGCTCGCATAACAACGGGCTGAGCCACAGGCCTGGGAGACATTGGGGTCATGTCCGCTCAAGACTGAGCAAAACTTAATAGGGGCTGAAACGACTTTAGCCCAGCAGGCAAAATATTGTCGCTCAAGATAGCAATTCACAATGGGGAAGTGGTTCGCATGTACCAGGTAGTTGTTGACTACTGCGAACTTTTTGTGGTCAGAGGTACCTGGGGGAAGTAATTCATTTGCTACTACGATACACGTGCACCCTGTATCCGTTTACGACTCTGTTTTCAAATTTTAAGCCTCCGGCTGAGCTTTTGTCAATGAGAAAATTGACCTGATGGCCGGGGGGGCTTGACGGCGAGAGAGGAGGGGGGGGGGGTTCAGGGCGAGATGATGGGGGATCAGGAGCAGCGCTTACTTGGTGGATTTGGTAAGTGGAGTTATTCTGGAGCTGGTAATTCTGGGGGCAGTTTGGACGCAAGTGCACTTTTATTCCGCACGTAAAGCAAACTATCGGTCTCCTGGGGAATGACGGCGCAGGGGAATTGCGAATAGGAGCTTTGATATCTCTGGGTACTGATGGGGAAAAACTTCGGGGTTAAGAGGGGGCTAATACCTTAACGAACTTAGAGATGTTACGCGGAGGAAATCGTGAGTTATTAATCCCCGACTTGGGAGATGGAAGGGCAGTCTTCTTATTCTCCTTTGGATAGAAGTTATGGCTTGCCACGTAGATATCCGCCTCTTCAATGCACTCCTTGAAGGTGTAGCACCTACGTTCCTTTACAAATGCGCGAATTTCTGTCGGCAGCGCAGCCAATAACTGACCCTGAAGGAAAAGTCAACTAAGCACTAATAATCGTGCGCAATTTTAGAAGCGTCTGACCAAAAATTAAAATTCCTCTGAATGGTGTAAACAAATTGACGGAAGGTCTGACCTGGTTTGATTCGGGCATGTTGAAATTTTGAACGGAAAAAAATCGGAGATCACGTTGAAAGCCGTCAACAGCTCAGACTTGAGGGTGGAATAGTTGATGATGGATTCCGAAGGAAGGAAAATAAAAATATCCCGGGGCTAGGAGCTGAAAAGTAGAAGTATTTTGGAGACACCATCTGCCTTGATATCCCAATGATTGACTTTGATTATTTTCTCAAAGTGGGTGAGATAAGATCCAAAGTCCTCACCTACTTTAAACATGTGAAGCTTGACTGACGCGGAATGGGGGCTTTGGTACGCAAGTTAATGGAGAAGGTCTCACACCGAACGATATTTAGCTCCAGTTCATGCTGTCAGACTCTCTTTCTCTCTTCACTATCTCGAATTTCTCTCCTCTCCGCTCTTTAATTTCTCTACTCATCCTGGACGTATAATATAAGGTCTTTGCAGGTGAATCCGAGGACTTACAATTTTCATCTGTCGAAAGAGGACATCTTGAGCTGAAGTTCAATTGACCGCAGGCACGCGACGGGGTTAACGACATGGATGAGCGCAAAATACGCATACGAAAAATAATATGGCCTAATAGATGTGGGAGCCTTGCTTCGCTAAATAAAATATACACTAGCCCAAAATACACAGAAATAGAAAATTTGAGCCTTCACAGGTTACGAAAGACGGAGGGTGCTAATGGCCTTCTTGGGGATTAAAACGACTTAAAGGGGAAGCTAAGTCTCCAGTGATTTGAGTTGAAAAAACGCTCACGGTCCGGATGGAAGGGTCGTTTCATGAATCTAAAAATAACTTGAACGTTACTCAGCCTTAAGAAAATATGAAGAAATAGAAGGGACCTTAAAAGAACTTTTTAAAACCATACTGAACCTGATACAAGATTTTATTATATATATATATATATATATATATATATATATATATATATATATATATATATATATATATATATATATATATATATATATGCAACAAAGCGTAGAAGAAAAATTAATACAAGGATTCCAAGTACTTTCGAACTTTATTTCGAGTTCTTTATCAAGGAATAACAAAAGTATTGAAAATTATAATATTTATAAGGATGATGCAGAGGAGAGGGAACACCCACAAAAAGGCAAAAACCAATCAACAAAATGAATTAATATGAAATGGAAACCTTAGGAGGAGTGGAGATAAATACAAACTAATATCATTAAATCAGGTAAATTCAAAAGACTAAAGGTTAACAAGAGGAGTAAAATACCGCCTAAGCAATTAGGGAGGAAGAAAATCTGAACAAGAGATTAACCACAGAAGTCAGGATTTAAAAACCAAGGTAGAATAAGTACAAATGTTCTACAAACTTGACACACATGGAAATAAATACAAGGACAAGTCTTTAGAACTTGCTTCATACCCATGCTTCATACCCATTTCCTATTATCAACACATTTAGTATCAAATCATGGTTTAAGATATTTTAATTGAATAAAAGTTCCAGTTCGTATATTTGACAGTTTGTGTTGTTTTGTTTAAATCCAGAAGGTTTTATTCCCTTATATCTTTATCTTTTTACCCCTGTTATTTGTATTCATTAATACTTTTCATTAATTTGCTTTTTCCTCTTTCTCTTATTGTTTCGAAAGATTACCATTTTTCTTTCTTCAACTAAAATTTTTCCTTCCTCTTTCTTTTTCTTCTTTTAAATAGTTAAATTATTCCTTTAGTTGCTGTGAAAATTTTATTATAAGAAATCCAGGGTAAATAGTTCAAATATAGAATTGCCTTTATTTATATATTTTTTTACCCTTGATATCGAAACAAGAAAAATGGAGACGAGTTCATGAGACTATTTGATATTTAAATACAAAGCACTAAAATAATAAAAGGCATTCCACAGTTTGCCCCTCAAAAGTTTGAGAAAGTTAAAAAGTGTATGGAATGGGCCTCGCCCGATAATCCCAAAAAGGCTCGTCCCCCTTGAAAGTGGAAAATGGTCGAGACAAATGTGTCTCAATAAAACGTCTCTGATCTTGTTCAATCCTTTGGGTGAGATCTAGAGGATGACAATGGAAGGAAGGGCGGGTAAAGGTGTTTGCCAAGGAATTTGTGATAGTATGAAATCTATTACAGCAATGCCATTGGGAATTGCTACAGGAATTCGTGAATTCCTGTACCAGAAAGGAATAAAGTCGTATGGTGGAGATAAATATAAATTCTGCCCCGAATCAAGTTAAAGAGTGAATATTTTCAATCTGGATACTTTATTCCTGATTACAAACATAATATTAAAAATTACGTCATCAACACCCGCTTCATCCATACCTAAGTATTTCTACTCTGAGAAAAAGATCAAGAACGGAGGAGTCAAAGGGACGTGGGGTAAACCTGTGAAGTTTCATCGTTGACCGAACTCGACGGGGCTAAATGGACCACTAAATATGTACAACCGTGGCTTAAGTTAACTCGGCTTATTTTGCTAAATGTTGGCGTCATATTCGATATAAATTATTTTTTCTTATAATGCTTGGATTTCGAAAATAGAGACATCAGGCAAATTTACGAGACAATTTCAAACGTCAACTGTTTCTGTCAGAAACGGTTGAATTCTGCAACTTGTTTCGATAAAGTTTAGTGTTTTATTAGATGAATCTAATGATATCACACTTAGGTTTTTAGTAATTGTCATTATATATTAAGAAAATATAAGAAAAAAGTATGCATACATAACTTAGTTTGGTGATTCAAATGAAATTGTATATTTGATCAAAGATTTAATGAGAGAAAAATAGTCATTAAAAAAATATAGGTTATCGAAACTGTTAATACCAGTGCTATGGTCTGCGTGAAAATTGTATCTACTATAAATTAAAAGAATTAGTTCCATCCCAACTTTGACATCGGACATTTATAAATAAAAAATTTAAGTGCAATGAGTGATAACACAAATTATTGCGTTAATAGTAATGAAAAATATAATAATCAAACGAGTTTAATATTAAAATTTAACAACAACAAAAAAAAGGATCTAGTCCCTAGGAATAGTGTAGAAAGGAAAAAGTAAGTAAAAACAAGGTGTGTTGACCAAAGGTCACGTGCTCTCACTTATTATGATTTATGACCTTACTAACTTAAAAATTCCCGGACTAACCTTAAGACGACCTCTGCAATTACATCATTCGAAAGAAAATGTAAAACAACTTAAAGGTTTGAAATTTTGTTTGAATTGTCCGAAAAGTTATGATGCTATTGCTAAATAATTCCCTGGCTAACCTTGGGAGGACTTGAAAAATATATCATACAAAGGAGAATGTAAAACAACATAAGGGTTTCAAATTTCGTTAGAATCGGCCGAATATTTATGATGTTATTTCCAAATAACTCTCCTGGTAACCTTGGGAGTACTTGGGCGATTATATCATTCAAAGGAGAATGTAAAACAAATTAAGGGTTTCATATTTTGTTAGAATTGGCCGAAAAGTTACGATGTTACTGGCAAATAATTACCCGGCTAACCTTGGGAGGACTTTGGCAATTATATCATTCAAAATTAAAATAACATATGGTTTTCAAATTTAGTTACAATCGGCCGAATAGTTACGTTATTAACAAAAAAAAGCAAAACGGGAACCGACCGACATAGTTACATATAGAGTCGCCTGCGACTAGACTCGCAAGTGACTAATAAGTGATTAAATTTCATTAATGGTTGAATGACATGGTTGAAAATGGTTAATTAAAAAGAATAAATGCCTAACAGTAATATAATATGATAATAAAGTGGAAGTTAATAAAATTCTGGGCAAATTTATAGTGATTAAATCTAAAAGTGATCAATATTTAAAATGGGCAAACAATTGAAACAGTGATCTCATATCTAAGTGAGTAACATTAATATAACGGAAGAAGAAATAAAGGAAGATAAAAAAGGTGGAACAGTGGGTGCTTACTAGCAAAAATCAAATCGGTGGAGAAACTCGTCTCGAGACATGGAAGCCAAGGACAAAAACCATAAGTGATGCTTAATTCGAATTGATATATGCGTGAAGTTGACATGTTAGATGGTGTTGTCATTATAAAATAGCAAGAAACCGAATAAAGTTTTAAAAATGTTCATGCAATTCTTCTATTTATCAATCCTCAATGTACACATTACATACCAAAAATTGTGAAGAAAGACGTTTAGAGTGGAATTCGTAATAATGCAAGCTGAGCATAAACTATACACCTCATATTCAAATTTAAATGCTGAGAGACCATTTGCTACAGCTGATAAGCTATCGGGCATATTATAAAGCACTCATATATATATATATATATATTTATATATATATATATATATTTATATATATATATATGTGTGTATTTATGTATATATATGTGTATATAACGGGTGTTCCATTAAGACGGTTCGAAGTTAGCAGTAAATAAAACAGTGTTATTGATGAAAATTGATTGATTTTACTATTGGATCATGTTATTTGACTCATGGCAATTATGTGTGAAAAATAATATCGCTTAAATGTTCGCCAAGGCTTTGGCAGCATACTTCCACTCGATGGTCAAAATCTTTGATGACGTCTCTACATAGTTGCTTCTCGATCTCACCAATATGCCTTATTATCTCATTCTTCAGTTGTTGAATTGTTGTTGGCTTGTTGGCATAGACTTTAGTTTTGAGATGACCGCGAAGGAAGAAATCTAAAGGTGTTAAGTCACACGATCGTGGTGGCAAATTTACCTCGCTGTTTCGAGAGATGATGCGACCTGGGAACTTCTCCTCATCCAATAAAGTCATTGTTGCATTAGCTGTGTGCCATGTGGCGCCGTCCTGTTGATACCACAAATCTTCGACTTCCATAGAATTCAATTCAGGCCATAAAAGTTGGTTAGCATGGCACGGTATTGCTCGCCTGTCACCGTAACAGAATACCCGGCATCATTTTCGAAGAAATACGGCCCAATGATTCCGCTAGCAAAAAATGCACACCAAACAGTGACCTTTTGTGGATGCAGTGGCTTTTCAACAATCTTCCTTGGATTTTCATCAGCCCAAATGTGACAATTCTCCTTATTAACGAATCTACTAAGATGAAAATGGGCTTTATCACTAAAGATGATTTGTTTGCGAAAAATCATTATCGGCTTGTCTTTGCTCGTGCACCAAATTGACAAATGTACAGCGCTTCAAATGGTCAGCAGTCTTCAGTTCTTGTGTCAATTGAATTTTATAAGCGTGTAGAGAGAAATCTTTTCTCAAAATTCGATGTAACGTTGTTGTGGAGAGGTTTAATTCCTGCGCGCGAAGACGAATAGAGGTGTCTGGATCTTCGGCCACATTCTCGTGCACTGCAGCAATGTTTTCAGCTGAACGGCGTAAAGGAGCACGCAATGGCGTTTTCATATCTGCCACCGACCCCGTTTGTTTCAATTTACGAAAATTTTCCCAATTGCACTCTCGGTTGGTCGATTATGTTGACCAAAAGAATCGCGAAGTGCCCGAAATGCGTTTCTGTTTGAACGTCCATTTTCGTAATAGGCTTCGATAACTTTAACACGTTGTCGATTGTTAATCTTTCCATGGTTGAAATTGCCAAAGACTGAAGTTGTTAAATCTGAAAGAAAAAGAAAGAAATCATTAAACGCTTAAACTTAAATCACATTTAAAATCGGTCCAAGCTATTGGAACACCCTTTACATATAAATGTGTAGGGTCAGGTAGACACAGATCGTACTGATAGTCGTTTTTGGGTCATCAAAACTAAAGTTTTAAAGTTAGCAGAAATTCAAATTACCCAACAGGTAGCTGACATAAAAAACTTTATTTTCCACCTACAGAACTTTAAATATGTTTACCAATACAGATTTATGGTATCATTTTTTAAAACAGTGTTTCTGTACAGATCGGGACTATGTAGGACACGCTCTGTACGCGCTTGGTACAATTATTTCATTTTTTTTATATGCCACAACTGAAATTAAAGGATCTACTACTAAATGATACACGAATGTTAGGAAAAGACATATAATATAAAAAGAAATGGTTAAAACTGTTATTTTGCAACATTTTTACATAGGTATAAAATAATATTAAAAATAATAAATTTCTCAATTTTCCAAAACATTTTTGAGCAAGTAATGCACAGCTCTCATTGTTTATCATTGCATGAATATATTAATAACCTCATTCGGTAATGAACAAAACTCACAAAGTCGGCATGAATTTAAATTTTTTAGAAAATATTTAAAAAATATAAACACTTATCCTATTACTTAATACACTTAACATAGTACTGTATATAGCTAAATCTTGAATCTTTCGTAAAATAATGTTAAATAATAACACGAATAAAATCATTTAACACTGATAAAAATGGTCAACTTTGCACTTTGATATCTTGTATTTTTATTGAATTTTTGGTCCCTTTTTCACATTTAAAACAAAAGCAATGTTACGTGATCAACATAAAGCAGTTTCTAAACGAAATCTTCATTAGTATAATTTTCACGGATTTCAAAGTTTTGTACGAACCGTGTACTACGCGCCATTTTATGTAAACTGTAAACACAGAAATCCCCACGCTGGTCACCGTTATGAAATCACAATCTTTTTTCTTCACAATGATCATATTCACCATGTAAACCTTTATCTGCAGAATCACGCAATATTCACGAACACTGTGGACTATAATGTAACTCGTAAAAATTACATCGGACACGTAAAATATAAAAAAACTTACCTAGCCAAAAAAATTGCGTACAAAAATTCTACCGAATAGACAAGCTTTTAAGGCACGTTTCGCTAAGTCGATCGGGACTATGAAAGAGAGAGAAATTATTTGGGAATTCAAAGGACAACGAAGAAATTGAGTTAAGTCCGCGGCGATTATACAATGTGTATCTCTCATGAGTGCGAGAGAATGATGAAATAAATCTAGCATACTGCAAGAAATAGAAAACCGATTAATTTTTTTTCAGAAAAAGTTATTTCGTAATTCGATAAAATCTGGACTGGGCAGGAATTTGAACTAAGCACATTAAGGCAGCGAGCAACCGCCTTGTTCTCAATTAAAGTGAGACTTTAACCATTTGGCTACGTGGAAGAACAACAATTCTTCCGAATAGAAAAGCTTTTAAGGCACGCTTTGCTAGTTCGATCGCAACTATGAAAGAGAGAGAAATTAATTGGGAATTTAAACGATAAAGGAGAAATTGAGTTAAACAGGCAGTGAATATACAATGTATATCTTTCATGAGCGCAAGAGAATGATAATATAAATCCGGCATACCGTAAGAAAGTGAAAACGGAATAATTTTCGGAGTTATAGGCTATATTACGGTATTTCTAAGCACTCCCGCCGCTCTTCCTCTTGCCTATAACTTTCTTTATTTAACTTGAATTATCCTTCTTACAGAGGTGTGTAAAAGAAATCAACAGGATTCGGGACAAATTCCCGTAGGAACTCGATCCAGCCTTCTATGAGAACCGGACCGCAATTTCGACCCCCTTGTCCATAACGGAGTTTTTGTCTGCGACTTTCGTCCGAATTCTCTAGCTGAGATGCTCCTCCATTCAATGTACATCGTCATGTCGCTGAAGTCCCTTCAACTACAGTTTTACGTCGAGCGAGTTGTGTTCCTTCCGGGCTTCATGCAGGAACACCACCTATGGTCCGGGCGATGTCCCGTATACCATGCTTTTGTTGCAAACCATGGATAGGTCGCTCTACCCTAAAATACTTTCGCTCAGTCTCTAAATTCCTGTGTGTACACGTTGGTTGTAAAATTGCTGAATGTTAAATTAGCCTTTTATCCTGGAAAATTACAATCTACGTCAATTGCTCTGCTACGACTGGAAAATGCGAAGCATTGCTTCGTAGACAGGTCTAGGCCACGAGGTTTTTGATATGGAGAAGGTATATAATTTGCCATGGCAATATGGTATTATAAAAAACCTCTAAACGATAGGAGCGAGAGGACGTTCTATAATTTTCATTTCAGATTTTGTGTGAGAGCGTCGATTCCGAGTATGGGTGGTGAGACCTCTTTCTGTAAATAGAGCAGCAAGAGGAGATTTTCTAATGAATTCTCTTCACTGTCATAGTCTTTGCATTCACCATCAATGGTATCACATCGATGCTGCCGGAAGAAGATCTCGCTAAGTTCTACGTAGATGAACTTACGATCTCTTTTGGTGCAGCACAGGCATTGAACCGCATATCTTGTTATGCCATATAGTACAGGTTTCGGTTTTCCGTGACCAAGACTAAGGTAGTCCACTTTTGCTGCCATCCATGGCTCCTCCCAAACGCCAAATATCGCTACTAAACGTGCTGGCATGGAAGTGGTAGATTCGCACCGTTTTCTCGGTCTTGTTTCGATCAAAACCTCACCTGGGAGACACTTATTGATAATTATAGGGTCTCTTCTATCCGCGACATGGACTGTCGATATATATGGACAGACGATATATTTATATATACGTGGGTGCTTTTTGGGGGATTGACCCAAAGTGGGTTGAAGACCGAGAGTGAAAGGGGATGGATGGTTTATTCTTAATTTGCACGGTCCTTTTAAATGATTATTTCAGAGTGAAAGTTGGCCAAAGATTAAAAGGTAGCTGGTATGCGTTTGGGTTGCGAAAGAAAGAAAATGACGAAAATATAACTACTAACAACAAAAAAGAATATATATATTGACATATAAATTAGATTTAAATAGAATGGTCGCCCAGATGGGGTTTAGAGATATACACGCGATTAGGTAGGTTGATTAAAGGATAAAAGAGGCCAGATACAGTTGGTAATTTAAAGGGGGATTTTAACTGAGGCATGCACACAAATAATGGAACAATTAGCATAAGACAGATTCAAGATCAATCTGCAGGCGGCAACGGTTACGATTACCTTGTGAGCTTTTGCCAAAATGGGGCCAGTGGGGTACGGTTTAGCGACGGTAGAAATTGTTTTATCTCTGGCTTCAATACGAGGGAGCACTTTAGTTGTCTTCAAAGTTGGGAATCCTTCTCAGTCCTTGTCGATTGACGAGGGCAGGGTTCACTGAAGTTGAAACTTGCCGATTGACTACGGCAGAGTTTACGGATCGATTTAGCCTTCACTTATAACGAAATCGCCGCTGGAGGATGAGGGAGGGAGAGAGCGTCCTTTAACTCGTTCGTCAGAGTAGGTGGAAGTGTGACAGTGCTGCTGTCGAAACTCGGTCGAAGCGTTATGTAGGTGCCTGAAAAGGCGGCGCGCACGATCTTGAGTGAAAAGTCGGCGACTCTTTCGGGGGAAGGGGAAATTTTGATAACGCTCGTTGGAATGTCCAATGGATTCTAATCTTCGGGCAGAGAAGCCCGCATGCTCGTGGAGTAGTGGCAGCGACAGGGCGTGGGGAAGAGATATCATTGGCCCTTAGGCAAATGCAGCTGGGGCGAGTGATAACAGCGTTCGCCGCCTAGGTTGCTATGCTTTCGACCGCCTCATGAGGTGTTCTCCGGATCCACGTGGGTACAGGTGGGCACGCGGCCATCATTTGACCTCATTCTGCTACATGCACGTTTGTTGTTCCGTGACGTTCAGCACTTAGTGTGCAGATAAGACTACTCTTTTTGTTCAAAGTTAAACTACGAATCTAAGTTTTACGAATCCGCAACCGGGCCTCAGAGCGTAAGGTGGACTTGATCCACCACACCGCTCTCCATCTTGCGAACAGTGCATTCCACACGTCCCCCATTGCTCTGTACCCTACACAGTGCATTATTTGATTGTAAGAGATAGCCCGGCACATTTATAACTCACGAACGGCTCTCACTGCATTTTCGGCTGATCTCAACGGTGCCTATGACACCGAGAGACGCCAGTCATATCTTTGAGAGCTCGGGTATTGGGCGGCGTAACTTCTTTAAGAGGTCAGTTTACCTCTCGGGTCGGTGGTGCCTCTGGTTTCTCGCAGGGCACCACACTAGAATATATTCATTTTGATTATTTGTCGGCCAGCCTCTGCCCCAAAGCTTCCGCAGCAGCAGCAGGAGTATTTAGTTAGACTTTTTAAAGCACACTTGTTGTCACGCTGGCTCCGTGTCAGTATATACGGATATCTCCCATTCCGAAGAGAGGATGGGTTTCCACGCTGTACACTCTCCGCTGTATCTACCAGGCACTGCGTCTGTCTTCACGCCCGAGCTGGATTCAATGCACTGTTAGATAGTCGAGATAACGCGTCGTGGCCGGTTCAGAGACCAGATTTGTGATTTTCAGCGACCCACAAAGTGTCATCAGTGCTCTCGGATCATTGGAATCTATACAACCATTGTTTCCTATATCCGTGACGCCACGGTTGCAACGAGCCGTGTGGATTTAACGATTATATTCTGCTGGGTACCTGGACTTTTAGGATTTGTGGGAAATGATCGCGCTAATGAGGGTGCCAAAGAGTCCACCAGGACTGTGTTATCAGACCAGCATTTTTCTCTTTCTCACACAATTGCATGAGAAATTAGGGGAGGGCTTCCAGGAAATTCTGCGGATGGGTATTAATATTCACATACTTCTGACGTGTAACATGTCCCTCTGCCCCGGGGCGACAAAGGTTCCACTTGAAAGCTCTTTGGTGTCAAATCATAATACTTTCTTGCACCTCTCTCCAAAGAGAACCGGCCCCCGATGCCCTCGGGCTTATCAACAATTGCTATACTGACCTTTATGACTATTTCATTATACGTTTGGGATCCGCCTTATAAAGGCAGGTTGGCAAACTAGTACTACTATTATTACCTACCATCAGATAACGCAAACGGGCACACTCGCGAGACACACCTCCATTTGATGGAGTGTTCGCTTGCACTTTATTGTGACGACTACATTATCCCTCAGAGTGTTCAGCCCATTCTTGTTCAATATCACAGTCTGGGTTATCTTCACGCATGTTACCTGTCCCGGTATCGGGACGAGCGGGGTTGCTACCGCTTGTCTCTTGTACTCTGGATAGTTTCTTGTACTCAGACTTGTGGACCTACTTTTTGGAGGCGTTTGCCTTCTCCTTTTTATTTCTCTCGCTATGTTTTAGGTTGCAATTTCCACTCCCTAGCAGAGACTGGCCTTACCCCGACAGCGGACGGTAATTCCTTCTTCTTGCTTCTGCTTGATTTAGTGTTTTTTTGTTGTTATTTTTTATTTTAATGTAGCCTACATTTGGGCTTTAATTTAATTACGGCGACCTATACTCTCGCAGAAAGTGCCTAGATAGGCGTAAAAAAACCTACTCCACCTCGAAACCCTTAGCGGGCTGGCTTTGGTGGGTTTGATGATCCCCGTTTTTAGATGGTCTTGCATCTCCAAGTCGTCCGACCCATCCTTCAGTAGGGTTATTGGAGCCAAAGCTCCTTCGGTGCTGCCCTCTTTTAGATGGACAGCATTAAGTCCCCAAAGACTTTTTTGCAGCGGAGGGTGGGGATTGAATCAGCTTCTCTCCACCTCTAGACGGACCCCAAATCCGTATGGACTACCCTAGCCAAAGGCGTCCACTGAGATGATGAAGATTATGGCCCTTTTGGTAAAACCAGATGAGTCTTCGGGCGTACGTACCGCCTGAGGATGACCTTGCACGTGGGAAGACTTAAATTTCGTCTTTCACGTGGACCTGGTTTGCCCCAAGGAAGATCCTGTCATCAAGCCGGGCATCCAAATGCATATTTCTTCAAAAAAGCAAAGGGAAATCTGACTGGGGAATTATAGGACATATGTCTCGTTAGCTACTTCACCGGGGCGGGCATGCTGACCTACATAGTGAAAAAGAGGGAGTGAGCATGCCGGCTTCCTTCAAGTGTACAAACTCAGCTCTAAGAGGTTATGAATATGGCTCAGGAGACTATGCAGCCTCTTTCCTCTCTAAGAGGCTTAGGTTTGATCTCCTGACTTCAAAGAGAGTGGAGGGAATCAAGGGGGCGTGTCTTTTTTGCCACTTTTTTAGTGGACTCCATAGAATGTAAGGGGAGACCCACCGTACCCGGAGATTCCACGGAGATAACTTTACAAAGGGTTGCAAGGAAGAAACTCCAGAACACGTTAATAATGAATAGGGGGAAACTCCTTCTCCACTACAAGAGTCTTGGCGGGGTCTCTGAGAAATCACAGGGGGCAACCTCCATCACAGTTGGAGCAGCCAGTTAGTGGCGCTGAAGATAGCAAAGGGAAAACCATTTTGCCGCAATCAAATGGTTAGAATGGAGCCCTGCCACCGGTCATAGTGGTGTTCTCATAAAACTTCTCGTCTGCCCCAACACCATGATCGGGTCAGGATTAGAAAGAGAAAGAGAGACGTAGTCCAAAAATTTGAAACACTTCTGAAGATTACCTCCATACAAAAAAATCAGGGGGGCTATATGCCGCGTTCCGCCGTTGTACCTATCCGGCTCGGGTTTCTGGATGCACCCCCGATCGTGTTAGCGACCTGTGCAGCAACGGACCCCGATCATAAGTTGCCCAATGGCCAGTCTCTTCCCATAAGTTGTATCTTCCAATTGAACAGCCAGAGAGGCATGGTCACAGTGTGAATTTCCTTATTAGGACTGGCTGACCCTCGACAGGGTGGTCAAGCTCTCAAGATCTGTTTAAGCAAAACCAGAGACGATATCCAGAACTTATATTGAAATTGGCAGCTAATGAGGCAGTAAAGCCCACTCAAAATAAGCGCTACAACCTTATGTACCAGAGAATGGCCTTAGGCAGGTGTTCAACACAAATTAGCAGGTGGGTCACACCATGTGAGGAGAATAAGAGGGAAAGGGCGAGTATAAACAGACTTATACCTCGGCTGGCTCCTCTACTTCACCTTTCTTCATGGAAAGGGGTAACACGGTCAAGTTAGTAGACCATTCAACTTGGGAAGTCTTTAACAAGTACCCAAGTATACCTCGCTCAAATTCTGTTTCTTATCTGCTAGAAATAACCAATGGCAGCAGGTAGACGCAGAGCATGGGATCGTTACGATCTACTCCCTTAAGTCAAGTCAGGTCATGGCATCTGCTCTCTCGCGGTGTGAGGTAGCTGGTTAAGTCATTTAACAATAACAGAGGATTGAGGGGAATATTATAGAAAAAATAAAATCTCAGAGAGAACAAGGTAAGAAGCACAACAACTTGTCCCGGCCCCCTTAGAGAATTCAATTCCAGCCAATAACGGGGCTTCCTTAATTTGTAGTCAGGCTACACAGGGTACCGGTGTGTAGTGAAGGAGAGTAAAAGAGTTTGCACAGAAAGTAGAAGTTAGCGAAAGAAGGAGGAGAGGTTGGCGCCGGAAAGGGCGCTGAGTTTCGCCAGAAGTGCGGGTAGGAAAACATCTCACTCTGCCATACGGGGAGGCATTTTTTAAATACATTCCACGTAGCACCAAGAACTATTTTCTTCTCCTGACGGGAATCGAATCAATATTAAAAGTAATAAATAATAATCGTAATTTATAAATTATTGGAATTATGGCTGGTTAGTAGATTATTTAGTTATGGCCTATTAACTGGCTACCAGTTATAGGTGACTGGCTAAGGTGGTTAAGACTGACTCTTTATTTGATGGGGAATTCGCCAATTATGGCAGGTTTGGATTTGGTCCTAGTTACGGTATCCGGTCTATAGGTTAGTGCGTAATGGTACGTTGGAGGTCGCTGTTTATAGGTGGGCATTTGGGCTATAAGTTGTTGATTACGGGTTTAACGGTGGAGGTCGACACGCCTATTGCCCATCTAAGTACCAACCTTTCTCCGTGTTGCTTAACTTTGCCGTAGCACTATTGGGGTATTCAGTTTACGTGCACTGACCTTGGGCTGACTTCAGTCGTGGGAGAGATTATACTCTTGCTTTGTTTTAGTGAGGCAGGTTGGGTAAGAGGACAGGTTGGATTATTCTCAGGAAAATTAATCTCGGAAGGCCGATTCGAAAGACTCTTTATTGGGCGGAGGACTCGTAGGTTTAGGCAGTAAGAATTTGATGAAACATTTGTTGGGTATTTTGGCAGACCTACTAATGTATATGTCTATTTCTGACTATCCTTCTGACTACCTGACTTTTTGGCTCAATTGACTCCTTGGCTCTACTCTCCTGTCTTGACTGCACCTAGGTTTTACTCAGAGCTTTATATACTGCATTGAAAACCCGTGGGCGTGGCCAGCTGTTAACCAATGACACAGTTTGGGCTGAACTTACTCTACAGGATGTTTATTTGTGTGGACACGGAGATCGAGAAAATCTTTATCTCAAATTCCGAGCATACACTCTTGCGTTTCGCAGCCCCTTGAGAGTAAATACAGCCTGTATCTTTCCTGTCATCAGCTCGGTGTCGACTGTACCCGTTTTGACATTTGTTGATACAGCTGTGGCGTTTCCCAGAACCTTGGTGATCGTGAGAGAAGTGTAAGTGTATATGCGTGTGTGTAAGTATGTGAGCGCGTATGCAGGTGAAAATTTGTTCTGCATTTAGCCCTTTATAAGAATAGTACATATTATTGTTTACATGATCAGATAATGTATATTATTATTTCTAGGACAAAAATTTTATATATATTACTTTTTAAATGACAAAATGTTATATATTTTGCATGCGTATAATTATGTGCACGCCAATTTCAAGCCTTCCTAGGATTTATATGACACTAATCTGTGAGGCTTCATTGTCAATCCTATTTCGCCTTGCAATTTGGCTAGAAATATATCTTGAAATAATTCATTGTCACTGTAGGGGAATGGTCACTTCCCCCCCCCCCCATCCCGTTCACTCTTGATGCAGTCCCAAGGCGGTTACCGCAAGGACATCCGCCCCAGGCATCGGCGAGTCTAAAGCGTAACCACAACGTGGCACAACTTGGTGCCATGAAAGACCCTAAAGGTCAAAATGTAAGATCTCCCCCAGGAGAGTGAGATCCAGTTTCACGTCAAATAAGAAATTGGAGACGTGTTTCTCCCAATCTCGAAGGCTAATGAGGAGCCGATGTTTGACTTCGTGGGAAAGACCGTTTGGAAAAAGAACTCTCCTGGGGCCGTCCTCAAGCCCCTCTCCCCCTTACCACTCCTCCAGTGGGGGTGGGAGGTATAAATGAGGAACTCTGAGGAAAATCGTGGTAGTATACGTCAGTCTCTAGGTGACGAAGTCCTCGGATCCACAACCGAGCTACCGAGACTGGAGAGGTAGTGTACTTGGCTCGCCAGACCAAGAAGTACCCTGCAAGAGAGGCAGGGCTACCTACCTTAAGGGGCTAAGAAAAAGCTCATCCTTGAGCTAAGTCCCTGGTTATCAAACCAAACGATAATTGAACTTTGGTAAGTTCGACTTACTCTCGCCAGAGAGACTCCTCATATCCTGGTGCACCTTAAACACCAGGGGTATTCCTCATCCTTGAGAAATTAAGAAAAGAAGAAGGAAAAGGCTCCCCCTCGAGCCCGTTATTCGGTGGTCACACTAAACTTTAAGTAATTTATTCTCGCCAGAGAAACTCCCCTCCGTTATCCTTGCCCTTGAAGAAGACCCTCTCCGAGTTCAGTCCTCGTCCATAAGGAAATCAGTAACGAAGGAGAAAAGATCCTCCTCGAGCTCGTTACTCGGTGGTCACACCGCACACCAAGTTAACTGGATTTAAGAACCAAGTTCGACTCACTCTCGCCAGAGAGACCACGACTGCCTAGGTGTTGCATAAAGCACCGTAATTGTTCTCATCCTTGAAGAACCCCTCCTCCCCCCTGGAAGAACGTGTGGACCCCCCCAGCTGCTACCCTCGCCAAAACGACCGTGGAATTTCGCCCATCTACATCTGGACACACGGCACGCGTCGTGAGGCAATAACATTTCTGAGGCCTTTAAACTCCACATGAGTCCTTAAGCCTAATTTTTATATTATTGTTGTGTGTAGAGAAAACGTTAACCAATTTTTGTCGGAAAAACTAATTAATTATTGCTTGTTTAGGGTAATCTTCAGAGTATTGCTGTAATTAATGTCTAAATGTTATGTATTCAATTGATAAAGGTAAAATATAAGTTTATTTTGGGATTAATGTTCTTTAAGATATTCCTATGATATCAATATATATTAGACACTCTTAGCACTCTTAGAGATAGAACAAAAAGGAGGGGAATTCTACGACACTAAATAAAAGTGGTGTCAGGTAAGTAGGGTTCTTATCAGAAAGAATTCTACGACAGTCACAATGATAGAGAATCAGTATGTTAGAAAACAAGTGGAGAGATTTAAATCATGATTTGAACTCCCATTACAAGGATTCTACAGGATTTGCAAATATAACTTTAATTATCAGCTAAATCTGTTACCTTTTATTAACGACAGTATTTAATAATGTACTACAAATTCCAATAAAACTCTTTGAAAGAATGATTTTAATACATAAGCATTTGAAATGATTTAATATTGAATATTTTAATGTGTTAAGATGAAATATATGAAGAACGTCAATCAATATAAAATAAAACACGAAAAACCTATGGGCAAAACCTAAAGGAGAAATTCTACTCCAAATTTAAGCGGTTTCGAATCAACTAAGTTTTACCCGAAGAGACTAAATTGGAAATTAGATGAGGGGTTTAATTGATAAATCAAGTCTCACATTTGGCAAAAAATCTACTAAAGCCAAAGATGAGCTTATATTCAGGCGAGAAAGGAGTAATATGGGTCGTTTTCCCGAAAGTGGTCTTATATCAGTATAATGCGATGAGCAGGTGTTTTTACCAGTCAAAGTGTGCCGTAAGAAATAAGATAGAGGGTTAATTTATTTTAAATGAGGTGGAAAAGATAACATGACTCAAAAATGATAAGATTGCTACATAATGTTCGACCAGTTTTCAATTTATGAAACATTGAAGATCAACTGATATACACAAAAATCGTATGAACAGTTACAAGAGAAGAGTATTATTCAGTCGTTAAGCCTTAAAATTAGAAGTCCTCATCATTTTTATAGGTCGCATTGACAAACTACAAAAATATCCTTCTCGCCGGGTATCATTTAACTACGATGGAGTGAGTCATAGACTCCATTCCGTCTTTTTCATGACCTTCCTGTACCAACGTAATAGAACCAACCTTTGTCAATAAGTTGGTCGCACCCCTTTGTACCCTCTCTCCATCTCTCCCCTCTTTCCCTCTCAGCCTTTCTCTCTCTCTCCAGGACTCTTTCCTAATGTTTGCGTAACTTTTCCTGTTGTTAAAATAAATGTAAAACATTCAGCGGTTCGCTATTTAGAGTTGACGTGGTTTATTTTTGCCATTTTTGAGATAGATAACATATTTTATTACCTATTGTTTAATCAATTTCACACTGTATTCTTTCCTTATTTCACTCATATATTTTCCCAATGGAGGAAAAGTCCTTTGTTTACAACTTCTCTTTATTTCCAAAATTACTAAGCATTGTGGATAAGAATATGTAGTCACTGGAATCCGAATTTATCCTTCGATGTGCAAATTCCAGGTGTAGGAAACCTTTTCGATAATATTTGCTATCTTTGAGCTCTCCTCCAGATGGGCCTCTTCTGTTATTTATACCCCCCAAATTTTTTTATTTAATAAAACATTGAGTAAGAAAAATAAGTGGAAATGTATGAACAATATGGCAAATATGTGGATGAATGTATCGTCAACATGGCAAATATGTGGATGAATGTTTGTTCAATATGGCATATATGTAGATGAGTGTATGTTCAATATGGCACATATGGGAATGAATGTATGTTCAATATGGCAAATATAATGTGGATGAACGTATGTTTAATTTGGTAAATATGTGGATGGATGTATGACCATCACATTCACGCAATATCAACAGCGCTGCTTCTTTCACATCTCACCTCCTGCTATGGACCCCACTGAAGGAGATCCTGACGTCGCATAAATGGTTCACTCCTTGACTCAAAGGAAAACACAGTACTACTGTTTATTTTTCTCTCCTCTTTCAACCAGAGCCGACCTTTAATGTCTATGGGTTTACAGTGATTGTCGCACTGATCTTTATGCAGACTTTAATATCTAATTTTGGCCCAAACAAAGAAAATGGACGCTGAGGGCTGCTGTTAATAATGATAATTCTAATAATGGACTTCATCCTGCGTTAAAATGCTCAAATCAACCCCTCCCCTTCCTAATGTTTTGTATAATTTTTCGCCTCTATTTTAGGTCAATTCTCAACAATGGTTGAATATTAACAGTGGTTTATCCTTGGATTTTACATCAACTTGTTCCTGGTAAGTTCGTAAGTACGAGGGTCGGACAATAAGTCTTGCAATTTGGATATAAGGAAACGAGATATGAGGAAAAGTGTTTTATTATTTTTCAATATAACTACCCTCAACTTCAATGCAATTGCGCCACTTGTCCCTGAGGCTTCGAATTCCCGACAACCAGAAATCTCCCGACTGCTCTTCAATCCACTCCTAGACAGCGAGCTGGACATCTTCATCGTCCCCAAACCGGCGGCCACGCAGTGCAGCCTTGAACTGGCGGAATAAAAGGTAGTCGCTAGGGGCCAGATCTGGACTGTAGGGGAGATGGTTGAGCTCCTCGAATCCGCACTCGCGCAAGGCAGCTTGTGCAACTCTGGCCTTGTGGACTTTGACGACGTTAAAGTCGATCATGGGGCGTGAAGTTTCTAGGGACCCAACGGGCAGAGACCTTGGTCATGGCCAAATTGTCGTAGATGATGTTGATAACACTTCCATGTGATATTCCAAGTTCTCGCTCGATTTCTTCGACCCTTACTCGTCGATTTTCGAGGATCATCCTCTCCACACGGGCCACATTCTCCTCGTTGGTCACGTCTGACGTGCGTCATGGACGGGGGTCATCTTCAAGGGACTCACGACCATGGCGGAACTCTCTATTCCAGCGAGCAAGGGTGTCGGTGTACACTGCAACCATGCGTTCATGGATCTCTTTTGCATTCTTGCCTTCCTTGGTCAAATATTTGATCACTGCGCGGTGCTCAACCTTCTTCATTGTTGAAAAATTTGTGACTGACGATCAGCGATCAGCTACTGTTTCTTAAATAGACAAGGCAGGAGCGTGCGGCTGCTGGTCTTGTCTTGTCATAACTTGTCCTAACATTTCCACAAACCGCCATCCCCCTTTCTCTGTTTTGCCCTACCGATTCGCAAAACTTATTCACCCCCTTCCCTCGTAGATGCTTGCTGCCTTTCTCAGTTTATATATATTTTTTATTTCTACTTTCTCTTTATTTATTCTTCCTTTTCATTCGTCCAGTTTCGATTATTATTGCTATTCTTTACCCAATTTCTTGTTTCCTGTATCATTAAATAAGAATTTATTAGGTACAGTTGGAAACTTCAAATTAAATTCGAGTCTGCGTGCCTAATTAACGGCCTTTTAATTGAATTTTAATTAATAAAAGGCGTATGGTTTGCATTAGAGAGATCGGTGATATCAGAGGGCCATAAACCATGACGTTATCTATCAAATTTGAAATTTGATGTAAAACTTAGAGAAATAAATGAAGGTATTTAGAAAAAGAAGAGACCAGCGTTCATTTGGCTAGAGGGAAACGAGCGGTAATCAAAACCTCGGAAAAATTCGCGACTGTGAAACAAAAACATTTGGTGAAACTATGATAGTTTGAGTGTCCAAATCATATGCTGAAAGTTAAAGTGTAAGAATTTTACCACTCTCTTTTGAGTGAAAATCTAAAAGCCTTTTTACTCGTGTGCTCGCGATTCTATAAGTTAATATGTCTGTTCGTAGGTTGGCGGTCGGATAATAACCATTTTAATTTTCAATGAGAATTCCTTTTGAAATAACATCGTAACTATTCGGCTAATTCTATCTAAATTTGAGACCCTTATGTTGTTTTACATTCCCTTTCGAATGTCATAATTGTGAGAGATATTCATTACTCAGGTTTTCACTTTCCCTACCTTTACTACTTTATAAAGCTGTTTTTAATAATTAGGTTGCGTTAAATTTTGCCTTTTATATGTAAATAAGTATATATTTTACTATAACCAAGATGCTACATCAATCTTTGAAATTAGGTGTTAACTTCTCCTTCAGGTTTTCATGTTTAATGAACGTGATTGCTTTAAGATTCGCAATTTCCTAAAACCCGTGTTCGTTGTATACTTTATGATCTGCAGGTCTATTGCAACCCTAACTTGGGCCACCTTCGTTTCTTGTATGTTAAAACGTCCGGTTGCTCATAAAAGACGCGCGTTTCGAGCTCATTACTATGATTGGGGTGTATTCCCACAGGCAAATTGGTTTACTAGGAAGGGTCAACTGTAACATGTTACGTGATGCTGAATTTGAAATCCAAAGGATTATGCTTCCTTTAGCCCCCAACGCGAAATGGAGGATCAACCCTGATTGTTGAGTTTGGTCAAGTTTTGAAATATTACTCGACTTCTACTCAATATTTTCTCAAGTAGTCTCCTTTTAGATGTTTAGAGACATATGCCTCGCAGGCATTTTCCCATTATATAACTCTTTTCTTTTCAAACCTTCTGGTGGTAGAGAGGCCCTTGCTGGGTGTATGTTATTGATTTGTAATAATAATAATGCATTTATATGAGGTTAATCGGAGCAGCGTGCCCAGACTGAGCGATTTTCTACTACTGACGGTAAAGATGGGTCTTTATAGTCTACTTGAAAGGGGCTAGATGAGGTAGGAAGAGTTATGGCTGGAAAGCCATTCCACATTTTAGGACATATAGCAACAACGAACACGAGGCAGATAGTGCCTCGTGTCTCTCTTAGGTTAAGAGAGGTTCATTGAAAAAGACGGGTAGGTGCAGCGTTATTTAAAACCATAAAAGTAAAAAGAAGAATCTTAACGAGGATGAGGAGTAAGCTGAAGGTAGGGACATTGCAATATTGGAACGACGGCGTTATACGACGAAAACGATTATGGTAAAGAAGACACGCACTACATATCTGTAAACGAGTTGAAAAGGTTAAAGAGTAGGAAGGAAATTTATTTGCGTAAAGTGAAGGGAAATAAAAACATCGAGATACGGCGAAGAATTCGAAAAAAAAGAAAGAAAACTTAAAGACAAGAATAACATGAAGTTTGACTGAAACGAAGGTTGCCCAGGTTTTTATCAACCAGAAAAGTAAAGATCTATCTTTACATGAGAAAAGAAAGAAAACTTAAAGACAAGAATAACATGAAGTTTGACTGAAACGAAGGTTGCCCAGGTTTTTATAAACCAGAAAAGTAAAGATCTATCTTTACATGAAGTTTGACTGAAACGAAGGTTGCCCAGGTTTTTATCAACCAGAAAAGTAAAGATCTATCTTTACATGATAGATCTTTATGATAGATCTTTATGGTAAAGAAAACACGCGCTACATATCTGTGAACGATTTGAAAAGGTTAAAGAGTAGGAAGGAAATTTATTTGCGTAAAGTGAAGGGAAATAAAAACATCGAGATACGGCGAAGAATTCGAAAAAAAAGAAAGAAAACTTAAAGACAAGAATAACATGAAGTTTGACTGAAACGAAGGTTGCCCAGGTTTTTATCAACCAGAAAAGTAAAGATCTATCTTTACATGAACCACCTGTACGGGATACCAATCCAAAACGCTTGAACTCTATCGTAGTTGAATTCCAGATAGTTTTCGGATAGACATTCTTTTTTGATATTGTAAGCATAAAGGAAGGTTCCAGGAAACTCAAAAAGTAAGGTGAAGAATAATCAGGGAGATGCTAAAGTATCTAACCTTGCAAATTAAATGACTGAACAAGGCGTTACCTACGATTGACAGCAAAGACTAGGTAGATGTGGATAAGGTAGGGAACCAAGGACGGAAACTTGTGTAACAACAAAGCGGATTTCGGATGTCCCAGAGAATTTAGTTCCAATATGGACATATTAAGAGTGCCAAAATTCCGACTCCGTAGGATTACTTATAAGGAGGATTAAAATCGTTAAGGAAAGAACAGCCTGAGCAAGAATAATGCCGTGCATGTAAGTGGGCTAGGAGATATGTGTTGCGAGGAAATAAAGTTTGTATACATAGCTACGAAAGTCTGTTAAAGATATTGAATTCACCGAAGATGAGAAAAGTGAGCTGTAGAGGAAGCTTGGTTTATGAGTTCACTTATATCGTTGAAGAAATTATCTGAGAGGTGACCAGGAGGTCGGTAGATTGATGTTTTTGATGATACAGTTTGGGAGAAGGTAATAATTCGAAGGCATTGAGCGGAATGAGGGGGTAACATAAATGGTTGGCAGGAATTGAACCGATACTACCACCACCAATTCTATGCGCACGCAGAATTCGGTGCCATTGAGAAAGAGAAGTCATTGTGCCAGTTTCAGCAATCTCGACGACTGAGCTGAACACAATAAAGTCACGAATAAGTTCAGCCTTTTTAGCAAAGAGTGAACGCGAGTGCAAATATCTTATATATGGAATGCGGTAAGAAGAAAGGGGGTAGGGAAATTGAATTGAGATGATGTTGGAAGAAGATTAGAGGGAGAGAGAAGGAAATCTTTATGGTGTGCTTTGTTTTTTTAAAGTTACAATCTGGCGACTGCCACCAAAGGCATACTCATAGAAACTAGAGAAGGTAGCCTATGAATGGGTTATATTAAAAAAAAACGAAGGCACAAAAACACAAAACCAATACCTCAAAAAATATAACGAGAAAAACAAATATATAAACAAACTAAACAAGAAATAAAATAAAAAGAACATGGTCAAGTGTATGAGAGAGACATAATCTCTCTGGCACCTGGGCATGTACTCAACACCATTAGGTTAAATCAAATGGACGTCTTCTCCCTCTAAATAGTCTATCAAACCAGAAGTCTGTGTACACGAAATCGTCCAGAGTAGAAGAGCCGAGTAGTAGTGACCTAACTCCTTCTGATATCTGGCCAATAACATGTGCGAAAATTACCAAAAATTGGACACTCAACAAGAATGTGACAAATAGTCTCGAGCAGCAGGCATTCATCCCATTAAAGTACAGGAGAGACTCCATCAAATGGCAGTTACCACGATTGAGCTAAATTTGAAGATAAAGGAAAGCCATTAGAAGCCAACGCATTAGGGGGGCAGATCTAAGGGAACAGATGTCGTACGATAGCGCGCAACTTAAGGTTGCCACTAGCCGTCTCTTATCTTCTTTCCAAGGCAGATGGGTTCTTTCCAGGAACCCATCTGAAGTTAATATGGACATTAGCTTGGCTTTTTGCAGCCATAACCTTACAGTTACCGAAAAATAAGAAGCGTGTAGATTTTAATGCTTCAAGAGCACTCAAGGCACTTTAAGGGACGCTAAAGATCACAATCCGGTCTCTGAACCTAGAACAATGCGTTATTTCGTGGACTGAGAAGAGTAATGCAACAATCTCAGCCGTAGCACTTGTAGAACCCCACTGACTTCAAACAGAGGGGATACGGCGTGGAAGCCGACCCCCTGTGCATTGGTATGGATCCAGCGTGACATGAAGTTTCTCCAAAAAGTTGAACGGCAGAACCAGAGGCGGTACAGACCAGAGAGCTTTATCAATCTCTAAGAGTTTCAAAGCCCCAAATCCAAAAGTCTTAAGTTATGTTTGGCTTCTTTCGGTAGTACTCGCATGTACATATATGCACCATCGAGATCGCCTGTGGAGGCAATAAGAACCGTTGGCAACTGAAGGGGACTCTGTACAAGAGCAAAATGTTCTGTCTACGTCGCAGAACAACTGGTATCTTCCCAACATCGCCAAGCAGGCTCTCAATGGTGTTATTTGGCAAGAAGTAACCCCGATGCTTCCTTACAGATCGCCTTAATATTTAAAGGAACTTAACATCAGGAGGAGAGCTTTGAGTTCATCAATATGATATAAAAACATAGGAATAAATTTACGGCATCGTGTTTGGATTAAATATGACTATTCCAAAGGTGAAGTTATAACAATGAATGCATTCTTTCTGGATCATTTAATAACCTCAAATGCAACCGCACCATATCTACCTCGTAGCAAAATGTCATCCGTAGACTCAAGATTCTCTAATGATTTCACGTCATATGAATTTTAATCACTCTGGCCATCGATATAGCTCAACTATTCGCAAACCATTCATTTTTATTTTGAAGTTGACTAAAACATTTTTAATAACATTATGTTTATCTAAAACTCAGGTAGCTGATATTTCACATTTTTCTCGGCTTCACTCTTCACACCCTACTAAATTGATCTTATTAATTGAAAAAAAGAGTGCTAACGACTTTGAATAGTTCTTGAAAAGTACCAGAGCTCTCTAAGAAATTAACATTGCATAATTATATATAAGAGAATCCCAAGGACGGGAAAATGTGTTCTAGTAAACAAACGGGGATACCTTTCTTTAAACAGATGGAGGTTGGCTGGAGAAAAAATAGCTCTTGATTAGTCGTATTAAAAAGAAATTTATGCTACAAATTACTTTTGAGAAACTCTAAATACATTCAAATTAATTGAAAGAATTACACTCAGTTTCAAACATCATATTGAAAAATATCGGACTCCATCCATTCCTTTCAAATTTTTTATTCGGGAGATTAGTTTCAGTAGTGACTGACATCTATCTTAAGTTTAAGAATAATAATAATTATTATCCGACTGCAGAGGAAAGACAGTCATTACCGAAACTAGTTTAACAAATAAAAGATTTCCGAGGAACTGGGTCTCTTTTTATTCATACAAGAAATCATGGATATAATTTAATAGAAAAGATCTACCAAATACCTACTTAATACATCTTAAAAGTAGTAGGTGTAGTAAATTTGTGATTATTAGAAATATCGTCGGAATATTTTTTACTCTGGCAAATATCTTAAAAAATCCAACCAGAAAAGGTATAATTGCTCTCCAATGATTATTTTATTATCCCGCCAAAACATCTCCGAATCTGAAAACGAACCGCTTCTAGCGTCAATACGTCATCCTATTTTTTCGCATCTCTATGATTCGAAATGTTAGTTTAGGCTCGTTAAGGGCACTAACTTATCTTTTGCTACGCCTCCACCTGGCCCGAAGTCCTGCAATGAAGGCCTGATTTAAAAAAAATAGACTTATAAATATGGTTCAGGCTTGGGAAAGCTAGTGCATTCTCTCGGTCCCTTTATGCACCCTTTCTATTATGGGTATCTGTCTCTACCATATTAGTAGCACCTTCCTACACTGCCCGTTGACACCTGATCACGAGTAGGTGTTTTTTAACATTGGTTTTGATCAATTCTACCGCCTACTTGTCGGTTCTGGTGACTGAGACCTATCCGAAGCAGTCACCAAGCCGGGTCCGTGACTCTAGGCAACCCTCTGTATCATGGGTGAGGCTGGTCTTGGGTTTCTGCAAGGTGACGATGGAGGCGGATATCACCCGTCCAATTGGTATCGACTGGAACACAAATGAGAAGCTCAAGAATTGCTGATCACTGGTTCAGCTTAGACTAGGACCACTCCGGGCAGGGAGGGAGCTCCTTACAGCCATGGGTCTGATTATTAAAAACCCTACTAAAAAGGCCGCAATCCCTCCAAAATTAATTTCAACACAACTAACACCTAAAATGAGACCAAACAGGACATCACTGCCCATCAAAGTAATCACCAAAATATAATCCAAAGTAAAAAAACACTGCCACACTTTAACTTGATTGTTGGTCAGGATACAGCACCATAAAAAACACTACAAGTGAAGAATACTTCACAATATAACTCTGCGTACGACGTCAGGCCAAATAGCTCAATTAGAGTTCTCTGTTAACCAAATCCAGAGTAAGACTACCGTAAAAAGCTAAATCGGAAGGGATTTCCATTAAATTGCTGCAATCACCACCTTAAGTGAACACTGAGTACAAACCGCGGAGAGAAATGGATTGTACCCCAGACAGTGACAACACTTGTCACCCATTTTCTTCCAGGATCAAAAACTACAGAGAAGTATATCTTTATGGGAATTTAGAAAATATTTGAAGATGACGCCTACAATATTGACGCACTCACAATATCTAACAAAATTTTCTAGCGCTCAAAAAAATCCAAAATAGTTTTTAAAAATTCAAGCAGCAAACAATACCACCCAATATTAGGTGGGTAGGGGCAATAATGGCTTTGCCAGGAACGAGTCATTCAATAACCACTTCAGGAAAAGTCCTCACAAATAGATGTGCTAAAAACGCACTCATATAGCCATGAACTAAAATAAAATGAATTAAAAATGGTACACGACATTAAAAAAACTCAACGAATAACTTAGCTCTCACCAAATTAACCTATTCACAGCCTTAACAATGCTTCATAAACAAGACACTCAACCAATTTTTACACTCTTATTCTCTTCTCCCCTTCACCTGAGCATAGAAATAAAAAGAGAAGACGGCCCTTGCGGTCCTCTGAACCACTACTTCCCAATATGTATTGCAATTTGGCAAGATGCAAGAGCAAATCGAGGACGGCGAAAATAACCTTTAAGACAAACAGTCAAAAGTCATCATTAAACCATAAACCACTAAATGTTATCACTCTAATAGAACTAGCCCACAACATCGATTGTGTACCATGTATGTCTCCTTACAGCGCAAACCTAAAGCGAAGCTCAAACATCCAAAATAACGCGACTCATAAATACTTCAGCAAACTCACAAACAAAACTACAAATCCAAAGTACCAACTTTATACCAGAGACTAAAACATATGCCATTCCCTACAAGAAAGAACGGAGAAACCAATACGGTTTCAAGAAGATCAACCTTAAAATGAAATAAACCAGTCCATCACCTTCACAGGTTAGGAGCGTGATACCAAGCTGAGCCTTCCGGAAATTCATAAAAATAAACGGGCCACAGAAGACCAGCACATTTAAGATCGAAATAATTTCCACAAAGTGTCAGTCATCAATCCCATCCACCTCTATAAACCACCCAAAGGGCACAATACCATAGCCATAGACATTAAATATTCAGATTATTCTAAATTGACCGGTAGGCCAATTTAGAATAATTTCAGAAAATAATAGCTAAAAAAGACCCGGCATGAATAAACCTCATTGACACTATGCATGCCAATCCAAAAGACGATATTATACAGAAGTAAAATTGACACAAACCAAAAGCTATGCAATATTTATCAATAAAGATACAACATATATTTGCTATCATTGCAGCCATGGACAAAACTTTTCGCACAGCTAGGCAATTTAAGGAAATTTGATAAATCTAGGGTTGGACAGTTTTCATTTGCATATCAATATGAATATAACAGCGACATAAGGAGAAATAAATAGCATTAACTTATATATGACCCAAAGATTCAACAAGAATGAATAAAATATAAAATTTATCAAAAGAGTAAGATCAGCAACATATAACATTTGAGCAGATGAAGCTCTGTGAAAATTACAGCAACAACAAACTGATACCGGAAGATCAGCAGCGTGGCAAATGTACCTTAGCAGTGATAAGAGCATTTGTTCTAGAGGAAGGTGATGCTCGCTTGCTTCATGGTGATGACTGCCTTTATTTGTTCATTGGAGGCTGGTTGACGACGTTTTTGACCTCTTCCAGGTCTTGCTGGAGGTTTCCAGTGAATTCATATCCAGAGTATGAGGTGCTCAAATCAATGATCGGGATAATGTTGCCCCGGAACCAGTGTATGGAGGACGCAGACTTGTGACATGGTGCATTGTCCTGATTAAAACTCAAATTCCTGTCATCTTTGGAAAAGTCTCAGGCTCAGAGCAGCATGTAATCTCTCCTGACAGCGTGGTACTTCTCTGAATTCATAGTACCATCACAAAGGGTAAGGAAACACACAATAAATTTAATATGCAGCCCTATATCATTACATAGCGGCCACGATGCTTTAAATTTGGCACTATTAACTCTTGATTCCACTGCTCCTCTAGCCCCTCGCGGACTCTAATTTCGCCTGGAGTCCTGAAGAACTGAAATGTGAACTCGTCAGATCATAAAACACAGCCCCGCTGAAACACAGTACAAGTGTGTTGATCACGTGCCTCTGCCAGTTGACGTCTCTTCGGTTGAAAGTTGATCAGCTGCATTTGGTGTCCCCGCAGGGAGGTTTACTGTGTAGCCTGTTAAAATTGACACCTGGAGGAGCCGCACATCCGCCCGGCCTGAGTGCAAATTTGGGAAGTCCTATCATTGGGGGATTTGACCACTGATGGGCCGGTGAAAGTTGGTGCGCTTTCCCTTCGCCCCCACTAAGCACTACTCTATGTACCTCTTTATGATTAGTATTATTATTAGGTATTGTTATTTATTATTGATTTTATTATTATTATTTTTTGTACTATTATTATGTATTATAATTATTTACTATTAGTATTAGTATTTATTAATATTAGTTTCATTATTGTTGGTAGCAGAATGAGGTCAAATGGCGACCACGTGCCCTTCTGTAGCCACGTGGATCCTGAAATCACGGCATGGAGCTGTGAAAGCATGACTGAACCTGGGCGAGGGGGCGGCCGACGCCGTTATCACACTCCCAAGCTGTATTTGCCTAGGGACCAATGTCATTCTCCCCTCCCTCCCGGGCCACTTCTCCGCTAGCATTCTGGCTAGCATTCAAGTATCCCCATACGTGAACTCTGCCATAGTCAATCGGCAAGCTTCGACATCAATGAACTCTGCCATAGCCAATGTGCAAGTACTTGACAAGGATTCCCAACTCCGTAGGCTCGACAAGTGCTCGCCCAACTGAAGCAAGAGGTAAACGGACTTCTTCCGCCGCATTCATCGTACCCCAAATGGCCCCTTTTAGGCAATGAGCACGTAAGACAATCGTAACCGTTGCCGCCTGCAGATTGATCTTGAATTTGGCTTACCCAATTTCTCCATTATTTGTATGAACGCCCCATTTTAAAATCTGCCCCGTCCCCCTTTAAATCACCAAACTGAATCTGACCTCTTTAATTCCTTTACTAACCTACCTGCACCTCGTGTAAACCTTTAACCCTGGCTGCGCGACCATTCCTTTTAACCTCAATTTTTGTGTAAATTTAAATATAATTTTATTGTTCGTAAAGATATATTTTCGTCATTTTTTCTTTTGCTATCTCAACTCCTAACAGCTACCTGTTAATCTTTGGCCAACTTGCACTCTGAAATATTTGTTTTCAAAGGACCCCACAAAGTTATTAATAAACCATTCCCACTGGACTCATAAAAATCTCCCTTTTCACTAACGGTTTTCAACCAACTTCGGCCCCAAGCCCCAAGGTACCTACATATATAAATATAGAGTCTGGCCATTCCACGACATTATTATTATATGTTATTATTATTATTTAATAATATAATTTATTATTATCATTACGGATATCCTTTTCTACCCGCACTTTCTTCCAGGAAGTGTTCCCACCTCCAGTGCCGGATTAACCACTAGGCAAACAAGGCAATTTCCTTAGAGCCAGCCAAAAAGTCCTGGCCACAGAAAATGAAGTAAAAGATATATAATATTTTAATTTTTTCCAAAAGAATAAATTCGAATGGTAAATAACATCCTAATCATTTAAAATACTTATTTAGAGACAAAGAAGATCCATGCAAGGTCTATCTAGGTGTCAAAATACACTATGTACAAAATATTTTAAATCTACAAAAAGTATTCAAAATCTACGAACAACATCAATTGATATAGACTTTATATGGCTAGCAGTTAGTATCCAGAATTAATTTTAGTAATAAATGATTAACCTAATCATATTAAATCAATATTATTTAATTAATCCTGTCTAGATCATGTTGAAGTTTAGTGTCAGTGTTCTTGTTGATTACTAATGCTTCTAACTATCTTACATGCTGTACGATAATTGCCTTTTCTATGCCCTTCCTTCATGGGGATCTACTAGAAATTTGATGTTAATTTCGCCTTTTTTTCATTTCAGGAATTAATTACGAGTATTATATTAAAATGATATAAATTATCTAGACCAGAAGCTGAAAATTTTCACGTATTACAAGAAACTCTCGATGATCTTCACCCGAATTTTACTCAAGCCTGCATTAGTTAAAGTACCCGATAAGGTCAGCAGACTCTCAGAATAAATATATAGACGATATGACAGAGGAGAAAATCCACGAAGTTCGTTGCTTCTCTATATAATAAGGCATATACTGAGCAATTGTATAAGTTTTTAGTCTTATATGATTAGATATCTATAGTTACATATTATTGTATTTCCTGAAAAAAATCCCACAGGGAAAATGAAAAACGGATTTCAAGTACTTTCGACTTTTTAAGTTAATTCTTAAGGAATAAATAAAAAAAACCACCAAAATGGTATATATATATATATATATATATATATATATATATATATATATATATATATATATATATATATATATATATATATATAGTACAAGAAGAGAAATTGGACGCGAATAAGAAATGAGACAAGAAACAGGAGTTTTTTAGAGGTGAGAGAAAGGGACATTAGAAGAAGACCTGAATCAAAGAGAGCAGAGGGCGGCACAATGAAGGCAATCCTTTACCGAGAAGACAGAAATAACGCCAAGGAAAAAAGTTTGAAATTCCTGGCCGGGACAGATGCTCTACCGCTAAGCTACCAGGCACAGTGACTCTACCTCGCCCAAAGCGTTACCCCATCAAACCCAGTATCCCTCTAAGCTAGGAACCTCCAAGGAATTTTTATACCATATCTTCTTACCCGTTTACAATTTAAAGGCTCATACCCCATGCCACATGCAAAGAAAGAGACAATGTAGTTCTGCGGGTGATAACAACCACCACAGGGCTTTCGCCATATTTATTTTTTGCCTTTCAAAACAATTTTGAAGACAGAAAGAAAGGTGCAGAAACCTTGCATTGCAGACTATACAACAATACAGTACAATAAAGAGAAATTGGACGCGAATAAGCAATGAGACAAGAAACAGGAGTTTTTGCGAGGTAAGAGAAAGGGACATTAGAAGAAGACCTGAATCAAAGAGAGCAGAGGGCGGCACAATGAAGGCAATCCTTTACCGAGAAGACAGAGATAACACCAGGGGAAAAAGTTATATATATATATACATATATATATATATATATATATATATATATATATATATATATATATATATATATATATATATATATGCGGTTAAAAGGCTATTTTCTGGCAAACCAGTCTTTTTCAAAGCCTTCGGAAGGAGCTCTTCGTGTATGTGAGAAGAGCTCCTTCCGAAGGCTTTGAGGAAGACTGGTTTGCCAAAAAATAGCCCTTTAACCGCATAATTAATTGCGTTACTGCAATAATTTTCTTAATATATATATATATATATATATATATATATATATATATATATATATATATATATATATATATATATATATATATATATATATATGAGAAAACTAAGCGACGCTCAGCCTACGTATAGCGAAAGGATACAAACAGAGAGGGCGTGAAAATAGAAATATCAGAAAAGAAGGACTAAATGCAGGTACCAAAGGGTAAAGACCTATTGTAAGATCACTACCAAAATATCCACGGGGGCAGAGTGTGTGTAAAATGTAGAAATATAGGTCCCATAACTATGAATACATACATATGCAACTAAAAATACATTGTTCGAAAAATAAAAGCAATATAACAAATTTAATAAATCAAAGGCTAAGATTTAAAATGAAAATTTCGTTTAAAATAAGCTTTTTAATGACACGGTCCAGTTAAAAGAGACCGGGGGATGACTCTGTTTAAAGAAATATTGTTGGATGCTTCTTCATTTATTCCGCGACTAATTATCTCTACTTGCAGGAACGACAATGTTAAAACACAAATGTGGTTGGGAACGAGCAAAGGAGTTGGACATGAAGAAGCACAATGATGAAAAGCAACTCAAAAAGATACCTAAATTAATTTCATATTTTCATGTCAGTGATGCTACTGGTTCTATTGATATTGGCGTTTCGCTTTCATCACAAGAATAGGAGCCTACTGTTGATGCCGAACCATCTAACACTGTCGAAGGCAGGGCTACCACCGCTTCAGTAACAATTCAAACTGATGTTGGGGTTTGTCAGTGACATAAAAGACCATTTACGTGAAATTTTCATCCAACTGGGAGCAAACCATTTTCAAAACTTGGCACACAACTATCCGATAACAAAGCGGGAATTCTCAGGTGATAATTTTTTTTTCTAATATTCCAGTGCATTCAAATGAATTTTACCGCATGGTGAGGGAGTTGATCGTAACTGGCTTGTTTATTCTTTAGCCATTGCCTGTATTTTCTACTTTCCTTGTATTTTGTTTTCGCCTTCCAGTGTACAGCTTTCTGGTCAAGGATTTACAGATTGAAAGAATATGGCTTAGTACTTAAAATCGCATGAAACCAGTCCAAAGCACACCAAGTGTTTGATATTAGGTGAACGAAATGTTGATGCTGGACGAGTTCATTAGCAGTTACATCCAAACATGCCTGAACAGAGTAACTACAGGAAAAATATTTTATTATGATGCGTTGAAAGAATTATTATTCCTTGTAAAAGAGGTCTAGCTCTTAAAAGTAGTAATAAAATTGTTGCATCTAATGACTACGGTAATATTTTGGGCATCTTAGAGCTTATTGGGCAGTTCGATTCTTTTTTGTGACAACATATTCATGCCCATGCCAATCACGGCCGTGGCCACACATCTTACCTGCCAAAAAGAATTTGTGAAGAACTAATTATTATGATGGATAAGCGAGTTCTTAATGTCATCTAGGATGAGACTTCCAAATCAGAATACTCTTCACTTTCTGTGGATTCTACTCCAAATATTACACATTCTGACCAATTAATCATAATTCTGCGCTACAGAAATATGGTGGATCACCATTGTGGTCAAGACAGACCAGCGCAGCTGTGTTTAAGTTGGAGTGCTTTATCACCGTCTTCCCCCAGTTTGATAACGCTGCCTCACTCCCAGGTGGCAGCCGTGTTCATCTTCCCCCTCTTGGAGTAGAAGGAAATCTCTCCTACTTCCTGTTCGACTCCTCGATGCCAAAAATGATCAAGGTTCATGTTTGCTTAAGCCGCGTCCGATATCCTCTTGGGACGCCTTTGCTGCGCGCATCCCCCTGTCGACCATGGCTGTGGTTCATATTTAAGGTGATGTCTGTAAATCCTCAGCAGATGGATAGAACCCCCGAGCTTCTTGCCGTCCAAACCCTAATATATGTCTCCTGTAAAGTGGTCCCCTCGCTCTTGTGATCCCGTTAGTAGATCATCTTCGAGTAATCCGCCCTAATTAGAGGAAGATTACAGAAACCCCGTTTACGCCCCGGAAGATTGTCCTGGGTTTCTCTCGTCTCAATACATTGGTTGAAACTTCCTGCCGTCCCGCAGACGAATCTCGATTTGTGATTAGTTTTCCCTGGAGCCGAGGTAATTTCTACTCCCCTCGGAGTCTCTCTGGACGCCTCCACATCGAGGCCTCGTCAACGATGACCTGGCCATTAGTCTTCTACCTCCACAGTTCATCCTCTAGAGGTAACCAGGAGTCCTTTTCTCATAAGTCCTAGCTCTTCATTCCCAGTCCTAAGAAAAATACCCCATTTGGTGTAACGCCAATAGACTTGCTAAATCTTTCATTCAATCCAACTTATTGGATCACTTATATATTTTCCCTGACCTAGTTTCCTTAACTTGTGCCTGTCATAATATTCTTTTGTCGTACTGATTACTATTTAGATTTCCATATTTATATGTCCCCTTGTTCTTATTATTTGTTTTTAAGTTCATTTTTGTAAAAGTGTTTATCTTTCGAATAACCCTTGAGACGCACCTTGCAAACGTATTTCCATTTAAAAAGCCAACTTAATAGTAGCGCACTCTAAGTAGAAGGTCCTTACCTTTCCTCAATTCAATGGTACCCGGGCGCAGCGCCGATAGTGGTTGCCTGGCGTACAGTAGTGTGTACCTTTAGAAACATTTTGGTCATACGCCTTCGTTCCTCAACAACCATCCAGTGGAGCGTTTACTGAATTTCATACAAATCTTCAGTTACATAGGCCAGAATCTAGGCAATACTCTGTTTCAATCCTTACGGGATCAGGAAATAACTTTAAAAAACAAATACAGGAGAGTGGACAATATTGATTGCGCAGGCCACTCTATAAATTTTATTGGACAGTCAATTGTGGATTGTTGGTTTAAAGCAGTTTCTTTTTTAAATTCCTGGGAAGCTTGTATTCATTCCTTGTTACATCAACTCATCGCTGGCATGTCTTATTAAGCCACGTTAAAGAGAACCCTAAATGCCTAGTTCTTAAAACACCCATCGAATACGCAGTGGTTTACTAGGTCTGATGCCACAAAAGCATTTTGATGTGGTACCATGAGTTTCAGGGTGCTCCACAGGAGCTCTCTAAGGAGGTTACTCAAGTGGGTAGCACATAAATTAAGTAGGTTCACTGGCCAACTACATGAACACCATTGAATTTGCATTAATGCGAGAATTATGGAATAACATTTTTCAGAGTTTTAACTGTTGTAGTAAATTGTTGCAATGTTCGACCATCGAATTAACACCCCTTTTTGGTTTGCTGTAGAGCTTGGATAAACTCGTATATGAATGCCGAGAGAAGTTTGACTATTATGAACGAAAGGCAAGTAAACGCAGTGGCTGTAGCACACACATAACATGACATAGTTTCACGGATGACAAAAGGAACAAGGGCCTATGAAAGGCCATCCGCATCTGTCAAATCCACCCACAAAATAAAACAATAGGATTTTGTGAGATCATGCATCTACAAATATACAATTTAAACCATCTACAGGAATGTGTCAAAAATAATAAACCATCATCATTAAGACTCGTCAAAATCCAAATCAATCATAATATACAATAATAAAAAACTGCATCCACACAAAAATGAGGCCAGAATCCCCTCTCCCCCCCTCCAAAGTTAACCCTCCCTTCCCATATAATCATCTAATCTGCGTTTGAAAACATTCAAGTTTGGACTGTCTACCGTCTCAGAAGGCAAACTATTCCAGTAATTTACTACTATATTGGTGAAAAAGTATTTTTTAACATCCAACCCCCACCTCTGTTTTTTAATTTTTAAGTGTTGACCCGTAGTCCTACTACTACCTTCCAACTCAAATAACTTGCTAAAATCTAACTTATCCATCCTAGAGGAGATTTGTTAAAAGCTCAATCATATCTCCCCTCACACATCTTCTTTCAAATGAGAACATATTTAATACCCTCAGTCTATCTTCATATTCAAGGTACTTCAGGGAAGGTATTATTTTTGTTTCCCTCCTTTGTACTGTCTCTAGCAGTTTGATATCATGTCTAAAATGTGGTAAACATGCTTGTATACACTAGTCTAAATGTGGCCTGACATACGAGTTGTAGAGTTTAAGGATAACCTCTTTACGCTTGTAGCTAACATTCCTCTTAATGTATCCTAGCAAACTATTTGCTCTATTTTTTGCCTCAATAGACTGCTTCAAAAACTTCAGTAAACTATCTACTAGTATGCCTAAGTCCTTCTCATCCTCAACTGAATTCAGACAATGCCCATCCATTTCATAGCTAAATTCCCTATTATCTCTTCCCATGTTAAGAACTTTGTATTTGTATTTTTTAAGGTTAAAAGTCATCTGTCACTTCTGAGCCCAAGCAAATAACTTATTTAAGTCACTCTGAACTTTAAAGCTACCCACAACTTCTTTGACTACAGCTGCCAATTTAGTTTCATCAGCCAAAAATTGACACTCTGCTATTTACAGCTTCCCCAAGATCACTTATATAAACTAGGAATAATAAAACGCCTAGAATCGATCCCTTATTCACACCACTGATAACGTCCCTCCACTCCACTGCGACCTCATCCCATTCAGCACAACTCTCTGTTTCCTGTCTTTCAGCCTTTCAGCTATCCAATTCAAAACTTTATCACATATCCCATGTAATTTTAATTTGTGAACTAGTCTCCTATGTGGAACCTTATCAAAAGCTTTGCTAAAATCTAAGTAAATTACATCAACATTCTCTTCCTAATCTAATTCTTTACTTACATAATCCATAAAATCCAAGTAAATCTGTTAAACACGATCTACCTATTCTAAACTCATGCTGAGCATCATTTATTAACCTACCACTCTTTCGGTGGTCAGAAATTTCCTTCTTAACTATCTTCTCAAGAATTTTACGAACTCTGGAAGTTAAGCTTACCGGTCGAAAGTTATTCGGGTTCTCTTTACTAGTATTGTTAAAAATTGGCACTACATTCGCTTATTTTGAATCATCTGATATTTTTACAAATTCTAGTTATCTAGTATATATGTATCTTCTCAAGAGATACTGCAATACTATCTTCACCTTCTTTGAGTAACCTACATAGAATCAATCTTGTCTGGGCCAGATGACTTACTAGTATTTAACTCCAATATATCCTCTTCAATTATTAATGGTGTTCAACACTACTTCTCCTGAAGTAGAATTATCATTAATTAATCTATCTGGATTCTCTTCTGTAAATAATGAAGAAAAATAATCATTAAGAATCTCTACTATTTCCTCATCAGATTCATTCAAAACCCGTTCATATCTAATAGGCCCTAAGTTATCACTGTTCGATATGTTATTAATTCTATAATAGCTAAAGAGTTTTCTTGGATCTTTATTATTATTTGATCTAAATTAATTTCTGCCACCCTTTTGCTCTTCTTATTAATCTTATTAAGCTCATTTCTGGTCGACCTATAATGATTTAAATTGTTAAGGGTACTTCTATAATCTCTTGTATGCCCTTTTCTCCTCATAAATTTTCTTAGATATCTCTTGATTACACCACAATGACTTCCTACATTTCTTCCTAATAGCCTTCATTGAAATATATTGCTCCTGAACTATGTTTAATATAGTCTTAAAAGAGTCTCACATCTCAAAGGGTATTCTTTCCCCTGAATTTTATATCCAACTTAATCTGATTTAACTAGTTGCGTAATTTATTGTAATCGCTCCTATGAAAATTTGGCAACTGATCTTACATCAAGACGAGTCTTATTTATTCATCGTACCAAAGCACGAACATTAAGAGAGTTGTATTTAAGCATCATCGAGCCCGTGAAATCGATAATCAATCTAAATCGAACTCCTCCTCCATTTGCTACCCACAGCCACTAAATAAATAGAACTATAGTATTCTTGTTTTTATCACCATTTTGTTCGAAGGCAAAATCAAATCAGAATTTCTGTTCATCGCCCAGCCAAGAATATTCATCATTACCTTTTGACGTTAGGTAATAATTTCTCAGAACGTTATCGTATCACCCAATTCCGGTTTAACGATCAACGTTTCGCAACAATCTTATGGGGAGCGCAATAGCAAAGAGGATCACAAAATGAGGTGGAATATAAATATATCTGGTGACCAACAAAGAGATCCTAGATCCATCCATACTTCCAAACCTCCTCGTCCATACATACAATGATTTATTACCATAAAACCCATTCCAAACATCTACAAACACTAATCCCGACTCCTCACACAGGCCTTTCAAATACTCATTCAGTCTAATTGTATCAGACAATCATTCCATCCCAACATCCAATCTCGGAAGCACACCTTAAACAAAGCCTTTCACTCTACTTTCACTCATCCTTTCAACTAACCTTTTGTACCTCTCTCGTAACTCACATGATCCCACCTTCTTTACATCATTTACTCCCACATGTATAATCACCACTGCATACCTCTCACACCCAGACACCTGACTATCATATCTCTCAGACACATCATTTAAACCAGCACCCGGTAAACAAACTCTCACTCCCTTCCATTTGCTGGCAATCAACTTCCTATCTAAATATCTAATCTGAGAGTCACCCCTCACAAACAACTCAGTCATCCTAGGCCTAGCTTCACCCTCCCTTCTCTTCTCATTCACACTAACACATATTCCACTTTCTGCCACAACTACATTAGACAAATCACTTTCAATCTCTTCCTCTCTCAGGGCATCGAATCTGTTTGTTAACCTAACAGGTTCCATCTCCCTCTCACTCGCACACCTAACCAGTCCTAACCTATCTATTCTATCCATATTCACCCACCATTCATCTTCATTTACATCAGTAACTTCTTTCTCTCCAGTCCCTAGTCTAGGCCTATGTTCCACCCCCCCCTGTTCCCAGCCATATTCTTCGTGCGTACACTCGCATTCCTTCTCACTTCATGCACAAACTCACTTAATCTCTTGCATTCATCACAAAACCGACTCAGCAACTCTACCAAAGCGATATTTGCACCACAAAAATCACAAACTACATAAGCACTGATTACATCCAAGGGCATACTCACTTCATCGAAAGCAAGAGACAGACTGAGAAAACTTTTCAAAACCCTTTAATTAAGCAATCAAGAAGAGTGTAAACAAAGCGGGGGGGGGGGGGAATTAGGCTGCTCAGAAACGTAAACAAACCGGAGCTATTCCACAATTTAGTTTGGAATATAATTAAAAATACTTGAGTATTTTATCTAACACTCAATGTTAACTATCTTCCCAAACTTCTATGTATTACACGGAAAAATAGAAAATAAAAAACGTCACTAAATAGAGAGCTTGCTAAGAACACGTCCGGTCGCTACCGCTGCAATGCCTCTATCTGAAAAGAATGTTAATGATGGAGATGCTAAAGATGTTCTGGAAGCGAAGTCTGGCCCTCAAAAGTTTAAAGTTAACACCTTTTATGTCATCACCGATCAACTCAAGAGTGGACTACGGAAACGTATTAGGGCATATTCTACAGTGCTACAGAGGTTTGGTGTTTTTACTCAGCACATATCTATTTCTGATGAAGATATCATTTCTGGTATTAAAATACGGGTGGTATTTATTCGAATGACCTATGTTTAGATCCTCCTGCTAAATTTCATCAATTTATATGCTGGTATGAAGAGCAGATACGCGATGACGATAAAATAGCATTAACTGGAAGTACACAAAAAATCTTTACAATGCCCCACACTACTAGTGTTTCTTCTGCTTTTCGAAACACAGAACCAGCACTGCGAATTTATCTATCATTAATGACTAAAGATTACTCAAGATAACATTGCTTTTCTCATATGAAAAAAATTAAAGACGTTAAACGATCAATAATGGACCATCAACAATTTGGAATGCTAGCACTTTGGTCTATTGAAAAGGATTTACTGCGTAAAAATAATACCAACGCCTGCTGGGCTTCAGGAAGGATTGATCCACTGCCGTTTCTGCAAGTGATCGGGTCAAGATTGGCACGCACGGAGGCGAGGGGGAGGGTAGACAAAACCAAAGTCTCAATTGCGCTGAGCGGAGTCTCGAATGCGTCGTGCTCCCTCATGAGAGACTACCTGTTGTTTTCGAGCTAGCTGGCTTCAAATTGTTTATGGTCATTCGCTCCATTGCTGGCAGTATCTTGGCTAGGGGAAGCAAGATCAATCAGAGGAAAGCATTAGATAGCTTGATTGGTAAAAAGCCAAAGGTAACCCGTTTCTCTCGCAAATGCGTCACATTCTTCCGAGGCAGCCATGATTAGTACCCTTCGGACACTTAATGGCTAGTTGGTGAGTGTAACATCACACTCTACCATGAACTTCGTAAAACTGGAGGGAACTCGTACACTACTCATTAGAAGACATCACCTTAGGACTAGCCGAACTTGGGGCTGTCAAATTCGAAGATGTGACAAGAAAACAGGAAGGAATGTGGTTCCCATCACGCGAAGAAGAAAATCCTGGTAGTTTAAACTATGGATCTTCTCTCATTTCGCGAGGATGAGGACTTGTTCCAGGCGCGCCGGGGGCTACTTGAGACATTTTATGTCTTAATTTTAAAACGCTCACTTTGCGTCGTGCAAGCTTGAGAGAGGGAATTGTGATCTTTAGCGACTCAAAAAGCGCTGTGTTCTCTCGCGGCCTTGGAATCTCCCAACGGTTGCCACGAGCAAAGTGATGTTGAGATTATCTTCTAATGAGCAAGCCTGATTGGGTGCAAAACTGTCCGATAGGAAGGTCTGCTAACTAACATGGCATACGGCCGATGGCAAATTGCTGTGGCGCTCCATTGCGCCGCGACTGTTCCAATGGATCTTCTCGCCAATGACCAGACGGCTTCAGGTTGCCTTCCGACGTCTTCGAAATGAACCTCTTACCTGTAACTTACTGCAAAGACTGCATCGTCCCTTGGGCTGTTTGCCACATTCTTGTTGAATGTCTCAATCTGGGTGATCATCACTCACGTTACCTGACCCTGTACTGGGAGGGATGGGGTCGCTAATTCTTGTCCCTTGTAATCGAGATGAGGTCTTGCAAACAGACTTGTTGATTGACATTTTGTTAACTTTTTTTGCTGTTAGTCGTATGATCTTCAACTTTCTGGCGTTTGGGGGAAGCTCGCCGACGCCAGAACGTGCTTTCTTCTTCCTGTTGGTGTTTGTTTATTGTTTTGTCAATTTTGCGTTAATTTGCCTTTTTTTTACTTGTTTGGGATTTGTTGGTTTTGGGGGGTATTTTGCACTGTGTTTTTAATCTTGCCTAACATTAGGCTGTAAGATTATTACGAAGCCTTTTGCCTTAGTAGGTAGTTGCCAGAAGGACGCTATAAAACGGAAAACAACTAATGCTTTGGACCACAAAGTGAACTTGGTCTCATGGGACGTAAAGCATGTTTTTCACAAATCATGATGAGATTAACTAAATAAGAATTTAAGAAAATAGGTTTCTACAAAAATTCATAACATTCCTCTCCAATTCCATAAGCAATTAAACAACTACCATAAATATAATAACCTACCAAGTCCCATCATTCCCTTTTGACCAATGGGAACTATGGATATCTTAAAATACTATGGAACGATTGATCTATTTTTCATAATTAAATTTAATATTCAGATTAGAATATTGTTGCTACAAATTAGAATCTGTCGCAGAAAACTTTAAAAATAAATAAAACGTAAGTGACATCAACAAAGCGGCGATAAAGGATAGGTATAATATTTCAGAGTTGTCGATTATTAATTTGTTCTTCAAACCATGTTATAAAGTTGTCTGCCAACACAAGGCCCCAAAGGCTTCCCATGTCGACTCAATCTACTTGACAATTGTCTCATTAATATACGACAAGTATTCTTTTACATATGAAATCAATCGTTCTTTTAAGAGTGAATTAATAACCTTTTTATAATAAGAATAGAAATGGGAGAACTTGTCATAAGGCAACGTGAACTCTTATGTTTCCTAATTCTGTAAAAAAGAAAAAAAAATTGAGTTCTAAATTGGTTTAATGTAAAGGAATTAAGGAAACAAAAAATTTAGCTAGTTGATAAGATGCGAGATGGAAAGAGGTTAGAATAGAGAAAAGAGCGCTGCCCACATTATGGCATTTTTTGAGGCCATATGGTAACACCAAATAAGACCCAGAACGATGAAAATAATTATATGTATAAGAATAAAGGCAGATTTTCTTAAATTTTAGCACAAAAACATTTAATTTTTTTCTTCTAACTTCTTAGCTTTTTACTGCATTCAATATACTAGTGTTTGCGGATACTGCGAGGAAGACTTCTATTTGGGATTGGACGCTCCCTAGTACATAAATGTAGGTGACTTTGTCTTCACAGCCATGCCTCCTCTACTCAACGGTCTAAGTGTTTAATCTTATCATTTATCATATAACAGTGTTATATATCGTCCATGCAGTGTCATTGACCATAATATACGACTTCTTTGCTGCAGTAGTCAGCAAGGAATAATAATACTAATAATAATTCTTTAACTTACTGATGCTTCTCTTCTAGATCACAAGTTTCGGTCTTTTATCTTAGTATCTGTCCAAGACAGAAACAGTTCTCGCCAGGGCCAACTGAACTTGTGTTTTACTTTTTTTTACTGATTTTTAATTTTTTCTTTTATTTTTTGCCCTCCTATTTTTCGTTTTTGTTTTATTTTATGTTACCAAAAGGATAGTCTCCTCTTTGTTCCTAGGAGGCTGGACTCTCAATGGCCCTCGCGAGATGTGATATGTAAAATAAAAATATCTTTTCCACTATCGATTTATTTTAAATAAAATTTTAAAATGATTAAAATGATTACAACATCCATAATCCCAGAATGTGCAAAGGTTAATACAAATTTCGATATTGAGATATTAATCAAATTACTTAAGATTGTTGCTATAATTGAGAAAATGAGAACCCCTTCTCGGGAAATATTTTATAACGAACACTAGTTTTGTTCTTGACTGGCTTTCAGCTTCAGAACGAGACTAATGGTCATTATTCTCAGTTACTTTTGAAACTAGTCTCGAGGCAATGGCGCCTCGTTTTCTCAATTTGAAGATCGATATCGATTCCCCAAAATATTATCCCTATTATTTTTTTACATTAAATTTAATTATTATTTTTGCCTCTTGACTGTTTATATTCGGGATTTCTCTATCGCTGAAGAAACTTTTGTTCTTTACTTCTATTAATTGTTATAAAAAATACCTTATTCCAATTTTATGCAATTTATACTTAATAAACCGGATGTTGTTTTTTTGTTTTTAAACAGCGTAAGTAAATAAATACATGGAGGGAAGATTAGATTTTTACATCAGATCTATAAATTATTGTGGCGAAGAGAACTAAAATGGTCTCGAAACATCCTTAAGGATGTAGCTAGAGATTCAAAATGGAAAATTGCTGCGAACTTTTGTATTATCGTATTTTCAAACTTACAAATGAAAAAAACTCTAATACAGGGTAGGGCAGAGAGGACGGATGTTTTTGAAATGTCTATTACTCAGCCCCAGGGGGGCTGACAACACCAGTGGCACACTATTTAGATTTAATATTTCAATTTTGTATAATGAGTCTTAGACTAGATACTACATACTAGTAGGTAGTTATTTAATTTGTTAAATGGTCCACTACCTTTTTAGTTGATTTTGTGAATTTTTCAAAGACGTTATCCTCTCTGCCTCACCCTGTATAAATAATTGATCGAGAGTCAAGTTCATCACCTAAAACCGCACAGGTTGATAGCTACTCCTTTTTATTCTTAGCTCCGAAATATATTGCAAGGTGCTTTTACTATAAAAAAACACCCATACCAGTTTTTACTATAGAATAATATTAAATATCTTAGAATTGTATATGTTTTGGTAGGTACATTATTTCTCCCACTACCCGCTTCCCACGCTCCGGTGAATTCCTTGGGGACATTATTTCATTTTTACTTACAAAACTACATAATTGTAACCTAAAGTATGGTAATTATTAAAGTTATTACATTATCACACTCGTTATACATTCCTCACGCTCAGCTAAATTATTCAGGGACCTCAATAACTTCTTTTTTTTATTTTAGCTGCAAATTTACATAATTTTTACCTATAGTAAGGCAATTATTACACTTATTACAATATTACACTCGCTCAGGAATCTCAATAACTTTTTCTTTTATTTTCACTTACAAACATAAATAATTGCAACCTACGGTATCGGAATGATTACAGTCATTGCATTATTGTACTAACTACCAGTTACCCACGCTCAGGTAAATTACCACAATAACCTTTCTCTTCATTTTCACTCGCAAACTATATAATTTTAAACAAATTATTACAGTCATTGCAGCACATTAAATTTAGTATTTCACTTCTATAAACCGTTTAATCTAAAGTTGACATCCGTATAATGCTTAAAACAGGGTGATACATTGATACACGCAAATCGGTATTTGCAACTTTTGTTAATAGCTGAAGTTAGATCAAGGCGAGACCTAAATATTTTTCGCGTTTAATTTTACTCTAACAAAATTCAATTTGAATATTTTGAACTCTAATGCAAAAACATAGTTGCTTCTACAACTTGAGGCTGAAGGCAAAATAACAATCTTATATGAAAATAATCGCAAAATGCCTTAAAATTATTAACTGAATCTACCTTGTGTCAAATTGTGTGCATTATTATTTACGGTAAATATGTAGATTGGCTGCGCGAACGATGGGACGTAAACTATATCGTCCGTGTTCCAATATTTTTCACGCTTTTGGAGTAAATTTAAGGGGACTGCTCATGTGGGGGTAAACACTGCAGGGGGCCCCCTCTACGATGATCCTGAGTGTCAATCAATTCGGGGGTCTGGGGGGCACAGCCCCAGTATATAATGAGAATTGCTTATAGAATAATGTTCTAACGCTTACAGAACTAGGACTCAAACGCGCATGAATATTCAGGCACGGGTGAACGAAATATAAACACACAAAAATCCACTTTTTCGGGCGCGCCGCCAATCTACATGTTTACCTTATTTCCAGTACGACAATTATAAGTTTTTAGTCTACAAATCGAATAATATAAAGCGGACGTAGCATAACAACACCAATAACTGAGTGCTATTAGTACTAAAACGACATCTTACCTATCGGCCTACTTTGTAATGAACAATCACAACTCAGGTTCCTAAATCTTGTGGTTGTTTGTGATTTGTTTGTGTGATTAAATCATATTTGTTCCTCTTAAGTTTTTTGCCTCCCTTGATCAGAGAGGTTTGTCCATGTTGTGAAGGAAATGGTCAAGTACGGATTTCATTTTATAGCTTTATATTAAAGATAATCTTGCAGCAACGAGACAGCTTAAGTACAGAAAAGCTTCCAAATATGGGTAATGGAGATTTGTGGAATAATTATAGATAACGAAAGAAAATAAATTAGAAATTGTATAATGCGGCAGTGATAAGTTTAGAGACTAGATGACTATTGTAGTTCAATATTCAAGTTACGGGCAAAGTTCAAAATACTCGAAAAGCTCTAGAAAACAAAGTTCAAGGAAATATGCATTACCAATCACCAAATTCATAACAATTAATTAACTTCTCTAAACCTAAATTATATGTATTTTTATAAAAAAAGCTTTCCTCTTCCTTGAAAGAACAAAGTTGAAATATATTGCCGATTATAATTATATAATATTTGTAACTATTAGTTATAAAGTGATTTTCTCTACTAAGACACAGATTAACAAGCTGGGAATTGTCAAATCGGGATCAAGTATAGTTTCGCTGGAAAAATAATATAGCTAAGGCGGAAATTTTAATGAGGGCATTTATTAATACACTTTGCAAATCTTTTTGTGTCTAAATTCAATGTATACTTTCTTTAAGCGCTTCTGGCTTATAAACAATTTAGGACCCGGAAATATAGTCTAGGATTCTATGACTAAGTACAATAAGCAAAATATATACCAAAATTCAAATAGTATAACACAGCAGGAGGCTTTAATAAAGCTTCAGCATATATAATTTAGTATTATTACCAAATCGACCATTGTTTGCATGGTTAACTGAACACTATAACTTAACCAATCATGTTAGAGATACAAAGTTATGTAAATGAAGTACAATTTTAATGGTATGCTTTAAATGATTTAAGTTAATTACCGAAAAATCACAAAAGTGACACTAGGTGTGAATCATTTTCACATCTACTTTACACTTTCATTCAGCAATTGGATGTTAGTGTAAGAATCGTAGTTTGTTATTTGTGTTGACATTTGTTTTAATTGAACTACACCCAAGAATGTATAGATTAGGCAAAAGGCTTATTTTTTACGAAAAAAATTTAACTAAATTTTATTTAGTTGCAATAATAATAACATTTCCACTATTTGTGATGCAAGATTCACTAGATGAATCCGTTGCAGTCACTCCTAATTTACGTCAATTTGAGCACATTTATTTATGATGATGTATTCGCTCCGGTGTATACTATAATTAATTTCCATTTAGTACACATTCTCCTTTATCATACACAAGGAAAAGAATTCAAGGTGAGGTGGAGGGGGAAAAAAGTGAACGAGAAGACAATTGTGATTATCCCTGTGTCCAAATTCTAGGGACGTTATGTATATTGGCTGAAATCAATCATTAAATCAGAAAACAAACAAGTTTTCTGCTTTATAAAAAATAAAAATAATGTTGCGCTATGTCTTATATTAACTTTTCTCGACTTAAGACATTTATTAATCAGGCATTAACATAAATGAACTTAAAAAGCTGTCGTTAAGTTGATATATTATTTTTTTTATATTCTTGGCCAGAAAATCACTATTTGTGAAAGATATTAGTGCTGCTTTCCTTCAGTTTAAATACAATGAAAGGAAAAGTAGGAGACAAAGAACAGCTCTTACGACCCTCCCCTCGCTCTCCTTAGCCCTCATGGAGTGGCCAAGGAGGGAGGGGAAGGGGGAAGGCACGTGTAATAGAATTGCCTGAGGCTGCCGCGCCTCGCTTCTATCACATATTTGTACTCATGCTCTCCACGTGTATCCCGCGAGAAGAGAGGAGCATGGCGTTCTCATCGCCTCGAACATTTCCCGAGTCTTATCTTCCCCCGCCCCAAGTTTAATCCAGGAGCTTCTATCTCCCGCTTGCCTGCAGGCGTAAATCTGGCCAGATTGAGTTAGGCTTATGAGAAGTTAAGAGTGTTCGAATCGCTAGCGTGACATTCCATGGAAGTCCCCCATTGCCCCATAACCCGAGAGGTTGGATCAGGCTATTTATTCGAAAGAATTTTGCATTTGAATCAGATCCCGATTATCTTCGTCAGGCATCACGCTGATCCGGTCTACTTTCTGCACATAGGAACTCTCTACCGCGAGAACCCCCTTATTGTCCAGAAGAGGACTATATCCTTGAGTGCCAAGGTTCGTGCCCCTCGAGACGCCAAGTCAACAGGACCCCCCCCACCCTGTTGTTCAATTGTTCAAAAGAGAACAACCTTAGAATAGTCATTGTTCTTCGAGCTCGTTCGACAAGAAACGGTTCTTGCTCCCCTGATATCACGTCAGTGGTAATTTAATTTACCCTTTTAACGTTCTTCAAGAGAACGCTTGGTTACACCAATAACCTCAATTTTTCATCCAGAACATCTCCGGTATCCTGTCTCAAGGATCGCTCGTACTTTCGAGCTCCACTTCGCTCCAATTCCTCGAAGTCTGTCCTTTCCCTCTCGTTAAGGACAACCTCTCCTAAAAAACCCTCCTCCGGGAAAGGAAATCGCAAGTCGGACCAAAGCTATTCCTTCAAATCGCCTTCACTTGCTCGCCGACCTTATAAATACGTAAGCTATGAATTGAATTTAATTATTTAACTTTATTGCCAACGTAACTCCGTGCTTTAACACGGATTTAGTCGACCCTTTCCCTTCTTGTTTGTTTTTTCATTTAAATCCTTCCAAATCTTAATCCACCGCATAGTCAAATTTATCCTATAACCTTTTCATTTCATGTGCATCTCCCCTTTTAATCCCCGGTCATGAAAATATTTTCCATGTGTTATTTTTGATAGTTTAATTAATAAAATTCTATTTTGTTAATGCTGGCAATATTATTTATCTTTGGGCTCCGTTCCACTTCTTAAGTATATTGAAGATAAATAAGCCCTCTCCAGGTATATTTATTAACGTAGAATAATACTCGTATAATAATCCCCACAAAGAATAGATATATAGTATATCATCGAGAGCCTTTTCTACGACATATATATATATATATATATATATATATATATATATATATATATATATATATATATATATTCTATTTAAATTTGCTGTCAAGTGTTTAAGGTGTAACGCTATATCTTTGCAAACGCTGGTCTCAGTCGAGTGAAGCATAGTGTTATACGTTATAAGAATAGAGTATATTAATTCCTGTTTTTTAACGATTGCTATCCCCTTTTGCAAACTTAAGAAGCTAGAGTAGCTCAAGGAACTGGTATAATAATTTGTTCTTGTGTTTTAGTCAGGGGTTATCTAGGTCGAGACACTAATTAGAAATAGGTCAGTGCCCATATTTAGGTAGGCCAAATCTCTAGAAGGCATACTTCTTACCGCAAAGGAAATTTGTTGGTTGACTACTGCCTACCAAGAGCAAATATGACTGTTTGAAATCTTCAAAGCGCAAGGAGAATCCTTGGAACTTTCGAGAAGAGAATTGATTGAGTATATCCAATAGGAGCAACGAGCAGAAAGAGAAAATTTAAGAGAAGAAAGGCAAATAGAAGGAGAAGAGAAAGAAAGAGAAAGAGATGAACGAAGAAGGCAACCCGAGATTCACCATGAGCTTGAAATGGCACGCGTACAAGCTGAAACACAATCAGTGAGTGCACATTTAGAAGCCCCATCCAATTTCCCACTTAAGCTCTCCAATTTTAGGGATGGAGAGGATTTCGGAGCATTTTTATCGCACTTCTAAAAGATCCTTGAAATTAACAACCTGGGCTTAGAGGCCGAAGGCGTAGTGAGGTTACTGCCCCTCCTAACCTCTAAATTGCGCGACATTTTTATTTCCCTACCATCGGAGTATACAATTGACTAGAGTACATTAAAAGCTGAATTATTGGCCGCTCATAATATGACTCCCGATTTCTAGAGACAGGAATTTCGAGGAGGTCAGATTAAACCCGGACAGACGTCCCGTCAATTCGGATACATTCTCCAGAGGAATTTTAAATTCTGCTTAAAATATTCAAACGTTGCTCCTGACTACGAGTCCGTACCAGACTTCCTGTTGCGCGATCAATTATTGGCGTCTCTCCCAACGGAGATCCTCGCGTTCGTCAAAGATCGTCAGTGCCAGTCCTTTAAAAAATGTCCCAAGAAGCGGTTTTCTATGCCGCCAGCCATAATTTGTACCCCAAGGAGAATATAAATTCTCACCAATCCCCCTACCAGGAAAGAAGGAAGGATTCGCGCCCCTTCCCCGGAAAGCGCAGGAAGTTTCCGGGCCCCGTAAAACCCCAAAACTTCTTCCCCTTAAACCAACAACGGGACATCAAACCTCCCATTAAGATTTATCCACCATCACTCTTCTTGAAGCGACCGATCGTATGCTTCATCTGCGGTGTAGAAAACCACACGAGATGGAATTACCCCCCAAATTCTAGGCTTAAAAACGGACCAGCCTATCAAGTACACCAGATTAAGGCCATACCGGCTCTCCCGGTGGTGTACACCAAGGATCAACTTCTCCCCTTCCGTCAGGATACCGGGTAAATTTTATTTTTGATAAAAGTTCCCTAAGAACTTTAAAATTTGAGGAGGGAAGCGTGAACGGCTGCCGAGTATCTACCCTCGTCAGGGACACATGGTGAATTTGTTTCATCGTGTCCGACGAGCTCCTCCCACCAGTGGCCCCTAACCACGAAAGATTTGCGGTAGTACATGACTACCTTGGGCGGGCGAACCGATTCCCCGTTGTTAAATGTTACCTGCAGTGTCAGTATTTTAATGGCTGGGCTGAAGTCATTTTGGCACCTATAAAGTTTTGTTCAGTACTTATCGGGCAGAGCTCTCAAGTAAGCTCCGACCCTGTGTCCCAGGCCGCCCTTACTCGACCCCGAGCGAAGAAGGAAGCACAAGAGCCCGACCCCTCAGAACCCCGATACCGTCCGAATTTTCGGAGATCCTTAACCAGGATTTTAGGTCTGCACAAAAGGAGTGTAAGACACTAACACCCTTATGGGATAAGTCCCAAAACAATAATAAGGAGGCTGTCCGTGGACCCCAAATAATAAAGTATCTGGAGCAAGGTGGTCTACTCTACCGATCCGCCAAGGACTGTAATAACGCCTTTACAACCGTCTTATGCTTTCAATGATCACATGTACCCATAGTGCTAAAAATAGCTCATGACATCATCTCTTTCGGTCACTCTAGCCATACCAAAACGGCCTAGCATATCTTTAAATATTTTTTACTGGCCGGGTGCTGCAGCTGACATCTCAAAGAGGACCAGTCTTCAGTGAACCCTTCTCCAGAGTGGCCATTGACCTGGTTGGCCCTATCCACCCCCCTTCGAGCGAAAAGAACAGCTACATTTGTACTTTAGTTGATTTTGCCACCCGTTTCCCCGAGACAGTCCACCTTCGCCGAATCGATAGTATTTCTTGCGCCGAGGCCCATATTTCCATCTTTTCAAGGGTAGGCGTCCCTAAGGAAATATTCTTAGACAGAGGACGACAATTCACCTCCGAGTTGATGGAGTACGTAGGGAAGCTGCTCATGGTAAAGCCCCTTTTTACCAAACCCCTGCAGCCACAGACAAACGGAATGTGTGAAAAATTAAACGGAAATCTAAACTCAATTATTAAGAAGATTTGTGCCGATCAGCCCCGCGAATAGCACCGAAATCTCCCGGTCGCCCTATTCGCCTATCGAGAAATTTCTTATCGCATATTAGGCTTCGCACTGTTCGAGCTCCTTTATGGACGTAATGTACGCGGACCACTCAGCATTTTGAAGGAGTTGCTAACCAATCTCCAACTGGACCAATAACTACAGTCATCATACGCCTACGTCTTAGATCTACGCAAGAGGCTCGAGAAATGCGCAAACATCGCCTATGAAAATGCCCACGTTAACGTGGACAAATATAAATCCTATTTGGATGTCAGGTCGTAAGATAGGAAATTTAAGCCCGGTGATGAGGTACTCCTGCTCCTTCCCACCGCGAGTAATAAATTACAGAGCCTATGGAAAGGTCCGTACTCGGTCCGTGAGGTACGAGGACCGGCAGATTACCTCATGGGTAGCTCAGCAGGCGATAAACTCTACCACATTAACTTATTAAAGAAATACCACCGCCTCGCCCATGGAGATACGTGCGTAGCACTGGACAAAAAATCGGCGCTTGAAGAGGATTACCCCGCGGAGTCTCTTAATGTCATTCAGACAGTGTGCATTGAACTTAATGCCGATTACCCTTTCTCTTCACTGTCAGGCGAGTCTTTCGAACCCTCTGACCTGGATATCGACGCGCGGTTGAAACCAGATCAAAGGAGTCAGTTACAACAATTACTATTTCAGTTCAACGACGTCATTTCGGAGAAGCCTGGATCCACTACTAGATTCGAGCATGACATTAAATTGACGACCTTGGAACCCGTGCGTTCAAAACCCTATCCCATGCCGATTCATTTACGCCAAGCTTTTAACGCCGAAGTAGATAATTTAATTAGTTTAGACATAATAGATCCTTCCACCTCTAGTTATTGCTCGCCAATCGTCATGGTCAAGAAAAATGATGGCTCTTATCGGATGTGCATCGACTTCAGGAAGTTAAATTCGGTAACTGCGTTCGACGCCGACTCGATCCTGTTGGTAGATCAAAACCTCCACCTTTTTGAAGACGCTAATTTCATCTCAGAACTTGATTTATGCAAGTTATATTACCAAATTCCACTTCAGCCCGATGTGAAAGCATATACCGCCTGTGCTACTGAGAAGGGCTTAATGCAATTTAAGTGCCTCCCTTTTGGCCTCGTGACCGCTTGCAGTAACTATAACTGTCTCATGAGAAGGTTGTTAGACGAACTTCCGAAATTCTCCTTTTACTTTGATAACGTCTACTACGCTACTCGTGAATAGAGTCAACATCTAACTACCCTATTAGCTTTCTTCGAGCGATTGCGCGAAAATGGCCTCGCAATTGGCCCAGCAAATGCCAATTTGCCCACGAAACCATAAAATATTGGGGTTTTAAAATGGGACAAAACCAGCTGTGGCAATCGCCGACATGCCCCTCCCGAATACTAAAAAAACAATTAAGATCATTCCTAGGATCAGCTTCTTCTATCGGCGATTTGTCCCAAATTTCGCCGCAATCTCGGTGCCATACAGCACCATCTTAAAAAAGAATTGCCCCGATCGACTACGATGGAATGATGTCACTATTTTGCATTTAAACTAGCTCAAGAGTAAACTCATTTCTGCCCCCATTTTGAAGTAGCCCAACCCGGAAAATCCTTTTGGATTAGAACCGACGCGAGCAACGAGGGCATCGGGGGTGTACTCCTGCAATATGAGGATGACGGAACGAGTCATCCGGTTGCATACGCTAATCGCAAGCTATTATCCCGCAAAAAGAGATATGCCACTATAGAGAAGGAAACCTTAGCTATCATTTGGGCTATTCAAAAATTTGAAATGTATTTAATAGGAAAAGAATTTTGGATAGGAACTGACTATCGCCCGCTGGCCTATATTCGGAATGTATGACACTCCAACGGCCGAATTATGTGCTGGAATCTACTCTTGCAAGAGTATCAATTTAAAATAAATTATATGAAAGGTTCCGATAATCAGGTCGCTGACACACTGAGTAGGATTGCTTTACCCAATGGTGCAGATTAATTTATAATTCGTAGGATTAGGATTTCCATGTATGTATGTATATACCGTCTTGTACCATTTAATTGGATTCTCATGCAATATAATTAGTTTAATTGAATGTAAATGTCTGAATTTCGTGGCCGAATGTATATTTTTTTTATTTGTACATTTGTACCCATTAATCTACGCATGAATTCTTTTGTCCCATATGTATTTTTGGGGGGATATTAATATTTTTGTAAACGCTTGAAATTAGCAATTTTCGCCATTTTTATTTCATGTGATTATTACGCCATGTATGAATTTTATCTTATTCTATTGTTCCCCATGTCTCTTTTATGGCAAAGATTGTATTAAGGGTTGGTTTCCCTTATAGTCAAATGATCGACCTAATCATAGGTATTGATGCAAATGGTAGCTTAGGTGCATGGAAGGTCGGTCGATGCAGAAATGTGAGTTCCCCCAAACGGAGCTCTATGGTTGTCCCTTCTCTCTCATTTCCAAGTATCAACTTTCCCCCGGAATGGAGGGGTGTAATAGAATTGCCTGAGGATGCCGCGCCTCGCTTCTATCACATATTTGTACTCATGCTCCCCACGTGTATCCCACGAGAAGAGAGGAGCATGGCGTTCTCATCGCCTCGAACATTTCTTGAGTTTATCATCCCCCGCCCCAAGTTTAATCAAGGAGGTTTAATCCCCCGTTTGCCTGCAGGCATCGATCTGGCCAGATTGAGTTAGGCTTATGGGAAGATAAGAGTGTTCGAATCGCTAGCGGGACATTCCATGGAAGTCCCCCATTGCCCATAACTCGAGGGGCTGCCTCAGGCTATTTATGCGATAGAATTTCGCATTTGAATCAGATCCCAATTATCTTCGTCAGGCATCACGCCGATCCGGTCTTCCTTCTGCACCTAGGAACTCTCTACCTCGAGAACCCATTATTGTTCAGAAGAGGACTATATCCTGTAGTGCCAAGGTTCGTGCCCCGCGAGATGCCAAGTCAACAGCCCCCCTCCCCTGTTGTTCAATTGTTTAGAAGAGAACAACCTTAGAACAGTCATTGTTCTCCGAGCTCGTCCGACAAGAAACGGTTCTCGCTCCCCTGATATCATGTCAGTGGTAATTTAATTTACCCTTTTAACGTTCTTTAAGAGAACGCTTGGTTACCCCAATAACCTCAATTGTTCATCCAGAACATCTCCGGTATCCTGTCTCAAGGATTGCTCGTACTTCCGAGCCCCACTTCGCTCCCACTCCTCGAAGTTTGTTCTTTCCCCCTCGTTAAGGACAACCCCCTAAAACCCCCTCCTCCGGGGAAGGAAATTGCCAGTCGGATCGAAGCCATTCCTTCAAATCGCCTTCACCTGCACGTCGACCTTATAAATACGTAAGCTACCGGATCACATTTAATTATTTAGCTTTGTTGCCAACATAACTCCGTGCTTTAACACGGATTTAGTTGACCCTTTACCTTCATGTTTGTTTTGTTATTTAAATCACTTCAAATCTTAATCCACCACATAGTCAAATTATCCTATGACCTTGTCATTTCATGTGCATCTCTCATTTTAATCACCGGTCATGTAAATATTTTTTTCATGTGTTATTTTTGTTAGTTTAATTAATAAAATTCTATTTTGTTGATGCTTGCACTCGAATATAGAATAATCCTCACAAAGAATAGATATATAGTATATCGTCGGGCGCCTTTTCTAAGACAGCCCGCTACCTCTTTTATAGACCTGCATACTCATACTGTCTAGAGCCAAAGTAGGCTCCAAGCACTGTGAGTACAGCGGATAGGAGTGAGAGGGAGAGGAAGAATAAAGTTTTAGGATAAGACAGCGAAGAAAATAGTAGGAGACAAAAGGGGACTTAGTTAGTCATGAGACCTACAGCTTAACGTGGAATCCGAACTGCCATGTGTCACTTGTCTCTACCTGTAACTATGCAGTTTATCGTGACCCCTGTACCGCGTATCTATTGTGAGTTCCGTGTGCGAATGTGATAGTAAAAAATAATAAATGTTGAATGCTGAAGAAAGCATGAGGTTTGCAAAGAGATGCTAGTTGCCTAGAGGTCAGGCTTATCCCTGTCAATTATAGGTGGTTATAGCTAGCGGGATAAAGAAAATGGGCAATTTGGTTGGTTAATTAAAAAGATACTTCATTGTGTCTTTTCTATCAGTCTCCTTGCTCCCTTTGCAATTATTCTGTTAAGTGGCTTTATCTTTGCCTCCCTGTGCAAGTATCGTAGTCTTCTTTCTCCTCTTCTAGGGTTTGGTATTAAGTATATAGCTTTGGTTGGACTTTTTGGAGTATTAATAGGTTAATTCTCGAGATCGTGTACATCGCGATGGTTGGATAAATAATCGCAGACTGTATTATGGCTTGATAAATTTTTCTCTTGTTTTTTATGCTCCTCCCTTGATTTATCCTCTCAGTTACGTGCTTTTTATAACCTGATTTCGTAATGGTTAGGCCAAGCACCTTACATTCTTTGTCGTATCTGTAGCGCTGTCCTTCTAAATATACATCTGAGATGGTTCTCCTATACATGGGTGCCATTTTAAATTTATCCTTGTTGGTTTTAATTTTCCATTTTTCTTCGTATCTATTAATGCTATTTATCTCTTCTACTGTCATCGTAGCTTGCATTGGGCCGTTCCTGTAGGGGCAAACTATGATCTATGTGATTTCATTGGCAAATTGGATTTTCAAGCAGCCTTCATTTCTTGGTGGTGGTATATCTGCTGTGTAGATTGAATAGAGAGATGGACTCAGACATCCGCCTTGGAACGGATGTTTGTTGTTCATTCCTAATCTGAGTATCTGGAGTTGCATACCCCTCTGTCATACTTTGTCGAATACCTTGGACACGTTCCTGCATAGGATGTCTACTTTTATTTTTTTTCCGACTCTGTTTGTATTTCTGTACCCAGGAGCCCCACAATGGGCGTTTAAATCGCCCAACAAATGACCGGTATTCTATAGTTCAACAGTTTATTAAAGTTTTGTACTGGAAATTAGGGCACCTGGGTGGTGATATTGGGTTGCGACAATGATGCTGCTTAATTCCATTTTAATTTCTATAACTAAGTATGCATCCACCAATCCTTGTATTGTTTTGTACCGCGATTCTTGCTTGACAGCTATTGCCGCTCCGTCGTGTGTTTCTCCTGAAGGATTTGTGTTAATAACATTGTAGTTCTATATCTTTAATTTCTCGTTTTGACTGTTTCTTCCATGTTCTGATATTAATAAAACATGTGGGTCTATCTTTCTGAATAAGTTTCCGTACATAATTTCCTTGTTTTTCCATTCGCATGTGTTAATTTGTAGTATTTTAATTTCTTAATATCCATAATCCAATTGTCCACTTCCGTTTGTTTATTGTTTTATCGTTTTGTTTGTCATGTTTGTTGAGTTATCTGTGTTTCTTCTTTTTCTGGTTCTTCTTTCGTTTTTTCCTGGGTTTTCCCTCTGCTGACTGCGTTCGAGGGTCCTTCTGGTAATAGATCTCTGGGTGATAGACCCTTCTTACTTGCACATTTAGACCTGTTAAATCTCTGGGCTTTCCTGCGAGTAACCCATATGCACTCTTGTTCTGTGTTGTCGGAGGTATTTTCAGTCTCTGACTCATCGCTGTTTGTGTATTCTTCTCTTTCTGCTCCCTGTTGGTTTCCTTTCGCCTCTTCGATTAACTCATATTTTCTCTTTTCTGTGACTTTGATTTTGAAAATGGCCGATGAGTCGACTTCTTTGGGAATTTCATCAGTTCGAGCTCGTTTTCCTGTAACATGCTGTTCGCTCTTGTTGCGTAACTTCCAGGCTTAGCTATGTTCATCACATGGGCATGTAATATATAAGTAACTATTTTCCCGTTGAGAGTCCCATCCAAATTTATCTGAGTAGCTGATCCTTGCTGGTGACTTTTTTTCATTGATGCATATGAGTTTTTATTTACGTTACGTTTTCTTTTCTCTTTAGAATTGTTTTTCTTTTGGGACAGATCATGGCCATAGTTCTGTTTTCCCCTTGTCAGTTAATGCCTCTTTTATCTATGTTGTTGCAATAACACAAAGAATAGCCTTCAGTTCCACATTCACAACAGATGATTAGGTCTTTAGGGGGGAAATTTTGAGTCTTATGTTCCTCCAACGCATAACGTCTGAAGTATATCTGTATCTTTGTGAAAACTTCTCTTTGCATGTGGGCGGATGGGATTCTCATGTTGAAAGCGAGAAGTCCCTGTTCAATGATCCTTGAAGCCATTTCGGTAGATTTGCAAATGAACTTGAAAAGGTGAGTGTGATCTTTCAATTTGACCACTTCTACTATCTTGAGCCATTACTGCCTCTCCTGTAGTTCTTCTTTTATTTCTTTGCATAAGTGTTCTCCTACCAAGGACTCGATTTTTCGGCAGATGACACTTCTGTTACCGGTGATTTGTGGGGGTACTCTTGCTTCCAAATCCAACTTCTTTAGCATGATACTCCCATCAGATGATAGTAGCTGCTCTACGTCTTTATTTTGGGGGCAAATGACTGTGAATCCAGATGGTGTTTCAATGCATTTGATTAGTGGTATTTCCAGATCAGTAAATATGCATTGCACTTCTTCTTTTGGTCATCTTTTCCTTCCGTTGCGTATGAGTTTAAGGGGAAGCCTGTTGAAGTCCGGTAAGTCTATCTTCCCTGGGAGTCGTCCCTTCTCCAAAGAGAGGGGTTCTTCTGTCGATCTTCAGCTGTGGAGAATTTACCCAGTCTCCACTAGTGGGAGGAGCCCCTCTTTCTGTCCTAGTTCTATCTCGCCTACCTTCCAACTTTCGCACTCTCCTTGGTGAACCCTACTTATCTGAGCCTAGCCTTAACACCGGTCCACAGTTTGGTTCTGGCTCATGACTGAGAATCAGCCCCCCTTTTTTGGCCCCCTAAGACGGTCTCCTGCACGAGTTCACTATACCTTACTATCAACTGCACTCAGACCTTGTCCGATGCCCAAGTTATGTAGTGCTAGTGAGAAGTAAGTTGGAGGTAAAAAGTATGAATAAAGAACTAAGAATTTAGAATAAGGAATAGCAACCCCTTAGGGAGGGGACTTCGCTCAAGAGGTACAGGATGAATATGCAATTAGCCCCAGGAGCACATATATTTATTCTTAGAAGTTTTCTTGAGAAAGTAGTTTTTAGATCCCACCTGAAACTTTTCCTCCTTTACCAGTTCGGAGTGAGAGAGCAAGCGTACAGACTAAGTAAATCTTCAGTTTAAATTCTTGATTCAAAGTAATTAATATACTAACGAACTGGTAACTTACTGAGTCAGAAGCAAGGAGTGTTAACTGAGCTTTTACAGACTCATGAATAACCGATTGTACTTAGTCTGCTTTCATTAATCACAGCGAAAAGGAAGTCAGTGGCTCAAATCTCGCGATTCTTGGGCTGCTTTTATCATTATTTGTCCGGTATTTGCCCTAAGACATTTCCAGAAATAAGATTTAGGTCTCTTTTATTTAAAATGGCAGATGATTTGGTTATGAAAGGAATAGAGAAGCTTTGCTATATGAAACCAGAAATATTCAATAATGAAATAAATAATTTTAATTGAAGAAAGACAGTATATATAATTCAAGACCCTCTTTCTAACGAAGAACTAGAACAGACTAAGGCTCTCAAGTAAAAGAAAAAGGTCATGAATCCTTAGTTCTTTCTCCAAACCCGCAAATTTCTTAATCAGTAGGGACCCTTATTATTTATTTCTGCTTTAATTATGCTACTAAATAATCTTGATTCGCTCTTATCCTTTCCAAGAGGGCGCCTGCCAGTGACACCTACAAACACGCGTTCAGGTCACGTCTGCTTTAGGCTCGATCAACACCTTTCTCATCTGCTTCCACAGGGCACTGGGTCCTGTTCTATACGAAGGAGCCCCCAAACGGAATGATATGACTAACAAAAAAAGCCCCTGCTTCTAAAAAATGAGATAAAAAAGGTGAAGATTAATAGCATGAAAATGAAAACACGAGTTTCCAGTGCTATCATTCTTATTTATCTAGGCCTGGAAAAATATTAGTGAAAGTGCTTGGAATGATATTTTCATTTTTATTTGAGTAATCTTCATCCTTTACCTAAATTAGTGCAAATAAACTCGAAACACATTTTATTAACAAATAACATAATTTATGTTATAATTATTATTAAATAAATTATAAAAATTAAATTAATTAAATACTATTGTTCTTCAGCTTTCAAATGATCTTACATCTCTAATCTTTGAGTTGATTGAATAAGGAGTGGTTCCATGTTGCCTGATAACAGCTGCAAGTCTCTTCCTCTCGATTTGTTCGTTCTTCTTCCCGGTGTGTGATGGGGATGATTTGAGTTATCTTCATCTTCTACTTGGCATAATCGATCTCTCCCACAATAAATTCCTCCATAATATTTGTACACTGCCAATGTCCATTTGAAGTACAATTTGAGAGTGCAACAGACTCGTCATAAATTTCTTATGGGATTAAAATGCAAATGAAGGCACCATTCTCAACTTCATATTAATTTTCTTACCATCAAAAGACAATTTTACTAATATATATATATATATATATATATATATATATATATATATATATATATATATATATATAAATACATACATACATACATATTCGTGTATGTTTCTGCTTCTAGCAAGCCGGATCTTCAGGAGGAAAAGGAGAGCAAGTACTGAATATAACATATATTGCCAACGTTTCGGGCTCTGGACCCATCTTCTAGGCTAGAATATTAAAGATTTATATAAGAACAATTGCTTAACAATTATGAGAACAATGATAATTAATGGCTTTAGGATAAAACTGTACTAGGATTTAAAACTAAAAAAATATCAAAATGCAATATAAAGGACAAAAATTTTTATATTAAGTTAGAAAATGATTAAATTCAAACGAAATAATAAGGTTACATTTTCAAGAAAAGAAAAACCTGAATAAATACACTAAAATTTGTTACCCTATATATTATAGGTTTGCTTATCGGCTAATCCTATGAGTATTCCAATATGAGCTTATACAGCACATACTTCTCTAATGGTGTCTCAGTACCATTACTTTGTTTTTCCTTTCACTTCTACGAATATTGAATTAATACTACAAAGTTGAACTTCGAAACTTCTTAAAATTTATTCTTTAATTGAAGCTACCTACTTTATTTCATTTATTAGAATATACCTTGCAAATATTTTTGTAATTAAATGTAATATACCCATTTTTCATTACAGTTTTAATTAGGAATTTTGCCATTTATTTTTTTTTTTAAGTACCTGGAAAAGACCTGGAAAACCTAAGGAATTTTGAAATTTGATATTAGTAGACACCCAGTAGTATCTAAGAATCCCATTGTACACAGCCCTATAAAATAAAATTGAATTGAATATAACCAATATCGGTTATAAATATAAGGTTTTATTATTTTTTTTTCATTAAATAAGTCACACATTCGTACGTGACGCCGAATCTGTTCGTCGAATAAAAAGTTGACTTCACAGATCGAAGTACATTGGTCCCAGGGTGCTTCATGCCAAATTTGGAGTGAATATCTTTAAAAATAAAGGAATGAGAACGATTTTTGTTTTTCTTGGCTAGCCCGAATATGGAATAGCCCGATTTCGAGGTACCAATCAAGTATTCGTTATCTATGACACTTAAAAATAAGGGTTTAAAAATGGTTTTCTACGTGTCCCTATATGGAAACCCTTTTTTATTGAATAAATATAAATTTTGTGCAAAGCTAATGTAATTATTTTATCACAAAATGGTAAATAATGCATAAAAAATTGGAGAAAAAAATCGCAATCAAATTAAATTATGCAAAATACATATATGCAGAAATTTACAGCTCAAAGAACATACTTTTCTACGAAAGTCGCTTTAGATCAAAGTTCCTTTGGACCAAAGTTCCGTTAGATCAAAGTTCCGTTGGACCAAAGTTTCTTTAGACCAAAGTTCCTTTAGACCAAAGTTCCTTGGGACCAAAGTTCTTTTAGACCAAAGTTCTTGAGACAAAAGTTCATTAGACCAAAGGGTTTTAGACAAAAGTGCCGTATTCCATGTGGTCATATAGTATCATACGTGGAGACCTGTGCTAATGTGGGTCTGGAAGAGTGTTGTGTGTTCATTGGCTAGGACGATGACCGGGTCCACAAAGCACGAAGAATCTTGGGAAGGCTGGGCTGATATGCTCCCAGCGAAATCGCTGCAAGTCACCGGCAAGATCTCTTCCCTCTTCATTGTTGGTGTTTGAAAGTAGTGAAGGATTTTACTGGGACCACATCATCCTGGCCTTCTTAAAATTTAGGTTTCCCACAAAGAATAGTGGAAGGTTGGCTTTGGTAGGGCCCCAAGTGGTACGTCTATGCGTAGCTTTTGTCGTGGTGGACTCTATTAAGTAGCCAGTAGAAATGGACCAGTGTCATTTAGAATCGTCGCATGTTTTTTTTATGAGTACGTAGTGTATGCAGCGTTTAGCTAGGATAAGTACTCCTAGGTGCGGCGCCTATCGGGTGAGATAAGGGTTGTAGCCTGCAATGCAAAGTCTAGTGTTAGGAGGATGTATGCAGGTGTAGTGCAAGAGTAAGATATCAGGTCTTTGAGTGTTTAGTATCCAGTTGGAGATGGTTTGGTGACACCGCGTTAAAAATTACTACACTAAGATGACCTTTGGATTGGAATGAAGTGCGAATAAAGCGCTGTTAGTCAGAGCCGCTTTCCTTTCCCTGAACGGTTGACATTGCAACAAGGAAATAGGGGGGGGGGAGACCCCCACACGTATTTGTTATAGTGAAAGGATTTGATAGAAGAAGAAGAGGGTATAAGTTTTGTTGGCACTCTAGGGGTGTGAGGAGGGGTTGGTCAAGGCAGTGGCAATAGCGGGAGGGAGGAAGGGGACAGTGGTAGGAGGGTGGGTACAGTTAAAGGATTGATGGGGAGAGCGGCGAGGGAAAGCAGTGAAGGATGGATGGGGACAGGGGAATGGGTAGGGGCAGTGGAAGGAAGGATAAAGGCAGCGTAGCACCGAGGTAGTAGAAGAAGGGGGGAACAGAGGAAGGGGTATGGCAGCGAGATGGTGGCCGTGGTAAGATGGGTGGGAAAAGTGGAAGAAGGTGTGAGGATGGCGGAAGGGGTAGGAGCAGCGATAGGGCGCAGTTGAAAGAGGGGTGGAGACAGAGAGGGGGGTTGTGCAGGAGCCGAGGCTGTGGTATGGGAGAAGAACAGAGCAGGAGGCAGGGTGAGTCGTGAAAGAGTCGGGTATCTGTAAAAGAATGGAGTAGGTAGGACGGAGATAGTGCACCCTGATGTGGAGAGAAGAGCTGGTCTTCTCTCTTTGTGTTCTTGTATTAGTGCGAACACCATCTGGGAAAAGACGATGTGCCCTACTCCATTTGCTGAATAGAGCAGTTTTAGGCCATTGGTGTAGAGAAGGTGGTTGCCCGTGAGATATCTTTGCCACCGTGGAGAACACGATGGGGAGCTCGGTTTTTATGTTAGGAGTGTTGGTTGGTGTCTAGATTGGTGAAGGTGTGTGCGTGTGTGCCGTTGTAGGGGATTCGCTGACTTCTGTAGTGACGGCAGCAGCGGCGAATATTCATGTGAGGTGAGGGGTGAAGAGTGAGGATAGGTGAGGTCGAAGCATATCGGTGTGAAAAGTAGTGTGGCCTTTTGAGCTCTGCAACAGCGGCCGAGCGCTCTCGTACTAAGTAAGGGCCGCCTTATGCTTATCACTACATGGTCGCCGCCGTATTCAGTGGTATGGGAACATGTTACGATGCTGATCAATTTGTTGGTCGTACGTGAGGGTGCCGAGGACCTTGATACGTTACTCTAGCACCGTGTTGCAGTCTCTCTCCTCGAAAAATGTGAGGACCGATCAATGTTTGGTGCGGTTGTAGTATAGGTCCTGTATTGATTCCTAGTCACACTCATATCTGAGTTCGGTGAGGAGTACTTGGGTGGTAGATTCCAGCCCAGAGAGGGCCCTTTCTCCTTTTGCGTATTTGGTAAAGCTTAGTGATATTGTCTGGCCATAGTGTATGGTGTATTTTTCTACCATTGTATTTTCAGTGTGTTTGGAAAGATCACGGCATCGATATACGATTCCTGCATGTCTGTTAATGATGTTTGTGATAAGAAAGTTTGAGGGTTTCCGCGGAGGGCAGTCCGCATTGTCTGTTGTTGTCCGGAGAGAAAGCGAGTTGTTACTCCCCCACCTCCGACTTCACCCATTTTGAACTTTCCTCCCTGTCACTGAGAAATTCACACCGAGGCATGAAGCTGTGATTGAAGGCTATCTCACAGCCGTCCTAATTTTCCCTCCCCTCAAATCGGCTCCAGCCGCTAGTGGTTCATTCAGACCCGCTGATTACGTCCTCTTAGACTTTCCCGTAAGGACACGCTCTGTTGCCCCGGCCGATAGTGAAGGTTAGAGAAGGTCCCTCTCCCTGTCCCTCTTATGGAGAAATCCGGTTAAATATATAAACCCTCTCAAGGATTACCCGCAGATTTGGTTATCCAACGCTTCCCCGAACGAAGGTTCGATTTAACGACGCTCTCGCTCGAGAAGTGTTTAGTGAGGGTCGCAGGCCAAGAGAGAGCTAGACATCAGACTCGTTACTTCGGGTCAGGAAGATAAGTCTCTTGAGGCAACGTCAGCCTTTCTCAACCACACGGATTTTTCGAAAAAAGGTAATAAAAATATTACTACAAGGAAAAATTATTCCGTTTTCACTTTCAATGTGGTTTACTAGATTCATTTTCATCATTCTCTCGTGCTACTTTAAGAGAAATATACATTTGTATATCTGCCACGCATTTAACTATTCCTCATTTATTCTTTGAATTCCCAATTAATTTTCTATTTCTTTCATAGTCTCCGTTCGAGCTTAAGAAAGTGTTCCTTAAAAGCTATTCTATTCAGAGAATTTTTTGGTATCTTTGCGTAGCGTAGTGTACTAACGGCATACTTTTAACTGACATCAAAGGGGTGCTCGCTGCCTCAGTGTGCCTGGTTAGAATCGCTTCCCTGCACGGATTTTTCGTAAAAAGGTAATAAAAATATTACTGCGAGGAAAAATTATTCCGTTTTTTCTTTCAATGTTGTTTTGTGGTGCTGGAGATGACAACTCCCATCCATCGGGTCCTCAGGTTGCGGATCGGGGGAAGGCCTCTAGATATAGAGGTTAGTTGCGAATAAACTGAATAAGCAGCCCCGGACAAAATCACGAGTCGCCCTTTGGCAAGGCGTAGCGCTCGGTAGCCACCCTATACCAGGGTTACGGTATGGGCAGGTGGAGCTCATAGTCTTGTGTGACAATCCACCTAGGAGAGGGACAACTCCGAACTCAAACCCGGGCAGGTGGAGCTCGAAGTCTTGGTTGACAATCCGCCTAGGAGAGGGATAACTCTGAATCCAAACCCTCCACTGTCTTGTGGATAGACACTTCAGTCAAAGGCTAAGGGACCTCCCTGACAGAAAGGTGTTCTCATGCATTGGATTGTGCCATAGCCTCTGTACCATGGTCTTCCACTCTCTTGTGTTTGAGATCCCTGCCTAAGGGTACATTTAGGCATACTTTCCTATTTTTCATTCCTCCTCTTGTTTTACTCAAATGGTGTGTAGGGCAGGCTTAATAGATGAGCAAAGAGGCTCTGATGGCTTTTCAAGAGGTTGCCTTGGTCTATTCTTTTCTTTTCTCTTTTCTTTATTCTTTTTCATTCCAAAGTCATCATTACTGTCCTCCCTCAGTTGTTGTGGCGTCCTGAAGGGAATTTTGCCTTGCATGATGTGTCGGCTCCATCATGTTGACCAGTTTTTTTCCGACATATAATATTCAGTTAATGAAAGTTTTGCTATTGAATAATTTTGTACAAATTGTTGTTGTTGTTGTTGTACAAATTGTTATTTTTGTTGAAGATCTTGTTGCTAATATTATTTTTTTAATATCGATTTTAATTTTATCAGGAGATATTGAGCTCAACCCTGGACCTGGTCATCCTCGTCAGATAAAATGTCGTCTACTCTATATTAATATTAGGGGCCTACATGCCAATATTAAAGACTTGACTGCTTCATCCAAGTCTCATGACATTTTACTCTGTTCAGAGACCCTGGTTTCAAATATGAGGCATGTCTCTGAACTACTTATACCAGGCTTCAAAAAACCAATTTTACTTAGGCGTGATGCCATTCCTAGGGCTAGAGGAATGGCAGTTTACATTAGGAATGGTTACTCTGCTTCAAAGACCTCCTATGCTTGTTCTTGCCATGAGATGCAAGTTATGAAAGTATGTGGTAAGCAAAATAATTTTTATCTTTTTTCTGTCTATCGCAATCCAGACTTAGATGATACTATTTTTGATTGTCTGCTCCTTGCCATGGCCAAGGTACAGGAAAATGACCGGAAAGCCTGCTTTGTATTTATGGGAGACCTCAATGCTCATCATAGGCAATGGCTGTCTTCTGTCTCCCCTACTGACTGTTATGGTATCAGGGCTTATGATTTTGCGTGTGAGTCGGGTTGTGAGCAAGTCATTAGGGAGCCTACCCATTCATCTGGGAACTGCCTTGACTTGGTTTTCACTGATTCCCCTGGAGTCGTTACAGGTGCTGTTGATCCTCCTGTGGGAACTTCTGACCACTGTGCAATTTCTATAACTATCTGTATTGAGCAATCTATTCCTAATATAGCTCATACAAGCAAAGTATTCATCAAATCTCAAGTAGACTGGTGCAATATATTAAATGATATCTCCCGGATCAACTGGCCACTAATATATAAGGAGGTTGAAGCAGTTCGTATTTTGAATGATAAAATTGTTTCAATTATTGATAGACATGTTCCATTCCGTATGATCAGATATCGCACTAAGGACAAAGCCTGGTTTAATGATGACTGTAAGAGGGCTCATATGCAGAAACAAGAAGCCTACAATCTGTGGAAGGGGAGTAGATCTGCCTTTCTATGGGATAATTATGTGCACTACAGAACAGCAGCTCAGAGGGTATATAATAATGCTGAAGTTGTATTCAATACTACCACAAAGGGAACTCTTCAGCGCACAGCAAATTCCCACAAATTCTGGACCACTCTCAAGTCTGCTCTTTTTGGGAATGATTCATCTATGCCACCCCTTCTTAAACCTGATGGTTCCATTACCCTTAGTCCTGAAGAAAAGGCAACACTGTTGGCTGATGTTTTTGATAATAAACAAAGTAATGAGAATCTAACTCTACCTGACACTTGTTTCCCTGAACCAAGGTTAAACAAGATTGCTTTCCGTTCAAGTGAAGTAAAACAGTTACTTCTTGATCTGGATGCTTATGGTGGTACTGACCCAAATGGTATATTCCCTTTATTCTTTAAGAAAATTGCAGAGTATTTGGCTCCCAAGCTTTCCGTTATTCTTCGGAAGCTGGCGAGGAGTGGTAGTTTTTGCGAATGTTGGAGAATTGGTAACATCACTCCACTATGTAAAAGTGCAAGTGGTAGTTTTAACCCTACTGAATATAGGCCCATTTCTATAACTCCTGTTCTATCTAAGATTTTTGAACGTTTACTAGCTAAACGTTTAAGTACCGAGCTTAATCGTCTGTTTCCCTTTTTACAGTTTGGATTTCGTAAGGGTCTGAGCACTTGTGATGCACTTCTCACAGTCTCTACCATTGTCCAAAAATCATTAGACTCTGGTCAAGAAGTTCGCTTAGTTGGCCTGGATTTCAGTGCCGCATTTGACCGTGTCAATCATAAGGCCCTGATATTTAAGTTGAAGCAGTTGGGAGTAGGTGGTGTATTTTTAAATATTATTGAACAATTTTTAACAAATCGACATCAAAAGGTTTATGTTGACAATAATTTTAGTGATGAGAGAGAGGTGCTATCTGGTGTACCACAAGGCAGTGTTCTTGGTCCTCTACTGTTTATATTATATACCCATGATATGTGGTTTGGACTGGAAAATAGACTTATAGCCTATGCTGATGATGCTACTCTAATAGCCCCAGTCCCATCTCCTGAGTTGAGAGCATCGGTTGCAGAGTCTTTAAATAGAGATCTGGCTAAGATAAATGTTTGGTGCACTTCATGGGGCATGAAGTTAAATGCAAAGAAAACCCAGAGTATGATTGTTAGCAGATCCAGAACACTAGATCCTCCCCATCGAGATCTTTTAATAAATAACATTCCCATCTCCATATGTGATTCTTTTAAGTTGCTTGGAGTTATGCTTGACTCTAGGTTTACTTTTGAGAATCACATTCGATCTATTTCCTCCTCTATTGCTCAAAAAATTGGCATTTTGAGGAAATCTTACAAAGTATTTGGAGAGCAGACTGTTCTTAAAAATTGTTTTAATGCTTTTATTCTTCCGTGTTTTGAATATTGCGCCCCTGTTTGGAGTTCGGCAGCCAACTCTTATCTTAATTTATTAGATAAAAATTTGAGAGCAATAAAATTTTTAATTCCTGACCTCAAAGTTGATCTGTGGCACAGGCGAGCAATAAGCTCCTTATGCATCTTATATAAAATTTTTAACAATGCAGATCATCCACTGCATCACGATCTGCCCAATTTATATGCCCCTCAACGAGTTACCAGAGGTGTACTAAATGCCTTTACGCCTATGAGATTCAACACAACACAGTTTTCAAGAAGTTTCATTCCTAACACAACTAAACTGTGGAATGAACTTCCTAGTGTTGTTGTTGAGTCCTTGGAACTTCAGAAATTTAAAGTGGGTGCTAATACATTTTTAATTAACAGAAACTTATAACTTTAATATTTTATTCATTATCCACACATATATAATATTATAATATTTTTAACATTATAGCATTTAATTTTTTTTTTTTTGTTTTTTTAATTTTCTATTTATTTATTATGTTTTTCTTAATCTTTGTTTCGTTTTTTCCATACCAGGTTTCTTTCCCCGCTGGGGCCCTTGGGCTTATAGCTATTTGCTCTTCCAGTTGGGGTTGTGGCTTGGAACTTTAATAATAATAATAATAATGGATGCATATATATATATATATATATATATATATATATATATATATATATATATATATATATATATATATATATATATATATATATATGACTTTCTTGCGCTCTATTGGTAGCAATCCCTCGTTGGTTTCTTTTCTTATTTTCTCAGTAACTTTTTTTGTCAAATGAAGAGAATTGATGGACGAAATCCACACTTTTCTTTAGTTATGTTACGTACCATACACATCTTTTCCTCCTCTTTAACTGTTGCATTTTATTTTCCAATCCGTTTGAGGAAACTTTCTCGCACTTTCTCTTACCACTTGAGGCACACAAACATTTATTACTTAGTTCTTTTAGCTAATTAAGAAATTCAACCTCCTACAGATCCTATTAGAGATTGAGAGGTCGACTTCTTCACAGCATTCTATGGATAACTTTGATTCAGGCATCTTCTAACTGTTAATATAATGTAACATTTTCATTGAACACTCGTCCTATTTATAGGCATTGTAATTATTATTAGTTTAAAAAAAGGAATTAATATAAAAGTTGCAGCAAAAATGTGAATTTAGGGAAAATAAAAATTTGTAGAAGGAGCATTCAAAGTAGTTAAAGGAGTTTACGTCGGGATCTTTGTTATACCCTGGGGTATATGATGTTATGTAGTGCAGTGTCATGATGTGAGCTCAAATGAATATTATATGTTTTGTGAAGTCTGTAAATTCTTTGAAAGATATCTTTCCGAACTTCCCATTGAACCTCCAGCTATTTCACTTTTATCATAGAAAATGTATTGCTTTTTTTCCATTAATTTATCAATTCTAGAAATAACGCCCAAATCCTTGTAAAATTGTGTAAAATAAATAAAATCGACTAATAATACATTCACTCTTCGGACACAAAATTGAAAGTATAGCTCACAATCTAGAAAGCTTTTATCTACACTGCATAATAACAGAAAAGAACCTTCATTTAAATTCCGCTCAAAGTATTTTTGATTTGAATTGAATGGGAATAACAAATCTTTTATGCAGAAAACACTCGCTATTTTTTCTCTAAAGAAACGGGTGATTTTAAGCAACAGTCTCAAGTCTTGCGTCCGAATTTAAATCCAGCGTTAAAATTTTCTCCAAATACTCGTATAAGAGAGAAAAAAAGAACAGAAAATACTTTCCCTGAAATAAGAGTTCTCTTGAGCTCCATTCTCGTTAGTGCGAGAAATGTTGACATGCGAATGGCGGAGGAAAGGAAGAAATAGATTACATATTGGAATAGAATTAAGGATTGATACGGGATTGTGAAAATAACTTAAAAGTGGGGAATAGATTAGGAATAACGCTCAAGAAACAAAAAATCTCAGCTATTGACCCAAATATTGGAATATAATTCCTTCATTTTTGTGTTAAAAAAAATCATGAAGAGAATTTACTGTGCATAATGGAACTATGAAAGAGACGAAATGGCAGACTAATATTGCTTCATACTAACTTAATATTCTCACTCCACTGAATAAATACGCTTCTGGAACCTTTAGATGCTCCTTACGGTCAGCAACATTAAAGGTTGGTGAGATTAATTGACCGACTTATGTCTGAAAGATGGTTTCAGGCAATTTACAACAAAAAAGAATCCATTTCGTTTACGAAGAAACATTTAAATGAAGCCTCCTTTTAAATTCTTTTAAATAACTTATCGATGTAAATTTTCTTGCTTTTTGTAACGCCCCTTTGGAGAAAGGGGCGGTAATTCAAGTTTAACCATTGACTATTAATATTAAAGGTTTTTATATCCATATTTTGTGAAGCATATCGAGTAGTTATTTAATAATACGCATACATTATACGTAAAATATATATTTATTGAAGTAAAAAGGATAGGTCAGGTGTTACAATTTCCAAATATTTATTAAGAAAATGAAGACTAAATTAAATGAATATATACCTTGATTTTGCCGTTTGTAAAGACAAACCAGAATTCAGGAAAGTTTATTGTAGAACGGCTGCACTCAATTGGCCGTATGGTTCCGGACTCTTCCAGGGTTGGTTCCCAACTAGTTACACTCCGGGGAGTTAGCCTCGAAATTGTACTTTAGGATTTTCTAGTACTGTTTTTTTTTCTGGGTCGTGACCAGAAAGGAGGAAAGAAAAAATCACAGCACTCATTAATCATCGTTCGTTTTAATGATTTCTCTCATGACAAGGCAGGTTTTTGATTTTTGTCAGAATTGTTATAAGAAAATATTCGGCTAATTTTGGTGAATATAAGATAATTATGAAGCATCTGTACGACAAATCTGACAACCCTGCATTCGTGCAACAAAGGAAGCTCGCCCTTGGAAGTGTTGCGCATGTGCTGGAGTTATGCGACTGGACAAACAAATGAAATCTGTTGTATTCTAGCAGTGGAAAGATAGCTATTGATTTCCTGGATTATTGATGATGCTTTTATTTTGAAGCATAAATAAACATAATTTTTATATAATCTGGTAAGGATCTCTACTTTTGGTCAAAATAACTTTGTTTGTTATTTCTTGTGCGTTTGTTTAGTGGTAAAATTTACAGACGGTGAGAACTATATTTTATATGGGATATATTTGGTAAGCAACTAGTAGGTTTCGATCAGCTGATCGCGAAAATGTTTGTTGCTTAAAACTTTCTCTGTGCATAAATCGAGAATAAAGTGAAAAGTCTAACTAGTTATTGTCATCATCACTAACTCTATAATTTAAGAAGGGGATTTTTTTTTAGTTTTTGAATAATAATTTCATCTTAGTTTGGTCATGACTTATGTTTTTTATCAAAGTTATTTCTAATAATTCTTTTATAATATAAAAAAAAAAAATGGTGAAGTTCAGAAATAAATATAAGTATCGAAATTTTGTGAATTTTTTAAAACCCAAAGAATTACAAATGGTGAAGTTCAGAAAATTTATTTTTATATATCTTCTTCTATAACTATATTTTATTAACTTAAAATTTTGAAAGGGGGAAAATTTAGTTTAGAGTTCCCTTTTAAAATTAATATAATTGGCGAAGTTCAGGAAATTTATAAAAATTTAACCATGGCTGCGTTTTTTTAGATTTTAAATTTTAATCTTAGAAGCGAAGTACAAGCTCCCCGCGTAGGGGAGAGTGGCGAAGCCATTGCCTGGTATTATTAATATAATATTTGTAGTTTATTGGTAAATACCATGTATATTTCATCTTGTGGGTGAAAAACTTTGCATTTGTTCTCATAGCTGTGCCACTCGTGAAAACACTGATTTCTTCAGCCATACTTTTCAATATTTAGTCATAATTCGTAAGTTTTGTACGTATCCATTTTATATTTCAAGAGTTGACCTCGTCTTGAATTATAGGTTCTCAATAAATGGATGCAATGTGTCTAATTTTTGTTTTCTAATCTTAGATATCTATTATGTACATTTATATATTTCAGAAACAACCTTAATGATGGATCGTCATATCCTTGGGAGAAAAGAAGAACGATGAAGGAACAAGAGGACCATCAATATTAACACATAGGCCTACATCTGGAAATGGATCTTCCACGAAAGTTGTTAAAGATGATCATGTAAACAAACATACGTTGACTTCTTTGAAGACACCTAATAAAAAGATGAAACTAACGAGGCTTTTTAGCGAGGAATAATTGAAATATGGTTTTGTAAAATGGGTAGATTCTAATGGAAACGACAGGCCTCATTGTTTGATCTGTAATGATGTTCTTGCTAATGAGAGTTTGAAACCTTCGAAGCTAAAAAGACAGTTGGAAAGACATCACAACCAACTTTCAAATAAGCCTTTGGAATATTTTTAAAGAAATAAAAAAAATTACAGTCATCAGTAAAAGTTCTGTGTCACTTCATAACTGTTAATGAAAAAGCCTTATTGTCATCGTATCTTATTACATATCGTATAACAAAAGAGAGACTGCAGCATATATTAGCTGAGAAGGTTATTATTCATTCATGTTCGTATTATGCTTGATGAAAAGGTTGCTGAAATATTTTCTGTAATAGCTGTCAGTGACAATACAATATCACGGAAAATTTGTTCATTTGAAAAGCATTGAGAAGGAATGCTTATTACAACACACTGCTGAGAACATTGTCAACGATGACATATTAAGCCAATTAAAGCTTTGATAAGTATTTGCCTGAAGAGAAATTTGATCCAGCTAAGTAAAGCCTTTGGATAAAAATCCATCTGCTACCAAAATAGAGTCAATAATTGAGTTAAACTTGTTACCTGAAGAGGAAGCTGAATTGGTGCATCCTACACACTTAAGAATGATTTTGAGAAATTAAATTTGTGCTCATTTTTGATTAAGAACAAAGGGGAATTTTTACTACTGAGTAAAAAAGCTATTCCATGATTATTGCCTTTTACAACTACTTACTTATGTGACCTGGGATTTTAAATATTAACTCGGTTAAAGACAAAGGACAGAAAAAGGCTCAACACTGCACCTGATATGCGTGTAGCACTGTCTTTTATGGTTCCAAATTGGAATCAGCTGCTTCTGAACACACAAGCGCATCAAACTCATTAAATGATGTTATTTTTCTGAAATATTATTTACTTTAAATTTGTATCAGAATTACCTTTTGCTTTAAATTATTTTTTTTACATTCATACAAATAGATACGAGTACATACAATTCCAATATGTGCGGTTAAGTGAGCTCACTAAATAGTAGAATATTTGAAATATACTCTTCAGAGATCAGATCCCAACACGCTCACCTACTGTATCACACAGTCGATCCTAAATAAATAAACCTAGTGAATAGTTTGCCTTTGATTGATTACATGTGGTTATAATGGATCGTAATGCAAAATCAGATTCTTGCTGTGGGTCGCAGTAAAAAAAGTTTGAAAACTCTGTTCCAGAGGATACCACCACCTAGCTTTTCTCGGGGATTAAAGTTAATGGAGGAAGGGGTGTAAATTTTAATTCTTTCGGAGAGCAAGAGTCGTATGACCGCCATGTTGGCTGGATTTGAGATCATGAAAGTGCATTTGATCGGCCAGAGCCCGCAGCTCTCCCCTAACCCCGTCGCACAGCTTGCCATCACGAGGGCCCAAACGCTAAAGGACACTGGTTCTCCCGTGTCATTAGAATCCCCTTATGTCCTAGATTTTACAGCCCTTCAAAACGGGACTTTTGCAAGCGCTCAAAAGAAATGCCCCACTGTCCAGTCCTTGTGGGGAAAAGCGAGAAATAACGAACGTGGATCTGCCCGTGGTCAAAGGTAAGTCGCCTACCTCATTAGCGACGGAATTCTTTATCGCTCCAGTTCGGCTGAGGATAAAACCCCCATTCCAATGTTCCCCAAGTCATACGACTCACACACGATGGATTAATGGCTAGTCATTTTATTCACAATAAAACAGCTCAGAGAACCTTCCGTTATTTCTTGTAGCACGGTGATGCCAAAGAAATTGCCGAGTTTTGCAGGGCGTGTGACATTTGTCCGAAGAATACAGCAAAAAAACGAATACCACCTGTCCCCCTCCAGAAGACTCCAATTGTCTCGGAGTCCTTTTTTTAGACTGGCCATAGATCTAATTGGCTCAATTCACTCTCCGTCTAGCGAAGGAAACTCGTACCTCCTCACTCTTGTTGACTTTGCAACCCGATTCCCCGACGCATACCCTTTAAAAAATAGATAGCGCAGCCTGTGCGGAGGTCTTGATTTCTATCTTTTTCCGCGTCAGTATCCCAAAGGAGATCTTGTACAACAGAAGTAGACAGTTCATATCTGAACCAATGAAACACGTTGGCAAGCTCCTTATGATCAAGCCCTTGTTCACCTTACATGTTCACCCCGCCGCTAACAGCGTCTTTGAAAAGTTTAATAGCACTCTGAAGACCATTCTAAAAAAGTTATGCCATGCTCAGCCCCCAAAATGGCATCGATACCTGCCGGTTGCCCAGTTTGCCTGCAGAGAAATCCCCAACAGAACTTTGGGATTTTCCCCCTTCGAGCTCTTGTATGGCTGAAATGTACGTGGACCAATGAGCATATTGAATGAATTTTTATCCAATCCCCGCCCGGATGAGGAGATCAAGTCATCGTATTCTTACGTGGTAGACCTTAAAAACCGATTGGAAGAATGCGCCGATATAACATACAAAAGTTCACACCTAAATTTATAATAATATAGGACCTATTTTGATGTTAGGTCCCAAAAAAGGCAATTCAAGCCCGGTGAAGTGGTGTTGCTCCTCCTACCCACAGAGACAAGCAAGCTCTTGTCCCATTGGAAAGGCCCTTTCCCAATTCTATAAGCCCGCGGCCCCGTTGATTACGTAATACAGACCTCCTCAGGGAGCAAATTGTTTCATGTAAATATGCTTAAGCGCTATCACCGCCGCGCCTGCATTAATAATATAATTGCCTTGACGAAGGGGCAGTAATGGAAGCCTCTTATCCATCTGAGCCTCTTAATTTAGTCCAAATCGTATGTGTCGAAGCGGATGAAACCTACCTCCTCCCTTCGCTGCCTGATTCCCGTGAAAACTTCGATTTAAACACCTAGTTGGGACCCCCCTAGAAGACGCAATTTGCTCTTTTGTTAACTGAATTCCACGATATAATTTCCGAGAACCCTGGTTGCTCTTTGTATTTTGAGCATGATATAGCCTTAACCACCCATATGCCTATTATATCTAAGCTCTACCCTGTAACCGTTCCCTTGCATCCTACTTTTAACGCCAAAGTGAAAAAACTGCAAAAATTAGGTATAATTGAACCTTCCACGTTGAATTATTGCTCTCCCATTGTTCTGGTCAGAAAGGCGGGTCAGTCTTTTTTTACATGTGCGTAGAGTTTAGAAAGCTGAATGTCGTAACAGTTTTTGACGCTGAACCTATCCTTTTAAAAGACCAGAGCCTACATCTATTTGAAAAGGCTTAGTTTATTTTAGAGATAGACTTAGGCAAATCTCCCTTAAGCATAGTGCCCTGAAATAGACCGCATTTCCAACAGAAAAAGGCCTGGTTCAGTTTAAGCGCCTACCTTTTGGTTTAGTTACTGCCTGTAGTAACTATAATCGAATGACGCGCAGGATACTGGATGGGCAGAGTAACATTTCCTTTTACTTCGATAACGTTTACGTGGCCACTCGCACATGGGACCAGCATCTTATCTCACTATACTCGCTCTTCAATAGGCTTCGTGAAAACGGTCTCAGTATAGGCCCTAGCAAGTGCCATTTCGCCTAAAGCACTATTAACTCCCCCGGTTTCCACATTGGTCAAAATAAAATGGACCCTGAGGAAGAAAAGGTAAAGGTAATCGACAAAATGCCCCTCCCGCGTACTAAAAAGCATTTACGCTCTTTTCTCGAGTCGACATCCTTTTACTGACGTTTTGTCCCCAATTTCAGCGCCTTAGCGTCCCCCCTTAGTTCCCTACTAAACCAACGTTACCCGGATCCCCTCGCATGGAACCCCAAAGCGACGGCCCACTTCCATTAGCTGAAGGAAAAACTAACATTAGCTCCCATACTGAGACTCGCGAACACAAATAAACCTTTTTGTATACGAGCGGATGTTTGTAGCGAAGGTATCAGTTGTGTTTTGTTCCAGTATGAAGAAGACGACAACAGTTACCCAATTGCGTACGCTAGCCGGAAGCTCTCGTCACGCAAAAGGAACCTTGCGGACATAGAACTTGAAGCTCTAGTGATCGTATGGAGTGTACAGAAATTTCAAACATATTTATTAGGTAAGGAGTTCATGATCGAAACCCATCATCGCCCATTGGCTTTCTTAAAGAATTGTAAAAGCCAGAACGGAAGGCCAATGTGTTGAAGTTTACTTCTAATGCAATACCAATTCTGAATAATGTAAATTAAAGGGACAGAAAACTGTGTTACAGACTGTTTAAGTAGGAATCCGGTCGAGGATCCTCCCCCTGCGAAGTAAATTGTGTTAAGAATTGTACATAATCGAGTCTGTGTACTCACTATTTTTTTATAATTCTAGAACTCCGTCTTAACTGTATGTTTATGTTCCTTTGTTCTCATGTAAAAATTTGTTTTCTTTTTGTACATATTTGTCCTGTGTGTGTGTATGTATTTTTGTATTTTTCTCTTTTGTTTATATATGGTTCCACTACCCTTTTATGAATGAATCCTTTTGATTTTTTTTTGTAACTCGCTTTCTTTACTTTGTGTGTTTTCTTTGGCTGGTTAACGACTATATCCTTTTTAAATATACCCTGCGCCAGGGATTAAACGGAAGCCAATCATTCATTTAGTGACCGCAGTGTCCAATTAAATTTAAATGTCCGCCCTTATTGTACACCTGTAGAATCAGGTAAAAGTTTTCCCTTACACGACTCTTCCCATGATTGAGGATGTCCCTTTTCCTCCTCTTTACATCAGGAAAACGTTATCTTCGGAAAGGGAGGCACGTGAGGGGATGTCCTCGAAGAACGATGGTGAGAGGAACCCCTCGGAAATACCCTTCTTTTCTTTCAAGACCACTTGCGCCTAGCGTGAGCCTTTAGAAAGTTCGAGAAATAATCAGTCCCTAGCTGAAAAACCCGTTACAGCTGTGTTTGCTTTCGGACGCCACTGTTCAGAGGAAAGCTATCAAGCTCCCGTCTTTACGAAGAGATGTGCGACCCTTTCATATTCACCACCCCTTCAATATTCCCGTTCTTTCGAAACTGAGACTCCCTGCCGATCTGACGAATCGTCTTGAGTTAAGATTACGTCTCTCTGGAGCAGAGAAAATATCATTCTTCATCACGTAGTAATCAAACCCCATCTTTGAGTCATCATCCTCTTGTATTGTCATCCCCAGATGTAATTTGTTTAGCCCTTTTGTATATATATATATATATATATATATATATAAATTTCCCCCTTTTATTATATATACATATTAAAATTATATTTTCGGGTATTGTTCTCTATGTATCTTTTGAACTGGAACTTGGCAAGCCATTAGTTAAAACCCAGTCAATCGTAAATCGCAGTCTCTATTAATAGCCCCAGAACATATCTTAAGCGGCCTTTGGTCAGCTGTCTGCCCATGCTTATGTACGACTCTTTGTGCCGAGCTAGTCTACACAGGCATACCTCGACAAAGTTCCTAAGATAAGATGCCAAGCAAAGGGACTATCTCCATAAAGCCCTGTATTTCAACAGCCGCCGCTTTGTAAACGCACCCATCTCGTTGTGGTGGGTTGGCTCAACCCTTTTACCATGGAAGTGTGGACAAGCATTACCTGCAATTCATTGTCTCCTGGAGACAAATAGGTCCTACAAATTAGATCTGAGTCAACGGCAATTCCATTTAATGAAATTTCCTTCCAGGCAATTGAAGTGTGACGGTAATGGCTTTTGGCTTGTTGGACCGAAGTCTCTTGGAGCTATTTCGCTCAGAAGCCAATGAAAGCGCTAATAACCTCCATGGCTTAATGGGGAAAAATAGGCTCGCGGTGCGAGACTTTTCCTCTTTCGCTAGGAAACTTGGCGGGTGGGTCGGCTTTGAGACCGTGAACGCTCATCTTTTGGAGAGTTCTGCGTCTCTGAGTCCCCATCTCCAACGTTGGACGGTAACGTGAGAGCTGAGGCTCACTTGGTGTTTTCTTTCTTTCATGGTACATCCTCAGAAACCTCCTAAGTTGATCTCACGATCACCTTTCGGGGGTGTTGTTGTGTGATTCTAACGACTCAGCAGTGTAGGTGATGTGGAGCCTATATGTTGAGCTACTAGAGTGGGTCATGCGGGGTATAAGATACAGATGTATTTCGAATTTTCACGGAAAGTGGCGTGTTTTTCTTCTGGATTTGAGGGTCCAGCAGAAGATAGACTTTTTAACCTGAGAGTCGTACGATGTCTCATGTCGCACAGGGCTCAACATTCGATTCCCGCCCTAAACGTGCAGGACCTTTTTCTTAAGAAGGTTAAATTGAAGCCACATAGTTTTGAGGAAGCAAGGTATGGCTCTCCGCAATTTACAAACTTGAACGTAGAGAATAAGGTAATTAATGCATACAGTCATAGAGAGAATGCCACAGGTTTTAGGTAAACCAGACTCTGCCCTTATAAAGTAGTGATTCCCAAATTCCCACTCACTAGTGGGACGCGAGGGCATTAGTGGTGGTATGTGAGCACCTAGGAGGTTATGTACGATATTCAGTTGTTGGCAGCTTAAACTTTAAAAGTTACTAACGGCCGTAGTGACCTACTGACATGCGCAGCCACAGCCAGTGTAGCGATATAAGCCTGTCATTAAAAGTTCTAGTAAAAGTGTAAGTGTCTTATCACTTGGTTTAGTTTCATCCTTTATTGTTTTTTTGTCGTGGTTTGAATATAATTTTGTTTTCTTGCTTTTCAAATGTGATATTGTGATTTATCGATTGACTGTTCAGATCTATCAGAGTTTTTGTATTTCTTTAATATATTTTATTATATCCGCTCGTTTGCTTGTTTGATACACCATACTTTTTTCTAGGATTCAGTAACATACCTAACCGAAAGTATGACCAGACATCAAGTATGGTTTCATAGCAATGTAATGCGGAGAGAAAGCCATTATGCACTCTATAGTCAACATGAAGACCCTTTCCAATGCAGATATGAAACCCAGCCTGCTGAAACATCATTTTGAGAAGAAACACGTGTATAAGAAGGACCGAGACTAGATCTACTTCCAGCGAGTTAGCGAGAATGTGAAGCGGCAGCGCTTGGACAAGTCTGCACAAATCTCATTGTGCTATTTCCCAGCTACTGGATTCCCCGTCTACATGGTAGTGCGAGCAAGGGGTTGTCAGTCATGATGAACATCAAGTCGAAGAGCCCAAACAATCTAGCTGCGCCTGGGCATGATTTTCGATGTTTTGTAAGCAAATGTATGCTACGCATCGTACCAGTAGTTGGTGGAGAAGAAACATTTGCATCCGTCACATTAACATTTAATGAAAGAATTTTGTTCTTTGATGTTGATTCATTTGTGTGTTCTAATTATGAATAAATTGATATCTGATTGAAATGTGTTTTACTGAAACCAGGTGGTACGCCGCGATGGTACGGTCTCTCCACTAGATACTCAACCAGAAAAAGTTTGGCCACCATGGATCTACAGGGACAATTTTTATGGCTAAAATAGTAGAGAATGGATTTTGTTTGTGGTTTTTCCGCCAAATGGGGAGAAGGACCCTTCCTTTTTTTTTTAAACAACAAAATACAACAGTTGAAAAATTATTTTATAGATGGCAGAAACAAGTTTACAAAGAATTTTTAGGAGGTCTAAAAAGCGGACAAATCTATATAAAGCTTGGATGAAAATTAAGGGGTCAAACAAGTTAGAAAAACTCTACATATAGATTTGAGGAGGCCTGAAAATGAGAAAATCTATATTAAACTTAAACGAAAATTAAGAGATTGCCAAACTTCCACTTGAAGACGCGCTGATAAACTGCCATGCTGCATCCAGGCGCTACCTCCTTATATACTCGAGAGAGATGTAGCGGTTTTAAGGAGGATCGAGAGGCAATATTAAATTGCGAAGCTTCTGGACGAAGTATCGGCATGGTTAAGGGCAGATCTAATAAAGGTGACATTGACCGCCGCCTTTCTGAGGGTAGAGGAGAAGAATCTTCTGGACTCATCTGAGAGGGCGCGCAGGATGGTGTCTGAAAGTTTCCCACGTGCGAAATTCTAGATCGCGCCCAGATTGTCAGTATGGAGTCTTGCGTTGGGGGTTAGTAGAAAGTCTAGTAGTAACGCAAACGATTCCTTGTCCAAAATATAAAGGTGGTCGAAGGAGTTTGTAGGGAGAGCTAAGGAGGCGCCAGCGATAGTGATACCAATTGCTTTAAGAGTGGACGATCAGAGGAGAGGAGCGCCTTCCCCTCCATTTGGTCCACTTCGTATGGATGGAGGGAAGCAACTGCACTAGGTCTTGAGGCTTGGCGAATGAATTTGTTTAAACAAACCTGAACCCAAATGAACGGAATTTTTAACACAGGCGTAATGAAATTGAACAAACCGGCCATACGTAGCTAGGTTTTTTGAGGAAAGAAGAGCGGAGCTTCAATAGCTTTGCTGTCCATATTAAGAGGCTATTCAGCATCTTCGATCCCACTTGCTTCAAATGTTACTTAAAGTTCAATCTAGCGACGAAATCTAGGTATCCAGGAGATACAAGCCACGTCAGCGTAGGCATCAAGCTTCTTTACTATCCGTTTTCCTCAAAGTTCTACACCAACGGGTGTATTGCTGCAGAATTTCGTAGAGCTTATATCGTGTCACAGTATAGCCATGCCAGTGTACCCTGATGGTCCCAAATACTAAAGGGGAATTGGCCTCTACGCTTTCTACCCCTTGTTTAAAGCTGTCACAGATATTCCGTGCCCAACGTCTCTCTTTCTTTTAAAAAATGTTGCAAAGTATTGTTCAGTAAGGGAGGTTACCTGCCGTGCTCGTTTTGGAGAGCACTTTGTAATCTTAGCGCCTATCAGCGTGCCACGTGCCAACGAGGCAGTTATTCTACGCATCTCATCGTTCTCAGTATCCGTGACGCCATGGCTGCTGTACATCATTGATGCCAAGATTTCCTTCTGCTCTTACCCGGGTATGTAAGAATTTGTGGAAACTAGCATAAGCATGAGAAGTCCAGGTTGGCCGTAAAGAAGAATCTAGTGGACCAGCGTTTTGATATATTCCTTACCAACTACATAACAGATATGAATACATTCCTGCGGGCTTCATAAAAGAGGAGATGGAAGAAACACCCTGGAATTTAATCATGCGTGCCATGGTGCCCCAAAGTATATATATTTACATATATATACTTCCGCCAACGTAATCACTTTTTTAGCAATCCTCTTTTCAAGTACTTTCTGGCTGAAATTTCACGTTAGTTTCCGATGATTGTAGTACTAGAATACAAGAATGAGATTAGGATTAGTCTCTTAATTATAGCAGGCAAGGTAAATATTCTGATTTGGCGCATTATTAGGATAATTGAAGCATTAATATTTGATATCTATCAAATATTTGCAATGAAACCTCCAGCTTAAAAAACCGAGTTTGCGAATCTAGAGATAGCTTATAGTCGAATAGATATGGAAGCATTAATACAAGTTCTAAGAATATTTGGAGCGATCAGAGCGTTAATGAATACTTAGAGTTTGATCACCGAATGGCCAAGAAACATTATGAAAGAATTATGGTGCCAACTTTCGAGTATTGGGATTGATACTATAGCTGTGTAGAGAGGGGAAAATCTCAAGTTAGAGAACTGCAATTAGACAGTTTAAAAGCGATGTGTAATGGGCTATGATGGATAAATTGAATATCAGGGTGTTCGAAAGGGTGAAAGACGCATACAAGTTGGATAATGTGAATGAGTGTTCAAACGGAAAAAAGACTGTAGAGCAAGTGGCTGATATTGTGTATGTGAGATGTACATTGAAGGGTTTTGTGAGGTGATTTTCTTTGGGAGGAGGGGCTTCAGCTTACCGATGTACCATGACTGTGCGATATGTTTCAGCGCATACAACTCTTAGTTATGAAGTGCCACTAATCGTGGGCGTAATCAAGGGTGGCTTCATACTTAAGAGGGCTTAAATTGGCTGAGAGTAGGTGTGGGTTCTGTAGTTTCAGTAGCATTGATGGGTTCCACCTCACTGTAGTAAAACGATAGGAGGTAAATATAAAGTTAATAATGATAACAATAGTCCCTGTTTTTTGCCAACCATTCATCGTTTTACCTTTTCCTTGGAATGAAGGATTTATTTTTCTTGCAATGGGGGAGGAAATACTGGAGAGTTGCGCTCCTAAGGAATTCCCATTGCCATTTATCTATTATACCATATATCACCATACCATTTATCTATAATACCATATATCAAACCTACCATTTATCTATAATACCATATATTACCATACCATTTATCTATAATACCATGTATCACCATACAATATATCTATAATGTATATCACCATACCATTTTTCTATAATACCATATATCACCATACCATTTATCTATAATACCATATATCACCATGACACCTATCTATAATACCATATATCACCATATATTTATCTATAATACCATATATCAACCTACCATTTATCTATAATACCATATATTACCATACCATTTATCTATAATACCATATATCACCATACAATATATCTATAATGCTATATCACCATACGTTTATCTATAATACCATATATCACCATACCATTTATCTATAATACCATATATCACCATACCACTTATCTATAATACCAATAATACTATATATCACCTTACTATTTATCTATACATAGGCAGAGACTGCCGATAATAGTGACTAACAATTTTTTGAGTACCCAGAAAGACGATGAATCTTGAAGTTCTATTATTAGGGAGCAAATTGAGGAATTCTGTAGCAGAAAACCAACCAAACGGAGAAGGTAGTTATGTGGTGATTGGATTATGTGAGAGCTAGACTATTAGCACCAAATTGAAGGATTCAATAGGCCTAGAGAAACCTCCACAGAAAGGACGCGCGGTGGTCGTATTAAATCCCAGCATACTCCACACAAATAAAATAATATTTCAAGAATTGGAATAAGGAAATGAGAATGTATAGATTAATTTGTACCTATGAATTTGAATACAAAAAAATAAGGAATGTAAATATATTTGTTAATGTATATATATTTATAAGGCAAGCGGCCGTTGGAAGTGCGCTCGGGATACACGAATGTACTAACGCGCGAAAGGTCACAGATGCCTGTGTCCAGAATTTAATACTTCGCGTTGAATATATATATAGCCTGCTAGTCACCCGCAAAGAAACTTCGTGACGTGCCGCTTGCCCCATTAATAAACCAATATTAGAATATAGTATACTTTCGAAACGTCCTTCCTTACCTCGATTTATCGTGAAACCTTCGTTAAGCCGAGCCAAAATAAGAACACAGTGAAGAAATCATCTTCTGAGGTCACATACTTAATTCCCCTTCACCAAATACTGCTCACTCCTATAAACTGGTGCCGCTATAAACTCTGCAACCCCTTCCCCGAGACCTTTTTCAATACAGAAGCTAAAGGTTGCCATAGCAATTTTTGAAACACAATTGAAAGAGGGGGTCGTGCGCCCATCAAAGTCACCATGGGATTCACCAATTAACATGGTGCCAAAGAAATCATGCGGTGAGTACAGGGTGGTCGGCAATTTTCGAGCGCTCAATGTGATCACAAAGCCCGACAGGTAATTGCTGTTGCGAATTAAAAATGTTACGAACCACCTTTATGGCAAAAGAATCTTTTTAAGGTTAGAACTGGTTCGTTCGTATCATCAAGTCCCTACGAACCAGGCAGATATAGAGATAACTGCAGTCACAAATCCAACGGCACATGGACAACCTGTTTCGAGGATTAGGTTTCGTTTTGTGTATATAGACGACATCCTGATATATTCAGACAATATGGACAACTTCCCCGAAGCATTTGGAGCAATTCTTTAAAAAATTGATCGAAAACGGTCTGAGAATATCTCTGGAGAAGTGCGCGCTGGCGATGGAGGAAAAATATATTTTTAGAGCATCACATTTCGGTGGAAAGAATATGCCGACCAGCGAAGATTGTGGAGGAAATTGGAGACATACCATTACCAAAGGAGTTCAAGGAGCTTCGAAGCTATTTCGGTATGTTAGGTTACCACAGCAGAATGATTCCTAACTTTGCCGCGATTGCAGCCCCGTTGACCCAGCTTGTACACCTGCAACCAAAGGCTTTGGAGCTCATATGGAATGATGAGGAACGAGGAGCATTCAAAAATACCAAATCCGCCTCATTGACTCCGTTAAACTCTATCACCCGCTCTCATTGATTCGCCATACCAGTGGTGACGGATTGCTCCTAATACGAGGCAAATGCTGCCCTGCACCAAATGGTTGACGGATCTGCAAAACCGGTGCCATTATTTTCGAGCAAGCTAAGCCAGACACATCAAGCATGCTACACCTACGGCATGGGATCCTAGCGCCGTATCTTGCTGTCATGCACTTCATCGACCTGATTGAAGGTCACCACGTAACCTTGTTTACTGATAACAAGCCTATAGTATCAGCTTTTGCATCGCCATTAAGTGGTAAAACAGACCGGCAACAACGCCATTAGACAGCCATTATAGAGTTCGTAAGTGATAAGTAATATCGCTTACGTGCGTGGTCAGGACAACTCCCTTTTAAGGAACGTCAATTCGGTTCAAATTGACTCTCTTGACCTCCGAGCAAGTTCAGCTTTGGTGTGAAGTGACATCGAGATACACACAACCGTTTGTCCTTTTGGCATGCGGGGAAACTATCTTCAATCAATTACATAATCTGTCACACCCTGGAATCAAGGCTTCACTTGGTCTCTTCAAATCTCGATATTTCTGGCCCAATATGGACAGGGATATCCGCTCCTATACGAGGGCGGGCCTTCCTTGTTAATCTCCCCAGATTAATCTCCACACGAGATTCCCGATCCTGCCCATTGATATTGCATCCTCAAGGTTCGAAACTTTGCATATCGATATAGTTGGACCACTCCCACCGTCTATACTGCCTGGAAAATCCTTATCCATCACACAATCGGTATTTACTATCATGCATCAATCGAGCGACTAGATGGATCGAAGCGATACCGATCCCGGACATAAGTGCCGCAACGGTTGCGTTAGCTTTCCTAGAGGGGTGGATTTCCAGATTTGGAGTCCCGTTTTACGTTGTGAGCGACAAAATGGCAGTTCCTCGAAACAGAACTATTCAAGGAACTGTCTGCCCTCGTTGGTTTTCAGCGACCCTGCACCACGGCGTTTCGCCTGTCCACGAACAGGATAGTAGAAAAGCCACAGAGGACTTTGAAGTGTTTCATAATACCCTTCAAGAATGCTGGGTGGTGGCACTCCCAATTGTCCTTTTAGGCATTCGCTCTTTGCCTAATGACTCGGGATTTTCACCTTTTACGGCAGTCACGGGAACCACGCTCTTGTACCCAAAATCTTTAGTTTTGTCATCGTCATCGAAGGCCGACTCCAAATTTAGTAAAGAACTGGAATCAACCATGGCACAATTCGACTCCGTGCAGGCATCCATAGGGCACCTACACTCGGTGCCCAAGCCTTTCTTGCACCAAAATCTTCGCAAAGCAACTTATGTGTGGGTCCTAATAGACCGCGTGCACAAACCACTAGAAGCACCATATGCTGGTCCTTTCCTAGTAATCGAACGCGGCAATAAGGTTTGCACTTTGAACTTCCCTGACGGAACAAGGGACACTCTTTCAGGAGACAGATTAAAACCGGCGAGATTACCTCCCTCACATAATGGTAACCTGCCTGGGGACCAGCAACGCACATGGCCTCAGGCTGAAAACAGTAGGATGATCAGGTGCATTTCACCTCGTAGAGTGCACGGCACTGAGGAGAACGATGCCAAATAAGTCAACCGGACAGCTCTACTGGAAACAGAGAGAGCAACGGCAAATGGACGTTTTCACGTGCTCCGGGAGGCTAGTCACGTTTGCCAAGGGTCCGTGTTCATGTATTTCTAATCCTTCTGTAGGAAATATTGTAGCGACACATTCAATGAAAGAGGAAGCAGCATAAAAATATACACGCCTCGTTGCTTCTATAGCTTTATTACATGCCGTATTATGTGTTGGTTAAGTGCCATAATTATAATTTATGCAGAACTTCTTATGGCACAACATGGCATAAATATGTAGGGCCGTTTTAGTACAGGCATGCACTTATGTAAGTGTCGATGCCATGTGCGTATGTTGTAAATGCTGTCAGATATTATGTGTGCCAAAAATAAGTATTCAATATGTATCTACCTATTTAAGGTTATACGCTATTTTATCATTAACTCCATTATTGGCAGGGGAGCACTGTGGCAATCGGATTATGTAAAAGGTACGCTACTGGAGCAAAATTACAGGATTCAAAAAGAGAGCGAAAACCTCTACAAAGTTGACGCGGGGGTCTTATTAAATCCCTGCATACTCCACCATATAAAATAATATATCTAAAATTGGTTTAAGGAAATGAGAATGTATAGATTACTTGCATCTATGAATTTGAATAGAAAAAATAAGGAATTGTAAATATATTTGTTAATATATATATATATATATATATATATATATATATATATATATATATATATATATATATATATATATATATATATATATATATATATATATATATATATATATATATATAGAGAGAGAGAGAGAGAGAGAGAGAGAGAGAGAGAGAGAGTAGAGAGGGGCAAAAGGCTCACCCGAAGCAAAAAGCCTTTCTGGCTTCCCTACTGCACATGCGCAAAAAATGATCAACTGAGTATGGCAACATGAACTCAATGTAAGGAAAGTTGTTGTGTGAAGAGGGTGTGTCATCATTTCAACTTAGCCAAAAGGTATGAACAATTGTTTTTTTGTTGATAATCATCTAATATTTCATAAAATTTAATTCATGAAAAGAGATGGTTCTTTGTCTACAATATGTCCATAATGTTGTAGTTTAGAATTTACAGAATTTTTAGTAATTTATTTACAATATATTTTCACAATGGCTTTTTGAATGTTATATGGATTTTAGGGGCAAGAGGCCTACCTACTTGTAGAGGCAAAAGGCCCAGGGTGGGCTTTTTGCCCCGCTGTAATTGTAGACTATAAAAAGGCCTATTGATTAAGATATAAATTGAGGTACATAAGTAACCAAGCTTTGTTTCTTTCTTTTAAAAATAGACTTAATGCAAGATAGTGCGGACATACAAGCGGAAAATATAGGGCATCTTACAGTGCCGATGACCTAAGAAATGCTGTTGTAGCCATCGTAAATGGAGCTTCTGGTATTGGAACATCCAAAGAGTACAAAGTTTCTGCCAGAACTCTGCGTCGTCACAGAGGTGAAGAAGTGAAAATCCAGGGTCTACTACATTTAGATCACTCAAGAAAACTTTTAGTGAGGAGGAGGAACATCAACTTGTGAATTTCATAGAAAAATGGAAAGTTCTCTCTATGGATTTTTGGCGAAACAATTGAGGCCATTGGCCTATGATTATGCTGAAAAACTCAAAATTGAACACCAGTTCTTCAAGGAAACCAAAAGGGCTGGGTCTGATTTGATTCAAAGTTTTCTGAAGAGAAACCATCTTTCTATTAGAAAGCCAGAAGGGACAAGCAATGCTAGGGCCACAGGGTTCAATAAAGAACAGCTGAATAATTTTTTCTACATTTATGAAAATGTTTTGAAAGATGTGAAACCCTCCTCGCTCAATATTTGGAATATGGATAAAATAGGGATATCTGTTGTGCATACACCTGGTAAGATAGTAGCATTAAAAGGCACAAGATGCGTTGGAAAAGTCACCACTGCAGCAAGAGTTAAGAATATTACAGTTGTTTTCAAGGACCATCTGGCTTTCAGGCTCCATCTAGGGCTATCTCTGAACATTATCTTCTTGCTGTGGAGGAAAATAGCCAAGCCGTCCACCAAAATCTCCACCTAAGGTATTGAAAAGCTTGATATCAAGCCCACAAACTTCAAACCACACGATAACAGGCAAAAGAAAACATGAGCAAGCTCAATTTATTATCTCAAGTCCTTTCAAAAGGCAAACTGAATTACTCTCTCAAAAAAAGAAGGCCAAATCAGCCCTGAAGAATGCATTCACATCGAAAATGAAGAATCAAGAAAAAAAAGAAGTCAAGAAACAGCTCTTAAAAACGAAGATGTTAAGGAAAAGAAAGCCGGGTGACCTCAGTGACTCGGAAGAGGAATGGCCTTGCCTTATTTGTCTAGAGCCGTACAAGACAAGTCGCCAGGACAAGAGTGGGTCCAGTGTTTGGCCTCCAAAAATTGGGCACATGTAAAGTGTTTATCAGGAGATCCTAGTTACTAATGCCCGAGTTGCCTGTCTGATTACAATGATGAGGACTGAACTATTTTTGGTAATTTTTATTATGTGCATGGCCTATGTTATCTTACCTATTTTTTGTAGCTAAGTACCCAAGTGAGTTTTGTTTCACTTGAAAATTACTTTTACTTGTCTGTCTAGGGCAAATGGCCATAATTAGGCTACTATTTTTTGGAATTTTTATAATGGGGAATGGTCTATGTTTTCATAAATATTTTTGTAGCTACGTAGCTACGTAGCAACGTGATTTTTCTTCATTTAGAAAGTGATGTGAGTTTGTTTTTTGTTGATTTTTGTAGTTGGAGCGAAAGGAACATAGTAGGCCCATGTAGGTTACTATGGCTCATATAATTATGAGTCATTGCCTATGTTTTCCTAAATATTTTTGTAGCTAGGTATTAATGTGGTTCTTAATTCAACTGGAAAGTAATTTGTTTAATTTTTGTGGTGGGGTCAAAAGGCCCATATGTAGGCTTCTTGCCCCAGTAATGGGGCATAAAGCCGATTTACAAATTTTGTAAATTTTGTATTTTTTCGCAACTTTCTTTAAACTTTAAAAATAATATTACTTTGTTATAATATAAGCAAATACTGTAACAGCATCATTACAAAATTAGACACATTTTGAATAAATAGTTTACTTTTATGAATATTTTTTCTTAAGGCAAGCTTATTGCCCCCACCCTACCCTATATATATATATATATATATATATATATTTATATATAAGGCAAGCAGCCGTTCGAAGTGCAAGCGGGAAACACGAATGTACGAACGCGCGAAAGGTTTGAGACACCTGTCTCAATAAGATAACGCATAAACAAACAATTCGCGTTTCAGAATAGATTTATCAAAAGACAGAAGTCTACGAAGCACCTTGGTAAATATACCCGTTGACCAAAAGGAATTGTATCACAAAGCTGCGACAAGCGCATCCTGTTCTATAGATCAAATTTGGAATATGTAACTAATTTGACATACACGGCTTTCGGTAGCTCCACCTTAGGGGTGGAGAAAAATTAACTCGAAAACTGAAAATAAGAACACAGTGAAGCAATCACCTTTGGAGTCAGATACTTAATTGTTCGTCACCATATACTGGTCACTCCTATAATTTGGTGCCGCTATAAACTCTGAACACACCTTTCAAGTTATCCTGGAGGAAGAGTTGAGAATCTTGTCGATTCAATGGAAGGTTTTACAAGCGGAAATACACAAGAGATAGCTTATATAATACAAATCGGTGCTAATTATGTTTTATCTAGCAAGGTACCATTTATTGATGAGGAAGCTGAAAGAAATGAATGAGACCGTAGCGTTTATAAGTATCCTTCCCAGAATAGGTCTGGCGAATGTTTTCTTTTGAAGACAGCCTATATTAAGAACTCTCTTGAAGTTCTTTGCCAGGAAGAGAGGGTGTACTTCATCCATTCGTGGAGTGATTTTTACGAACAAATGGAGCTATTCTGGCGAGACGGACTTCATCTAAACGGTGTGGGAGTGGTAAGGCTCGGAAGAATAATTAATAATACACATGCCAATTTTTATAAAGAAGAGCATCGGAGACTAGAGCGCACATAGGAGAGCGTGACTCACCACACCATAATAATAATGTACCCTTTCTATAAACAAATTTATATGGCTACTACTGCAACGCGTGTAGTATTCGAAATAAGCTTAACGAATTTAAATATTTAGTACACTATCGCATCTTAGATATTATAACAATAAAGGATAATGAGCTGAGACATCTAAGAGTAACTATATCGGCGAATTGAAACTACCAGTGTTTAAATTAATCAATAAAGCCCATGTGAATAAATAAGGTGGAGCAGTAGTGCTCTGGCCCAAACATCATTTAAGTTTAACCGAATTTGAAATTGACTCGCCCAAAGAAGTTGAAGTAATATGCACCCAAATAAAATCGAATGGTTCTCCAATAAACATCTTTGTAGTGTATAAATAAACAGATTGAGATTGACACGGAATTATATCAAATTATTTGAAGTAACATTAAAATTGTAGAATTATTAATTATGAAACGTTAAATGCGGACGGGGAGAGGCAAAGGCTATTGGAGTTTATGGAAGAAAACTACTTAATACAATTATTCAATGAACCAACCTGAGGGGAAAATATTCTAGAGGTAATTCTAAATAACAACGTTAATCTTATCGTGTTCCTAATAGGCGATTACTAACTAAACCTTTTCGCTCATGAACTTAGGGGAAACCTCCTACAATGGGTAGAGTGGTAGCTAAGTAATCGTAAGCAGAGAGTAGTTTTAAACGGTTAATTTTCGGAGTCGAAAAATGTAACTAGTGGCGTGACCCAGGGGTCTGTGTTGGGACCTTTGTCATTTCTTATTTATATAAACGATATGGACACAGACCGACTTGGTAGATTATCCAAATTTGCGGACGGCCCCAAAATTGAGGTTAAAATTTTAAATAAGAACGAGCAAATTAATTCAGTGGGATCTAGATAAAATCTATAATACTTCTCCAATACCATATATCAGCATACCATTTATCTATAATACTATATGTCACGATACCATATATCTATAATACCTTAAACCACCATACATTTATCTATAGTACCTTATATCACTATACCATTTATTTATAATACCATATTTCACCATACCATATATCTATTATTCCCTATATCATATGCCATAGATATGTACCATATATTATCTTCCTCTCCCAGTGGCCATCTTTTTATGTTATTATCTCCTTTCTTCCTTATAACAACTGCTTTTAATTCCCTTTTTTATTCCTTCTTTGCGGCCAGGGCAGGTACCCTGAGGTATGAGTTTGCCTCCTTCATTTTATTTCACTCTCTCTGGTGTTGGTAGCACGATCCTGCACCGCGGAGTAAGTGCACCTACTCTCGATAGAGGAGTGTACTCCATTCTTCTTCTTGTCTTTGTTCTGTTTCTTATTTTGTTTTTGTATTTCCTTGTTTGGTTTGTGTTAATTTTAGAGGTGACCTAATACTAGGTTGAACCTTTAACTACTGCGACTTATGCCCCTTGTGGCGGTCGCCAGATGGGCGCTTTAAAAAAACAAAAAAACAACAACAACTGAGTCCTGGGTTCGTGCGTTCGACTCTTGTGCTTTAAGAACGAAGGATTTCCTCGTCCTTTCACTTTCAGTATCCTATGTTGACAAAACTTCCTATTTGCGTCAGTTGTTTACCTTTGTTTACCCTTGTTCTCTCTGCTTTTGTTTATATGTCATTTATTCCGATGAGTAAAAAATTCTTTTGTTGGCTACACTATTTCTTTCTGTTTTTTTTACCATTGTTCTTTCTAATTTTGTTCACTTTGTTCTCTCTGTTTTTGTTCATATGTCCTTTACTCCATTGGGTAAAAAATTGCCTTTGTTGGTTACACTTGTTCTTTCTGGTTTGTTTACCTTTGTTTATCCTTGTTATTTCTGTTTTTGTTTATATGTCTTTTATTCCAATTAGTAAAAAATGTCTTTGTTGATTACACTTGTTCTTTCTTTTTTTGTTTACCCTTGTTTACCATTGTTCTTTCTGATTTTGTTCAACTTGTTCTTTCTGTTTTTGTTTATCCTTGTTATTTCTGTTTTTGTTTATATACTTTTATTCCAATGAGTAAAAAATGTCTTTGTTGATTACACTTGTTCTTTCTTTTTTTGTTTACCCTTGTTTACCATTGTTCTTTCTGTTTGTGTTCACCTTGTACTTTCTATTATTGTTTATACTTGTTATTTCTGTTTTTGTTCATATGTCCATATTCCAATGAGTAAAAAATGTCTTTGTTGGATACACTTGTTTTCATTCTCAAGCCATTTAAGGAAAGAGAAGCTCTCTTGATTTACAACAGAGGCGTCTTTCATTCATTATTTTATTATTATTCTTGTATTGTTATCTCTTTATTTCCCTCTGTATAACGTTAATGTAATATAATACTGAATAATTCCTTAATTTAACAATGTACACTAATACTTCCTCTTGTTTTTAAAAAGGCAAATGGATCCGTTGCCTTTGATATGTTAAACGATCCGGATTTCCATCCATTTCCACCTGGAGCGTGGATTCGCCATTTGACTCGTAAGCGCTTCTCTCCTTCCTCCCTACTGAAATTCGACGCTTGCTTGAGCTTCATCAAAGAGATTAAAATTAATTGGAAAATGAGATAAAGATCAGACGAAAAGAAAAGTGACGAGGGATGTAATGAATCTCAGATAAAGTGAATCTACTACGACACTTCCTAAGTATTATTGTTTCAAAACAACAGAAGAAAGAGGTTTGTACGGGGTGCGATTGGTGATTTGTCGCCGGTTGCAACTTTGAATCGCGCGCATGCGTGTTGTGTGAAATCGGTTCTTTCTTATTCCTATCATTTGGTATTCACGCTGGGAGCTCTGATCGGAAGATTTGCGATTGCTTGAGTGTCAATTTGAAGACGTCGTAGAGGATTAGGAAGGTGTTGGAGGAGTCAGGTTGTGATTACGAGGATACGACGACTCGAAATCGTCATTCGGAGCGTTCTGATACGAAAAAAAACTCCAAAGCTTTCATAGACAATGATAGCAGGAAGTTAATAAATTCCATAGCCAGGAACAATGGAGTGTCAGAGTCTGTCATCAGGCAATTAGTGCATGGGGACATCCGCTACTACTCCTACAAGATGAGAAAGGGCCAGCGTCTATCTCAGAAGATGGAGAAAAAGCGGAAGAAACATGTGGGAAGCATTGAACAAACTAAAGTATTCATTCATGTGTGGCTTGCTTTCGTTTTTCTCAGACCAGAAGAATTTCTTCCAGGACCAGGTTTTAAAGATAGAAGTTTCCAAGCGTGTGTTCTGGCAAGTTCTGGAGCATTCTTAAAACTTAGAATTTTACTAAATTCTAGAAGTTTCTCATTACATCTAGAATGTTTTATAAGGTTTCCTTAAAACAAATATTATTCTACAACATTCTAAAATTGAAATCTACAGCTTTATATTCTTATTTTTTCCTGAATTACAATATTATATAAACAAAGTGTTTTGATCAAAATAGACTTTTTCATTTACTTCAGTTAGGAAAAACTGGGAAATAACAGTTTTAGCCGAGGACAAAATAAGTGATTTTAGTTTCATTTATTTCAGTTAGGAAAACCAGGAAATAACACTTTATGCCCAAGACAAAATAAGTGATTTTAGTTTCATTTATTTCAGTTAGGAAAAAGTGCGAAATAACAGTTTTAGCCCAGGAAAAAATAAGTGATTTCGTTTCATTTACTTAAATTAGGAAAAACTGGGAAATAACAGTTTTAGCCGAGGACAAAATAAGTGATTTTAGTTACTTAATGTAATTTAATCCTTTTATTCCAATAGAAATTTGTTTCCGCTGTTGTTCGGATCATTTACGACACTTCAATTTTCTTGTAATCTGATTATCTGCTGATAATTTTCATGTTATACATACAAATTTGCATAACATTCACCCCAAAGTATTTCATACCTGTCAGTTATCGTACACCAATTATGGAACTTTGGATTATCCCTGGAATTGTTATGGAAGATGGCGTGAGAGAAAATAAACTGTTTGATCGTTTTGTACGGTACTCAAAATACACATTCTAATCTACCCATACACTTTCCTAAAAAGATTTAACAGTCATCGCATTATAGTTTTTCTTCATTCAAATTCTCCCTTTTACAACTCTAACATACAAACTTTCTCCTACTTGCAATACTAATTGTAAGCCTCCTCAACACTGCATTTCTACTTACCCAGTTGACATTAATTTATTCTTTCTTACATTGAAGCATTCTCACATACTCTTCCCCTCTCATTAATTCAATAATCTTTCACTATTGATTCACATCTCCTTTCCACTTTGGTCACTTCTTCCCATCCATCCACCATCCATTTTAACATAGCAACATTGTCTTCCTTACGAGGCGCATTTCAATCATACTCTTAAATTTTCACCCTTTATCGCTGCTCCATTCCATCTTAACATGCTACATACACTTCTACCACACAGTTTCACACTTACAAATCTCATCTTTCCTACCATAATTCCCTAGCTCACAAATCACTAACGTATCACTTCTTCATGACACCCCACATTCAACAGCACTACCACACCTCCTTTATTCCTATCACCCGATCCATCACTGCTCGCACTGCATTTACTCTATCCCTTGCAAAATCTTCATTCTCTTTCATGTTTGTCTCGCAGAGAGCAAACATCTGCAATCGCCCCGTTCTAAACACATTGCATACCACTTTCCTCTTCCTTACATCACCGCATTCCACGCCACATTAACTCGTATGACTTGGCAGAATCCCCGAAAGGTTTAGTCATTACCACATCGCGTATTGTTCCTACAGGACAAAAAACCCTGGGTAGGTAGTTTTTCAGGATAGCCACCTCTGGCTAGCTCTATTTTATTTGACTCTCTTTGGCGTTGGTCGCATGCTCCTGAGAGGACTTTTATTTCTTTGCTTTGGGGAGGGGTGTATGCCAATTAGAATTATAAAGTAGCCTAGTACTAGGGTGAACCTTTAATTACGGTGACTTATTCCCGTGAGGGGAGTCGCCAGATGGGCTGCTTATTAAATAAACCCATCCACTTTCCCCCTATCAGGGCTTAGGCACTTCTAACGATCCGCACCGGACGACCTTAAAGATTTTCCTTCTGCCTCATTACAAAGCAAAATTTCCTATTAGAAAAATAAAATACAACAAAATAAGAATAATTTTCCTTTACTATCATATATGGAGACATGTTTAAGTTATTATCATCATCACTAACTCTATAATTTAAGAAGGGGATTTTTTTTAGTATTTGAATAATAATTTCATCTTAGTTTGGTTATGACTTATGTTTTTTATCAAAGTTATTTCTAATAATTCTTTTATAATATCATAAAACAAAATGGTGAAGTTCATAAATTAATATAAGTATCAAAATTTTGTGAATTTTTAAAAACCCAAAGAATTACAAATGGTGAAGTTCAGAAAAGTTATTTTTATATATCTTCTTCTTCTATAACTATATTTTAGCCACCTGATATTTTGAAAGGGGGGAAATTTAGTTTCGAGTTCCTTTTTTAAATTATTATAATTGGCGAAGTTCAGAAAATTTATACAAATTTAACCATGGCTGCTTTTTTTAAGATTTTAAATTTTAATCTTAGTAGCGAAGCGCAAGCTCCCCCTGTAGGAGGGAGTGGAGAAGCTATTTTCTGATGTGAAATAGAATCCCCCTCTCCCCCAACGTCTTTTAAGCATATTTCTATTGCCAATTTTCTTTGATTTGTTTTCGTATAGAACCCGACAAAAGTTGAAATTCCTTCAATTTTTCGCCGACTCAAAAAGTCTTTCTTCGAATGACCCGACACAGGTTAAACGACGGGTCATGTCCTAAGTGTTGTGCTGAGATAGTCTTAAGAATGATGTTAAATTTGGTGAAAATTAAGATCCCAAAACCACGTTACGATATTTATTTATTTATTCATTTATTAATTTATTTATTCATTCATTTAGCCATTTATTCATTTATTACCACCATCCATTTCTTTCATTTGGTAATTTTGATAAAATGAATATTGAAAACAGCATAAAGATTTGACTGACAATGAATCGTAAGCTTGAGAGAACCGAGGGAAATATGTTTTAGTCCTTGTTGAAAAAAAAGGCTAGCAAGGTCAGGTAGAACGTTAGGCTTCTGCGTTTGCTGCCAAACAGTAAGCAAAGGACCCCTGCTGTGATTCAAGGGGAAATTGCCCATCCAAGTAAATGTTGTAGCAAAATAGATAACCACAGAGGCGAAACGTGGATATGGAAGAGTGATGCGTTGAGAGTACACGAACGGAAAAGGGAAATGTGAATATTAATGTAAATTAATTATATGCATTATGATGTATGAAATTGCCAGCTCGTATGCGCCTTGCTGTGATTTGCGGGAGTTTGCTGCAGCATCGAATGTTTTATGTCCGGCATCGACTGAATTGACCCAACTAACTAAATTTGGAAATCAATGCTTTATCCCCGACGCCACAAGAGCCAAAATTTAAATAACCCTATACAGTACGTCTTTTATTTCAGATTAATTCGTTATATTAAATTTCCTGAATATTTGTTTTAAACCTCTATTGTAAAAGTCCGAAATTTCAAATAAACCTTATTTAAATGCTCCTTATAAAGTTTTGCTGTTTACTTCCAAAAAGATATGTAACAACTAGGTTATTTGCGGCTTTTATGCTGCTTATGACTTCATAGTAATCCGGAAAATGTTTCCTAAATTACTATATCACTGTTAATACTATAGGTACTAGTCGTATAACCATCTATTTTCCTACGAAGACTTTTAATAATGTTATTCATTTGTTAGATTATTGTGATTCGGCATTGGGAAGAGCTTTAAACAAGAAACCTTAAAGAAAACATTAAAAAAATACAAATCTCGCCTCACCCAATAAAGAAAATGACGATGAGTCCCGATAACTCAATTATAATCACTTCTCTTTGCCTCCTTTACATGCTCATTCTCAAACCAAACTCAGGGATCAGCTCGACTCCCGTGGTCGACTCACCTTCTCTCTTCATTCGCCTCAATGGTATTGGAAAGCGCTGTTTCATTGCTCGTGTTTGCTCATCGCATTTAAAGGGAAGACTAACTTGTTTACGTTACGCGTCTCGAGTGTTGATGAAGACACTTGTAAAGGATCACCCGGCCATCAATCATCCATAATTTGACATATGTGTACAAGTTTGCTTTCAAACTCTTTTTTTATCGTGATGTAATGGTGTGAAGTAATATTTTATTAAAATATTTACAGGGTTTTGTTTGTACTAAATATGAGGGAAAGCAAAAATAATAAAACTGATTGATAAGATGAGAAATTAGATATAGAAATAAATAATAGAGTTAGGAACTAAGAGGGAAAAGTAAGATAAGAAAAGAAAGAGGAAGATAGAGAGAACGATACTGCGTGTCTGAGTAATTTTGGTAAAATGGAACCTAATTTGAGGTTAAAATTCAGGTAAAATATACCACCGGTTATTTTTTATTTGTTATTATGCCCTAAAAGGGATTGGATGGTGTAGCAGAAGTAAAACTCCCGATGCACCTGAAACTTGGAACAATAGCATGCCCTTCCGGAATCAGTGTGTACCCTTCAAAGGATTCTCAGATTTAGAATGGATCAGCATGTTACAGCTAACATCTGAAAGATTGCGCGGCCATCCCGGCCTCTATACCCGCAGAAGAACCTTCGTTTTTATATCTCGCACCCATTTTCACTTCCTCTATCTTCACTATTTTAGAATCTATTTTCACAAATATTTCGACGGAGATGCTTTCGTTGGTTTTCATTTTGTATAAAGGTTTTTGGTTAATGTGTGCTTTCACTCAAACTTTTGCTAATCTTCCTTAAGCTTGCATAAGCTTGTGTATACCAAAGTAGTTAATGGCACTTTGAATAAATTTCTACAATTGAAGACTGAAATTGAATATATTAGTATTTTACCTGTTTTTGTGTTTCCGTTTTATGAAATAATAATAATATTGACATTTTTTATAGAAATGACTTTTGCTCAAATAACCGTAGTGACCACTTTTACTGAAACTATTGCTTTTGGTGGAAGTGGTTGCTTTACATTTGGGTATATTTTTATAGCCATTTACTTTTTACTCTTTTTAATGTTAGAAAGGGATTACACAGGTCAACAGTAATTGATGTCTAGTTTTTTTTTCTCTGATTTAGTATAATTTGGATGTGATGAATCTAAAATTCACATTAGTTTTACTTAAACAGGTAAACCTTTTTGATTTGTGGCCGCATGTGTTCTTTTAACAGTGTTTTTACATAAAGGGGTATTTTATATTTATATGATGAAAAGAACTTTCTTGTTTCTTTAAATAAACGAACCCGAAGAGTTTACATGCGGCAATTTTTGACTAATCGGTATTTTTCTTTTGCAGGTGAATGAAATGGATTCATCCAGAAGATCTTGCAAAAATAAGCCCGATGTATTCTGCTACATCTGGGGCGAATACACCGTTTGTCCTAATCAGAATCCAGTCGTAAGTTTCATAAAGTTGGTTCTTTGAGCCATTTATTAAATTTCGCAGGCATTTATATTGTAATAACTTCTTTTTGATTTTCCAAATCATATAGATATATTACGCAAGGTTGGTGGCGTTTAGTTCTAATAGAAATATCGACAAAGAGAAAATATATAGAAAAATACCCTTTATATCAGGGTAGAATTTAATTTCCTTCAATTTTGCCGCCTCAAAATGATCATGGTGAAGCCTTCTTAACTGTACCACCTTCTGTCGAAGGAAATTGCGCATCACTGTCCTAGACAAACCACTTAACTTTTCTGCCACTATGTTCTCCGGATGCACACTCAGATATTTGGTGGATGGTGGCGGTTCGACCTTTATTGTTCCCTGGCAAGCCAAATCGATTTCTCTTTGGCTGTTGATGAGTTTTTATCGGTTGATCAGGTCGTTGAATTCTTCTCCCTCAACATCATCTCGGCGGGCCTGACTTACCTTCATCGATCGTTTACTTTCTTGCAAGCCTTCCGTTGGTCAGGGGTGGCTCAGAAAGAAGCGATATCCCTATAAGCGCCGTTATAACGATTTTACGTTGTTGTTTCTGAACGGGCCTCTGCCTGATTGCATCTCATTTTGAAGGCAGGCCAGCCACATTTTATGGTCACCCTCTCTGCCAAAAACGTGCAGCCCAGGACGGATCGCACCTTTCCCCCGCTCTTCCAGTGGCATGACCCAGTCTGGAGTAAAGGAGACAAGACTCGCTCGTCCCGGTACAGGAAAGGTAGCGTGCGCAAAAGATTCCCCAGAATGGGACATTCGGCAAGAATGTGCCGGAGGACTAGTCTGAGAAACCAATCAGTTAGTTAATTAAGGTTCAGGAAAACTCTCATTCAGGTGGCAGTGCATCTCGCGCATGTACTCTTAGCAGAGGAGGAAAAAATGATCAGAAGCCGTTGAATCATTAAAGATAAGTCCATTGAAGTAGTCACGTTGCAATGGAGAGTGACTTCAGATTGCCGTCGGCCTTCCTCAATCTTCTATGTCATGCAGTCCGAATGGCTCACCTAATTTCAGCCATGTCTCCAAAGTTGGGAGGGCAAAGCACTTAGCTGGTTTCCCATTTTTGCAGACTATTTGACCCCCTTATCAGAGTGTTCATTTCCCGCAATCCCTATATGTCCAGGAATCCATAGCTTAAGGGAGCCGTGGCATCCAAGATACTGTGAATAAATAGGTACAAAGTTTCCGATGCCTTAATGGCACTCATTAAGCTCTGTGAGTAGATAAATATTACACTTCGATCTCCGAATCGGACACGGCAACGAATTTCTAGTATCAAACAGTGTATTGCAAGTAGTTCGGCTATAAAGACAGCCGTTACCCCCGTAAAGCACTCGCCTAAACAAGGGGAGTAAGGCGGGGAAGCTGACCCAATCCTCCAGTTTGGAGCTATCCATATACATTGGCACAGCTCCAAAGTAAAACCACACGTACTCCAAAAAATAGAGGGCTGTAGGAGCTTTAGGAACTGGGTCATGGCGAAGATGCTAAAAAGTGGTATCCTTTATGGCGGCTTCCAGGACAGAACTAACGGTGCCACCGGCCTAGGTTTCACGTCAAGCTCTCAAGGAAGTCTTTTTGCTCTAATAAAAAGGATTAGGCTATAGTGGCGTTCTCTTGTGGCGTAGGGCCCATTAAGGTCGGCTGAAAAAGAAAAAAAGCTGTTCGAGAGAGAGGGAGATAATTTGCTTGCTCGTACAAGGGCATAATACACTGTGTATGCCATGGAAAGATCGACATCTTCCCAGCATCAAACTGGAAGCTCTCCACAGGGGATGGGGAAGGCAGTAGTCACTTGACGGAGATCATTCTGGGAGATATCGAGTCCACCTTCTGCTATTCGCCTTCAGCTGCGTAGAAATAATATGCGGAGTATAGCATAGAGGAAAAAACTGAGCAGTAGATTAACCTTATCGCACCCCAAGTGCTGAACACAACGGAACAAAGAAAGTCGGCCATTAGAAGGAAATAAGTTTATATTCTTTTATTAGTGGGGACATGATATAAAACACTGAACAAACTATGTATATTTTCTTGTTCTCACAATTTTAACTTCTCTACATAATGCGTTACTCTTTAAAATATTTATTAAATTTATTTAAATGATTTAATTGTATGCGCTTAAATAACTACATTAGGTGACATTTTTTTAAAACTTTGCTTTACTATGATTTCTCTTCTATTTATTAATCTAATTTTTTGTGTATATTTTTCTCAGATTGTTTCCTAAGTTACCTATAATTCTGGCTTTCTTCAGTATGTCTAAAAAAGGATGCAAAAATTCTCCCGACTCGTTTTCTTACGCGTGTGGATATTATATCGGGACAAAACATAGATATATCAAATAAATCTTGAAAGGAACCAAATTCTAGATATCGCACGGACTCTATTTCGGAATTTCCATGGGTGACCGAGAAAAACCACGCGCCTTTCATATGATATGTGGAAGCTGTCGATATATTCTAGAAAGATGGTTGAGACGCGAAAGAATGGCCATGCCTCTGTTATTCATTATGGATAGAGCCGAAAAACCAGCATAATGACTGATATTGCTATATAACAGATGTTACAAAGTGCCGAGAAGTTAAAGGAAGATAAACTTGTCAGTATCCAGACATACCATCAAAAGTAAACTTTTAAAAAACTTAGGAGTCCATCTGGCGACTGCGTACTAGGGAAAAGTTGCCGTACTCACCACAGCCTACGACTAGGTGATATTAAAAAAATATGTAAATACCAAATAACAACAATCAAAAAGGTGAAAGGCCCCAAAAAACAAAAAAGAAAAAAGCAAAAAGGCAACATTAGGCCAGCCTCCTCCAAAAAGTCTTATAGTCCGTATAGTCCGCAAGTCCGTGTGCATGAACCAGCTCGTCCAGATACCGGAACAGGTAACGTGCGCGGAAACCACCTGGAATGTGATATTCAACAAGGATGTGCCGAACAGTCTGAGACACAACGCACTCGTCACAATAAGGTGCATGCGAGCGCCCCATTAAATCGCGGCACTTCCCGCGAGTGTGTCTAATTCGGAGACGACAGAAAGCAACTTGAAGACGTCGTCGTATGGGAAAGGGGGGTAGGTCCATGGGAACAGTCCCAGCGCAATTGAACACAACTTAATGTTCCCCTCGACTGTCTCCCATCTTTTTTGCAGAGCAGCCCGGACAGACAGCTGCTCTTATTCTTGTCGTGTAAATCGGTGTCAGGAAGAGCGAAACGCTACTCTGATCACCCAGTCCTCGTAGACTCTTTGAAGCCATCTTCGGTGCGCTAATTCACCACCCTCCCTACATGTCCTGAAACCTAGTAGAATATAATCTCAACATCCATCCGATTCGACAACCCGGGGTGTCACAGATTTCTGGAACCATAGGATGCGGAGAGTCCAATACTCAGGGCGCTTTGTGATTCGCTATAAATCACAATCCAATCTCCAAACCGGGCACGTCGCGTTCTCTCCCGTACCGAATGGTGTATTGCAACCAGCTCGGCCGTGAAGACAGACGCAGCGCCTGGCCGAGGCCCGCTGACTTCAAACAGAGGGGATACTGCGTGGAAACCGCCCCCTTTTCTTGGGACTTGGAGGCAGCATTATACACTGGCACGATTCCGGTGTGACACGAAGTTTGCTCCAAAAAGGCCTAACGCAATACTCCTTGCGTGTAGAATCTTTGGGAGTAGAGGTGTTGTGACAAATAGTCAAAGGTAGGACGGCGTCCTAGGCAGAACCAGGGGCACCACTGACGCCAGAGCTATACTGTGCTTTCGAAGGAGATTCCAGACCCTAAACGCAAAGAGCTTAAGGTATGATTGGCGTCTCTTGGCGACATAGACACCGTTTAGATCATCTGCGGATGCAGTGAGAGCTGTTATCGACTGAGGAAGCCGACGGGCTTGCGCGTACAGGCCAATAATGCACTGTGCTCAGCGCATAGCCAGTGGCATTCCTAGCATTGAGAAGTAAGCGCTATATGGGGGACGTGAAAAAGGCAACGGTTGCCAGGCGTTTGCTAATGTGGTGGATCGAATCAACCTTCCGCAATACATGCTTGGCTGCCGATGCATAAAATCGCAGCCGTAGTCGAGCTTCAAACGAACAAAAGAACGATAAAATGTAAAGCAGTAGTTCTAACGACGCTCCAGCCACTGAACGTCACGGAATGAAGAATGTCCATGGCACGGGTCAAGAGACCATAAGGCTTCAAATATGGGCCTCCAAGGTGAAGCATCGGTGAAATACAAGATCAAGGAAACGTTGCGAGTCCAGCACTTCCAGGCGAATCTCATTTATAAACAAGTCTGGGTCGGGGTGGAGCCGTGGATGGTGGCACAAGTGCACCACCTCATTCTTAGCCAAGGATATCCTAAACCTACCCGCTTTGCCATTGCGAGAGAGGCGGTTAAATTCCTGTTGGAGTCGAAGCTCCAGAGTTGGCATCTGAGCCACACCAAAAGAGATCGAAAAGTAGTATGTACACGTAGAGCGTAGCGAGAATATATTCTGGCTTCACCGAGGTGATGCCATTGCTGCTCAGGGCAAAGAGTGTGATACTGATTACACTTCCCTGCTGAATACCATCTGGGTTCCCTCAACCCGTACGCGGAATCAACGATCTCGCAAAAATTCAGATATAAAGATTGGAAGGCGTCCTCTCGTCTAAATAGTTTGATAGTCTCCATGATACCGTATCGATATACGGTATCATCGGCCTTCTCCCGATGAAAAATATCATGGCATAGTGCTATCTCGAAGGAATGCATCGAGACGGTGTTTGCCAGTCGTAGCAGAGCATGCGACGTGGGTGATCTTTCCCCCAAAGTAGTGATTCGCCAGGAGTTTGGAAGGATACCCTCTACCCAGATCCTTTTGAAGAAATCTAATCGAAAGGCCATGCCTCGCTCACCCCGGTGTCGAAATATGGCATACGGGACATCGTTCGGACCAGGAGCGGTGTCCGCGCACGAAGCGAGACGGAATGCAACTCACTCAATGTAAACCTCTCGTTGAAGGGTTCTCCGCCTCTGGAGGCAAGGTCTAGTCAGTGGCATTCTGCCACTTCACGAAGTGCATTGGATGCTGGCGGAGCAGCATCCCCGCTAGAGAATGCGGAGAAACCGGTCACGAAGATTTCACAATATACGATGGGTCCGAGATTGCGGCCCCATTTCCCTGGAGAAAGGGAGGGTGGGTCCTGCGAGAACTTGTCCCGAATCCTTTTGACTCGCTTCCACACCTCTGCTGGAGGGGTCTTTCACGTTTAGTGAAGACACCTATGCCCATTAAGACCAGTGGGCGTGCTTCAAAACACACCGTAACCTAGCTCTAGCTCGACCAAATTTACTGCCAGTAAAATCGTTCGGCATAACGCTTCTGTTTGAGGGCCGCCTCACACTCACCTGACCACCACGGAAGCCGTAGGCGTGCAAAACTGCTAGATGTTCTAGGAATAGTAGTTAGGCCCACGGCGATGAGATGTGAGATAAGAACTCACGGGCCTCATCAACCGACCTAAACTCCCCAGGTGAGAGATAAATCAGTCATTTCCTGAAATGCGAACCACCGCGCCTCCGCCTAGCACCCCCCCCCCCCCGAGGATGTGGGGGGGGGAGGGCTCTCAGGCGGCAGCGCCCCCAAAAATGATATTTAGAGAAGAAAGTCGGAGAATGATCACTGCCATGGAGGTTATCGACTACCCACCACCCAAAATCAGGATGTGCATCAGGAGAGCACAGGCAGTCATGCTTAAACTCATCTACATTTACGACCACTATCTCCAGCTCGTCCATCAGTTCGGCAAAAACTTGATCCCTGGGATTGATTGACTAATCTCGTCCGAGGAGAAAAGTAAAGGGAAGTCCCCTGTGCCCTTAGGCCTAGGAGAGAAGTAAGCCTCCTCTCAGGTCAAAGAGGTTTGGAGGGTGCCCTGCAAAAGCAAAGGGGGATCTCTTTTTCTGGAGTGGAGCGGCCCGAGAGCGGTTTCAACGATGGTAAATGGAAGTTAAATAGGGTGTTTAAAGAATGTTGCTCAGTGGGCACGGTGACCCTATTATTTTAACGGGATGCAAACGCTCATCACCCCACGCAGTAAGTCGCTTTGCGAGGGGTCAATACGGGGCATTTAAACCAGCCTCTGTCATTTGAGGCCACTTCTCCTGCTAGTGGCCTGGCAGCCCATCAGCATGGCGGCTCCTCCTTAGGATGGGCGTAAAATTGATAGGCTAAGAAAGGAGATATAAAGGGTATGTGAGGGTGATTGGGTGGAGGTGAGGCAAGTTGTTAAACCCCCCACCCCAAACCGAAGTTTAGGGGTGAGGGGGCGTTGTCCACTTCACCCCACAACCTCGATTAGGGGTGGTTGGGTGAGAGGAAGCTGGTCGGTGTCTACCCTGTGAAATTTTAGTCCAACCAGAGAAAGTTGTGGGAGAGGTTGTATGGAAAATAAACAAGAAGGGTAAAAACACAGCCTGTCAGAAAGAAGGAAAAGAGGCTAAGGTGGGGCCGTCAGTACGGCAGCCAGGAAAGCAATTCGCCGTGTCAATTACGGGGAGTACCGCATGCAGTAGTGGTGGTAACAATGTGTAATTATTCATGGATATAAGCTGACCTCTGACTTTCCTGCACAATTAGCCGCCTGCAAATAAATTAGGCCAGAATGACCTCGTAGGGAAAGGGGCGTAATAGGATAAAATAAAGATATGTAGAAGGCAAAAAGCTAATGTAGTTTTGAGACTACAGGTCGGAGGTAACACTTCTCCACCTTCCATGTGCAACTGTCTATACGTGACACCTACTTGTGGGTGGGGAGAGGCTCATCTATTACAAGTAGACTACTTGGGAAGAGAGTAATTGGGTGAACATACGATTCTGCTGAAATCTGAGAGCCTTCTGCAACGCAGCTAAGTCTGATTTCGTTGATTGTACGAAAGGTGCACAAGAGATGTTTTTCTTTTCATTGGGGACGAAGGATTTTCTCTTATTTTTTTAAATTTAAAACACCATGCCAACGAAAGAGTATCACGCAGAAAATTTGTAAGGAGAATTTTGTAAGGAAGTTATTGAAAATGGGTGGATAAATATATAACCACCGCTCCTCGGCTCAGTATTTGGTTCGGGAGAAAAAACTGTATGTGTTGGACTTGGGAGGGCACATATTCATCTAGAGGTGAGTCGAAGCATGCCAAGTTACGCATGGCGACCTCTTGCAGGTGATTGGCACTTGGGAAGAAGTGATTGGAGGCGTGATTACAGTTAAAGTTTGATTGGAAATATAAAATAAAGTGAAGACCGATGAAGGTACTATTAGCACAACAGCACTCTTAAAATGAGACTGTAACATTGGCTTATCCCCAGGGATAAGCCAATGCCGACCGCCCAGCAGGGAAGGGTGTGGTTCTAAACAATAATCACCCTGTAGGAAAAGAAAAAATTTAAGCTCCAATTGTACTCTTGCATGAACCACCAGCACGGGCGGCTGCTATAAAATTTCCCAGTATGCAACGGCCCTAGTCTCTCAGGACAGTCTCACAGGGGGCGCGCCCCACCTAATTGTGGCAACGTTGGCGGGTCCTATAGAACAAGCAGTATGGATCAAAGGCTTTCTCCCTTAATCTTAATCGGGGGTGGGGGAAGAAGAGATCTTATCTGGTCATAATGATATATAAACAGCAAGATAGAAAGTCCCTCCAATGACGTGCGGCGTTTTGTGATAAGATGATAAATGGTTATTGCATTGATGGTTTAACATAGTTCAAATCACTTAAAAGTGCTTTTGAAAGGCTAAATGAGGCTTCTGCCACTAGATAGTGCCCCCCCCAGAGCCAACTCCGATGGCAGATTTGAAATCCTAAGTTTAAAAAACCTATGTCCCTTGGATATATGGGTCATTTTATGGCTCTAAATGGGTATAATTGAACTTTACTTCTTTAAAAAAAGCGACGCCTTGACCTTGCGCTTGGCTGCAGGTAAAAACAGCATAACCTGTTCAAAGACTTATTTTCTAAATGGTTTTGTTCGCGAAGTAACTTTCATAAGCACTCTGAAATCAAAGGATTGACAGCCTCCTTCACGCCTAGTTAGCCCTATGAAGGCGCAAGCTGGAAAATGAAACAACAAAAAGGAATGAAGACAACAAAAAAAGGAAGTTTTCTGTAATAAACAGGTTTGCTGATTGGTAAGATCACTGCTGATCAAACTAATTAAACCAAATTTTCTCCTTGTGTGTTCGTTTTGTTCGTTGTTTTTTATTCCTATTTTTTTGTCAGTATTTCATTTCATGAAGCAAACTAAATTAGGGCTTGGGTTTTAATTGAGCAATACAAACTTACATGGGCCAATATTCTGGAGAAGGAACTTTGGGTCTAAGTAAAATATTTACGTTTAGTTCAAGGTTTCCTTGAATTCCTTCTTGGATCTCTATTAGTTATAGCTCAAGGTTTCTTTGCCTGTGTTTCTTTTAATTTGAATCGTTTATTCATTGAAGTTTGGATATCCAAATTTCTTTGAGCTTTCCATATATTTGAATTTGTTTTGCTATTAGTTCATCGAATTTACAATCTCTAATCTATTCCTTTAATCATAGTTACAATTATTAAATATCCATTGCTGTATATGCATGCGAAGAATCCCAATTTTGATGATTCCTCTGTAGAAAAAGAGTGGAAAAAATTTATCACATTGTTCTAGATTGGTGTCCTGCCATATTTCTGGACTTATATCTCTTCTATTCATTGATCAAATCTGTTCCAGTTATTGGAGTAATAATGCACCTTAAGAAGAGTTAAAGATGAGTCCCAAAAGACAAATGGCTATCCTTTTCTTATTCAGAAGATAAAGATTAAAGAGTTCTGTTTTTATTGTCTTTAGTTCAATTCTAGACATTCAGGCTTGAATGAGGATCTGATAGTTTATTTACTGATTCATTTTTCTTCCAAATATTAATGCTGAACTAATTCTGACTCTTTAATTGAGCATTTTTCTAGGGGACTTCCGAAGCAGTAGAAATATTAGTACTCAGTTCAGTAACCCGTGGCTCGATTGATTAGCACAGTAACAGAAAATGCAGTCCTATACCAACGAGAGCCAATTCACAACAAGAAATTGTGCTTTGCGTTTAAAAAATCACTTCAAATATGTTTACATATCATTAATTAAATGCTTTAAGGATTTAGAGAATTTTGTTAAGGTGTATATTCATAAAGCAAGTTCTGCTGACCAAAAAGTCGCCTGCTCTCACTTATTCTGATTTATGACCTTACGACCTAAAAAAGCTTTCAATGATTCCCAGACGAACTTTGAGAGGACCTTGGCAATTATATCATTCGAAGGTGAATGTAGAACAACATAGGGTTTTCAAATTTGGTTAAAATCGGCCGAATACTTATGTTGTTATTGCCAAAACAAAGTAATTCCCGGGCTAACTTTGGAAGGACTTTGGCAATAATATCATTCAAAAGAGAATGCAAAACGCCATAAGGGTTTCAAATTATGTTAGAATCGGCAGATTAGTTTCAATCTTATTCCATAAAAGACCAAAATGGAAACCGACCGACCGACCGACCGACCCACATAGTGAGATGTAGAGTCGCCCACCGACTAGACTCACACGCGGATAAATAAAATGCTCATTTACAAATATGACTTGGAAATGGAAAGCAACCGTATACCTGTCGAGAAGCAGAGGGAGAGATGCAATGCTTTCAAAATGGTGAGCACATGTTGAGGTTTTAAAGCTATCAAACGGCTCAAGAAACAGCCAATTGTCTTCCAAGAGTAAAGACCACACTGCACCGGTCAATCCACACCTCAACCCTCATTAGGAACACGATGAACAAGATCAGGAAAAATACAAGGATAAGTACTAGACAACTTGATTTAGATGCTCAAGTGAGCCATGTGACCATGCAACCATTACTAAAGGATGATCCGAAACTTTGTTCATTCAAGGGAGCTAAAGGCCCTTTTTCCAATTTCATCCAAATGAGGAAGAAAGAGAGAGCAAAGATGCTCCTTAACGGCTCCTTGATAATTCGTACCCTGAAATTTTATGGACGCATTAGAATTTATTAACTCTCCAGGCCACCCACAACAAACAAAATCATGATGTTTGGGCACAAAATAAAAATAATATTCCGATTCAACAGCGGATATTTTTTTAGGAGACAAAAACCACGTTCGTTGATGGTGTGGAAGAGCGTAACATCAACTGTCTCCCAAATACCTCTGATCTTCATTGAAGATCAGAGGTATGTTTTTTTGTCGATGGTGAAGAAAAAGATATCCCCTGATAGATGCCACCAGACGGAGCAAACATACACACAGCAAAAATCCTGAAGCCTAGTGCCAGGCAATTTTGGGGGTTTCGTTTTAAGGAGCTTTGGCCTTCCAGTTCGCCAGAAGTGAAGAACCCCATGGAATTTAAAGTGTGGTCAATGGTTGAGCAAAAAGCTTGTACCAAATCTTATCAAAATGTCAAAGTTCTGAAGTGAAAACTGTGAAAATGCTCATAAATACACTTCCTCGTGTCATTGAGGCAAGAAGCAAATTAATTGAATATTAGTTACACCATTTTTTAGCATAAAACTTTTCTTACGTTTTACTCTAAGCATTTTGCCAAACACAACAAAGAATTAAACTTGTTAACACTGGAAATTAAATGCTGGGAATTAGAAGCTGTGCATCAAACCCTGGGTATTAAACACTGAATATCAAACGCTGTGAATCAAATGCTGGGAATTCAACGTTGCTAATCAATTGATAGCTTTTAAATCTCTTGGAATTAAACGCAAGGGATCAAAGGCTGCTTATCATAGGCTGAAAATTAAACGCTAGAAATAAAACGCTGCCAAGTAAACGTTGGCGATCAAACGTTGGCGATCAAACGTTGGAGATTAAACGCTGGGAAGCAAACTCTAGTATTCAAACTGTGGGAATTAAACACTAGGATTCAACACTGTGAGAATTAAGCGCCGTGAATTGAACGTCGTGAAGTAAATACTGGGCTGGGGTCCAAACGCTGTGAATCAAACGCTGTGAATTAAACGCTGGGATTCAAACACTGAGAATTAATCACAGAATTAAACGGTGTGATTCAAACGCTGGGATTCAAACATTGAGAATTAATCACAGAATTAAACGGTGTGATTCAAACGCTGGGATTCAAACACTGAGAATTAAATGCTGTGAATCAAATGTCGGGCATTAAACGCCAATGCCATTAGTGTTTTTATTCCATGCTCATCTGACAAAGAGAAAACGAACAGTCAGTTGAAAATAAATACATATATTTACTCATTGTGAAAATAAATGTTTAAAACCATTTCCATTAATAAGTTCCACCACCTTGCCTTTCATTCATATTCACGTTCACACACAAATACATATCCATTTTTAAAACAAATATATATTGTTTTGAGAATTTCAATTTATTTTAGAGTTAGAAAAAGGAAGAAAGTGGTGAAAACTCCCAGAAGACCTGAAAAGAAATTCATTTTGTAGAAGGAAACAATTATTATTTGCGAAAAAGAAAATTACGTCAGCGGTTTCCTTTTTCCATCCCCAAACAGCATCTCTTCTCTCTAACAACGTCCCTTTTAAAGGGGGTTAGGGAAATGGAAAAGCATTTGAACGGTCAGGAAAAATGGGATTCTCATTGCACACATGAACGTCGACAGTGGAGGGCTGTGACCTAAAGCTGTACTTTCTAACGTAGCAAAGAAGTTAACTACTGGTATAAAAGAGTCAAATTGTGTAAAAAAAAATTAGGAAGAACAAAAAATATCCTATTTCATTACACTATTATTTTTTTTTTTTAGTTCACACTTCCGTAAATGGTGGTTAATAAAATTCCGACATGAACTACATAGACATTGGGCGCTGTATTACTACGTAAGTGCAACAAATGTGGGTACAATGGTGCTCTTCAATTACAACTCACATTTATTCAACTCAAAATTACAATATTAATATTAATAATAATTGGACTATTCTTTTTTAAAGGCAAAGTTTTATTTTTAAGCAAAATTAAGCCATTATGCAAATAAGATGCAATTGTGATTATTTTTCACCCTCGAAATTGAAGCGAAGTAGCAACGAGGGTGTAACTCACAGAATGTTTGTAGGAAGAGGTCAGCAAAGAAAGAAGGTGAAGCTAAAGTAGGGGTGAGCAACCTTTTTAAGTGGGTGTGCCAAAATTGGCCAAATCTTTGGTACAAAATTTTCTCACGTGCCAATACTTGACTAAAACACAATGAAAGGATATAAAATTAAAGATGTTCTTTTTATTCATTCCCAACCATTTATCATGTATAAAAATTACAAGAAAAAGATAGTCATTTTACCTAAAAATATACATATTATCATATTATATTGAACAGAATTGAATCTTTATCATTTCAAGCAGAAAACAACAAATCCAAACTAGAGAGAGAAAAATTGTGGACCTTTTCGTTTATTTACCATCAATGAGACTTCTGCTGCTGCCTCACTGATACCATAATTTATAACAGGTTGTACACAATGCGGTTGCTATATAAAATAAATTGGAGATACATTTATTTAGTTTTCTTAAGTTAAGCATTTGGCTTCGCGTGCCGGTAGAAGTCATTGGCGTGCCATGTTTGGCACGCGTGCCAAAGGTTCCCCACCCCTGAGCTAAAGGAAGTGAAAATGGGTGGTAAAACATATAACTAAAGATGCTCATGCAGGTTTGGGCGCAGGGGAGAAGAGGGTCATAGATTGGAAGGTGCTTGTTAGTTAAGATTCGAATAAGAGGAAAAGGAAGAGTGTTGGGAGGATTAAAGCTCTGGTAGTCTCAAAATTGTTTCAGACTTGAATGAAAACTTAGAGTTTTTATGTAATGGCGCTGCTCGGGTTCCAGGTGTAAAGCCTACACAGGGCACCACCTTATGGGAGTCCCATTGCGAAGCTCAAATGTATGTATATTTCGAGATTACAAACTCCATACATGATTGTGTGAATTCCAGGACAAAATATTAAAATTATGACAAAAAAATTGAAAAAAAAGGGCTAAATTTTGTTTCTATAGGATCACAATTACTGAGACTTTATTAGTTTAAGAACGAAGATGCTTTTAGAAGCCTACATTTTAAAGAACAAGGATCCGACACCAGATCCAAGTGCAAGTGATCAATACTCATCACGAACTATTTCAATCGACAACGACTTTCTGCCTATGCTTTTTTTCTGGGTGATTTTAAATCCGTTTTAGTAGGCTCCGATTCCATTCACTTTAGCTCTATAAAGTATTTTATATTGAAAGATTTGAAATCCTTTGTTGTTAAGTCGAGATAAATAACATCTACCGCTTTTTAGTCACATGCACTCGACTCTATAAGTTAGTATGTCGGTCCGTAATTTGATCGGTCGAGTGGTAACTGTTTTACTTTTCAATGAGTTTTTTGGCAATATCATCCTAACTATTCGACCGATTTTAACGAGATTTGAAACCCTTATGTTGTTGTACATTCTCTTTCGAATCATAAAATTGCCAAGTTCCTCCCAAGGTTCGTCCGGGAATTATTGAAAGTCTTGAAGGTCGTAAGGTCATATGGTCATAAGTTAGACTAATTAAGAACAAGTGACGTAGGTCTTTTGACCTTGTTCTTAGTTAAATGTTATGATAATTTTGTAAAAGAAGAATCATACAAATTAGTTAAGCATGAGCCTCTTAGTTGATAACCGAGTTGTGTATCATTTATAAAGTTATGTATAGGAGGAACAATATAAAACACATGTACTGATTATCTGAAATATAAAATTAAATCAATATTTTACAGAAAGTGTCAAGACCTTCGGAACACCCTGTAAGTTCAGATGATCAACGATTCTATCTCTAAGACCAACCTATTAAGGCAAATCTCCTCAAGGGCTCCAGAATAGGTCTTTATGACTTTTACCAAAATGGCGCTAAATTTACCTCTTTGCACGCTTTAAGATTGATTCCTGGATCTCTTTTGCATTCTTGCCTTCCTTGGTCAAAAATTTGATCACTGCGCGGTGCTCAACCTTCTCCATTGTTGAAAATATTGTGACTAACGATCTGCGATCAGCTTTTGCTCCTTAAATAGTCGAGGCAGGAGCGTGCGGCTGCAGGTCCTGACTTGTCATAACTTGTCCTAACACCTTCCCCCCTTCCTCTGTTTTGCCCTGCCGATTCGCGAAACTTATTGACCGCCCCTCATATGAATAGTTTAACAATTCGTTCTAATTCTTTAAAGTCAATTGAATAGATTTTATCGATACCTGACGCTATATAAATCTTAATTTACTTAATATAAAAATAAAGTTTCATTATCAGTTATGACAATATTTGGATTGTCTTTCTTTGGATTGTGTTGCATTTTAGGTAAGTTACTTGTTTAACCCTAAATGTGAATTGGTAAATCACCTGTATTATCCGATTTGTGCGTGAATAAGTAGATATTTAGTTTATGTCATTCAGACAAAAAGAAAAACAAAAAAATTAACAGTTGTATAATTTTTAGTCCATGCTTAATTTCATTTAGCTGCAATATTATCAGATATTTGCATAGATTAGGATAAATTAATAAGGAAGTTGTATTCCAGATATTTCTCAACATGAATGAGATATAAATTTCCACAATTCTGATCGTATTTCTCGTTTGGTGGAAATCGAGATAAGGTTTTGGGGTAGTATTATTATTACTCGCTATCAATAAAATTGATACAAGTAAAGAGATTAAGGCAAGAAAGTTGAGTAAACTATCGTGGTACTACTATTTTTCTTGTATTTCGAGAGGTGCAATCACTTTTTGGACGATCTTTCTCTTTGAAACACCAATGCTTTTCTTACCTGCCTTACTAGTTTCTTCTATGGCTCTATTCACGATATTCCATATAACGAACGATAAATTATTACAACAAGCAAAACTTCCGGCTAAATAATTCAGTTTTCTTGTTCTCTTTTATTAATTTCCAATCTTGTAAATTGATTTCTATGGAGCTTCTCTACCATCTGACTTCTTTCTTGGCAGTAAATTGGTTTTCACTGAAGTCGACCTTAAACAATCATCTCGCCAAGTCGATCGCGTGCTTCACTCTCGTCACTCCTCCAAGAAATATCTGAAAGTGTTGTTCCGCACCTTAAAAACGATTTTTTTTTGTTTCACGAAATAATGATTTGGGTCTTTCTTCTCGTTACGTCAGTTTCAATTAGAGCTTAATTTGGCCCCGTCATGCGATATATATATATATATATATATATATATATATGAATGCAATGTCCCGCAGGAAAAATGAAAAGGTGCTTCCAAGTACTTTCGAACTTTATTCAGTTCATTCTCAAGGATAACTACAAGAGAAAATAATATAATAAGGGTATTTATAAGCTAGTAACAGATAAAGGACCACCTCTAATACAAGGAATCACCAATGTAGAAGTAGGAGAGGGACGGGTAAATTGACATTAAGATTTAGCTATCACAGATAGCAATGTCTAGCCGAAAGGCAGAAAGAGTCAAGAACAGAGACAAAAGAGTTAAAACGATTAACGGATAAAGCGATAGTCTAAAGAAGGAGATTAGGAGAGAAATGAGAAGTAAATTGAAACGAAGGGGAGAGGGACAAGGAGAAAAGAAGAGAAATAAAATAATGTAGATACAAAATCAATGCAATGGAAGGGACGAGTGAATTAAGTTTCCTTAGAAGGCTATTAACATCTTTAGAATTAGGCTACAGGCAAATGACATCATCAATATACCTGTACCAAACAATAGGGAAGTTAAAGATTGTAGGGAGGAGTCTTGTTTCAAAGAACTCCATATATAAGTTAGAGAGAACAGGTGAAAGGCAATTAAATACCCATGGCTAAACCAAGTTCTCGTTCGAGGCAAATATTTTGTTCAAAAGTTTCTCTCTAACTTATATATGGAGTTCTTTAAACAAGACTCCTCCCTACTATCCTTGACCTCCCTATCATTTGGTGCAGGTATAGTGATGATGTCATTTGCCTTTGGCCTAATTCTAAAGATGTTAATAGATTTCTTGCCAAACTTAATTCGCTCGTTCCTTCCATTAGATTTACCCATGAGGTTGAAAATAATAAAACCCTTCCCTTTCTCGATCTCCGTATTCACAGAACACGGACTGGTTTTAAATACTCCATCTATCGCAAACCTACTAATTCAAAATATTATATTCATTTTTACTCTGCGCATAGTCCCAAAGTCAAACGTTCCAGTTGTTAGTCTTTAATATATGGATTCTGAATTCTCCAATAGCTTTTAAATTGGCTATAAACTATGTTACCCTTATCCCTTTCTTCTAAACTGTCTTTTCCCTGCTAAATGACGTTCTATAATACAGCTTTGTCGAGGGTTAGTGAGTAGGTAATCCCAGTCCCACTTCCTTGGCATCTATTCTAATTTTGCACCGGGGTAAAGTAGGGGTAAAGCGTAGCCAATACACCGACCGTAGCCACTTTTGGTGCATAAGAATAACCCCAGTGCTTCCCTTTCAATAAAAAATTAAGATAATGATCCCCTGAATGTGTTTTCACTCAGTTCAAGTCAGTCACGGGTGGACTTATGTAATATCGAGAATTTAGCCGAGTGGATTGCTTATCAATTGCCAAAGGTTCATCCAAAATAGTTTAAAACACACATATACAAAAATAAACTTTAATATACATAAATTGGAAATATGAAATAGCATATATATGTATAAATAGGATTATTCTTCGCACTGAATTGGTAAGTCGTGGGGATTACACTTGAAATCTACTTAATAGGATGCTTGCGTATTAATTACACTCGACAGAATGAATTGAATAATAGCAGGAAATTAAGCAATTAATCACTTGTAATACTCGAGGTTATGATCTCTAGATAGAAATTCTAGTTAACGATTTAACTGGTGAAGGTAGGGGAGGGGATATTTCACTTCAACGATACCTTTGAGTTCGTAACTATTTGGAGAATGACGGTGAAGGTCTTCTTCTCTTCTGACGATGTTCACACTTAGCCCGGTCGTCCAAGGTTACTGAATGTGGGGGGGTATTCCTATACCGGTGTCCTGATATAATGATCCTAGGCCGGATCGCGAAGGCGAGTTAAACTGTGACTCAAATCGGAATTCTTCTCCTCGAAGTGGTGTTCCGTTTATTGGCACCTGGAATGGGTAGCCAAAAATGATTACCTAGCTACGTCTAGGGTAATCTGCAGAGGGGAGATCCTGTGTAACCTCGACTCTGAAGGATGTGGGAATGGTTTTCTGCGAGAAGTTTAGCACCTACAAGTACCGTGACGGCAAAAACAAATTCCTCTAAATTTCTTCCTTGCAACGGGCGAACTGTTTCCTTTGTGGGACTAGCTCCACACACAGCGTAGGTCCAACATCTTCTGCCGGACTCCAGGGAGAATTTCCTCTTTTATTTCCATCAAGAGCTAAAATCGAGAGAGAGCAGCGAATTCTCATAAAATTCTTATCATTGCGTGAAAAGACCTTTCGTCTGCAGCCAGGGACATGCCAAACATTCACACCTTGGCGCTATCCGAGCTTTCCTCGTCTCAAGTCACAGGTTTATGACGGCGCGAATAAACTCGGGCCTTCTTCGGCTGGCAGGTGTCTTTTGAGGCAGTTATTTTCCTATGTGGCCGGCCACGAATTTGGTTATCTCAAAGGCGCGAAAAGGGGTGAAGTGGATTCGATGCGAAAAGGCAAATTTGGAATAAGCGGGTGACACGCAGCTGTGTCGGCGTATTTATGTATTTACTAATACATGGAGGTATTTAGACTTCTACAAGCTCCTTCTATCCCATTTAATGTTAAAAACATTTTGTTTTTACCCTTCTCTGTTTGTTTCATTGACCTTCCCCGTCTTTGAAAAACTTTAACATTTCAGTTGCTTTCAAATACGAGTCAACTATAAAAAACATTCTAGTTTACAATAATTGTAATAATATTGGGGGAGTCTATTCAGTCGAATGTTCTGTTTGTCCAAGTAAATAGTTTAAACACACAGGAAAGCAATTATCTGTCCGTATTAATCAGCATAGATACAATTTTAGGAGAGCTCTAAATAATAGTGCGTTATTTGTGCATAAATCCAAAAATAACCACTTAATTAATTGGAATTCAGCAAAATTAATTTTTTACTCAAATGACTCAATAAAATGAAACCTTTTTGAATTTCAGCTATAAGAAAAGTATGAAAGACCGCCTCAAAAACAAGAAATCACCAATGAGGAAGAGGGAAGGGAAAAGGTAAAAAAACACATTAAGAATTACAAGAAGCAGGTAGTAAGGTCAAACTAAGTCAAAGGAAAGGGTAACAGATTCAAAGAAATGGAGATAGCCTAACGAGGGAGATTATAAGACACGATGAGCAAAAGGGGGGAAAAATACAAAGTACAAAACAGGGCAGTGACAATTAAAAAATAAAAATAAAAATAAAAATAGGGCCACATAACTAAAGAATGTATATAAAAAAACTAGGTAAGCAAGACAAAACTAATTTCTTTGAGTATAAATCTTTTAATTATAACATCTATTTTATATAAACCAGGGGAAAGGTTAAAGTACTTTGAAACACCTTTTCATTTTTTCCTGCGGGACATCGCATTCATTTGCCACCCTCACGTGATACGTTGTGAGTTTTTCATTTCATATATATATATATATATATATATATATATATATATATATATATATATATATATATATATATATAGAAAGAGAGAGAGAGAGAGAGAGCAAGTGTTTCAGACATTGTGTCAAAGAATAGTTTTGTTGGAGGTAGATTAATTAATAGAGAGTGAATTTGAAAGAGTGAGAACGTGTGAGAGGGAGAGTGAGAGAGGATGTCTTAGTG